>PVKZ01000978.1:0-530734 GCA_004027375.1 Macroglossus sobrinus | reverse complement strand
ACTCCCACTTCAACTCTCGCCGTGCAGGTAGGAGTGGAAATGCGTGTAGGGGGAGCTTGGCAGACTTAGTTCCTAAACCCCACATTGTATCAGGAGTTCCTGGCATGAAAAGCTGGGAATAATATTACTTGGCATTTAGGGCCCTTGTTCTAATAGTATGGGCTCAACTTACTATCCCCAGCCTTATCCCCGCAGCTTCCCTGCACAGACCCTGGCTACAGCCAGTGATTGTCACCTGGACACAAGGAGAACCACACACATTTTACACTCTTTTCTTTGACCACCTCCCCTCCCCTTCCCAAGGCCCTGGGGTCCCCTTTCCCCTTAATTCTTGGGGGCCAACTAGTGCCTGTAAGTGTAAATTTCTCGATGGCGCTGGGCACCTGCCTTAGGCCAGCAGTTGACCTGGTCAGGTTTATTACCCAATCAGAGGCCTACAGGGTTCAGGCTGGTGGCTTAAAAGAGGAAAGCTGGTTGTGAGCCCTGTGGGGACCTGCAGGGCACAGGCTCAGTTGGAAGAACAGAGCCGCTCTCTAACTACAGAAGCCTGTTTTCACGTTGAGCTGCTGGCCTGGTGTTGTCAGGCTTTCTATTTTTCAGGAGTAGCTGGATATTCAGATTTTAAAGTATAAGGTCTCCTAAGTTTTCAAAGTCGGAATGAATTCAGTTTCCTTTAAAACCCTACGTAGGCTCCAAACCCACATCTGGGGACCACCATTTTGTTTCCTCAGTGTTAGGCTTTGAGAGCAGACCCCAGCTCAAACCTCATATTTTAAAGCATCATTGAGCTCCTGCTGCCTTTCATATCCTGATAGATCAGGAAGATGAGCCAGCCCTACGTGCGTCAGGCTCAGAGCGGCCAGAGGCTCCACAGACACACAGGGGCCTTAGGGCAGAGCCAGCCTTAATTTGTGGCCTCCAGTCCAGAATTCCTTCCCCTAGTACCACACAAATGCATGGTAATGTTGCCTGAGCATGTGGTGTCAAGTTTTGTAGTGTTTTTACTGTTGCCTAATCACAAGGAAAAATGAGAAAAACAGTCCTTCCCACCTCTCCCGCGCCCCGGCGCCCTTTCCCCTTGCAGCCAATGGATTAGATCCAGGAAAACTGAAAGACTTCACTCCTGTTGCTTTCTACATCATTTGTTGTGAGAAAGATGCTACTGAAATTTAGCATTAAAGAGGCATTATTGAGTACCAGATATGTGCCAGACATTGTGGAAGAAAACAGGTAAAAAACCATGGTTAATGCATTCTTTCTGAATCCTTTTCTCCTTTCCCTCTTCCAATTTATCCTGACTCCAGCCCCTAAGCTATTCCCAGAAAAAATAGAGCATTGCTGTGTGTCTCCCCATTTATAGGCCCTGAGAGATTGCCTGCCATCCTCAGGGAGAGGGTATACAAATTGGACATTAGTGGAGGCCAGTTGGGATGTTGGATGAGCCTCTGACAGAGGATATGAATCTTGGCCCCAGGTCCTGGTGAAGGATGGCGGGGCTGACAAGCCTGCATCAAACATGCCTCCATTCTGAGGGAGCCATCACTCACCCCTCTGAACCTTGGTGGCACATGCTAATGAGGGCACAGCTCATATAACACCCTTGCCCGAAAGGGAAGGCTAGGGGTGGGGAGGGTGCTCAGCTTTAAGCACATATATAATGGATAGCTCTTGGTGGAATGATGAAGGAGACAGCATCTAACTCTACCCACCTCCCAATTTTTAGTCTCCATTTGTAGGGGCCTTTTTATTATCTTACTCTGCTTCTGTTTCACCTTCCTAGCTATGTATCCTTCCTAGCAGCACGGGCTCTTTCTCAACTAAATGAATGTTGTTAAGAATTGTATGTGTTCTTCATTCCTTATGACGCTTTTATGTTTACAGGGAGACCCCAGGCATAGGATAGATGTTTAACCTAAGAAACAAATGTTTGGTTCACATTTCAGGTACCTGGTAGGAAATGATCTTGAGAACTCTTGTGAAAATGGAGGTTCCCTTTTGATCAAAAGGTTCCCTTTTAATCCTATCAGCTGAGGGGGAACTAAACACAG
Organism: Macroglossus sobrinus; assembly: GCA_004027375.1. Taxonomy (NCBI): domain Eukaryota; kingdom Metazoa; phylum Chordata; class Mammalia; order Chiroptera; family Pteropodidae; genus Macroglossus; species Macroglossus sobrinus. The sequence continues at coordinate 528,686 of PVKZ01000978.1, read as the reverse complement.
ATGATGACGATAAGGATGATACAACAATGATGGCAAATTAACATCTACTAAGCGCTTGCCATGTGCCAGGCACTGTTAAGAGCTTTACATATATAAACTCATTTATTCCTCTCATCAGTTCTGTGGTGGACACTATTAGTACTCAAAAAGGAAGAAATTGGGGGTCAGAGACTTTACCTCAACTATATAGCTGAGAAGCATTGCTGAGAAATGCTTCAGAAACCCTGTGTTTTCATCATAATGAATGTGGAGGCTTAGTCTGCTCAAATGTAGCTTCCTTGGTGAAGTGTTCCCCAAATCCTACCCAATCCCCCAATGATACAGAGCTTAAAAGCAATGGCTTTTGACTTGAAGTTGAATCCTGTCTTTGACACTTAGAAGCTATATAATCTAGGCAAATTATTTAACTTCTCTGAGACTACTTTCCACTTTGCAAAATGGGATCAACCCCCTTGGGTAGCTATGAAAGTTAAATGGGATAATGCAGCTGGAGCCCTTAGCTCATGGCAACCCACTACCTTTCCCTGCCCCCCCGAAAAAAAGTTTATGCATGGATTTGTCTTCCCCATAAGATTGTGAGTATCTGGTGGCAAATTCCAGGTTTTATTCATCTTTGGAAATATTTCTCTTGGAACTTTGAATATAGTCAATCAGATTGGATCACTAGAATTGGAATAATAATGGCAACTATCATTCGTTAAATGCGTATCTCGTACTTGGCTTGGTTGTAAGGCCTTCCAACACCTTGTCGAGTAGGCACTGTTGTTATGCTTGTGTGCAGCTGAGGGCGTTGTGGTACAGGAAGGTGAAATCACTTACTTGAAGTCCCGCTATTGGCAAATGGTGGAGCCAGAAGTGGACCTAGGTGGTCTGGATTCTGAGTCTGTGCTCTTGATCACTATCTCATAAAACCCTCACCTGAAGATTCTCTTCTTCAATTCCCATTCTCTCTTAAAAGTTTCAAACCAGTAGGAACTTGAGGTTCCCTGGGGGTGAGCCACTTTGTCTACGTCACAGGGCTAATTCAGGAGTGGAGCTAGGGCTGGAGCGGAGCTTGGACTGCCAGCCCAGTGTTCCTCATTGGAGGTGTGCCCTGTCATATGGTGCTGTGATTAATTGGGAGAGAAACTGTAGGAGGTTGACATTTTCTCAGCCTCATCTGTGTTTCCTGCCCACACACTGGGCCTTGAATGTCAAAGCCCCCTACGCGGCGATGATGGAGGGGAGGAGGGAATCCCACTCACTATTATTAAGCAATTAAAAACATGGGCTGAGAAGATGTGGGGCAGCCACACTTCCTTGACGTGTTGGGCAACAAGGGAACTGGCTGCAACTCACTCACTCACTCTGAGAGGCAGTTACAGGACTAAATGAGAAACAGCTCCTCTCAGCATCCTGGGAAGGTGGTTCTGAGTGCTGTTAACGCATCACTTTTCCATTTCAGCAGCCCAAACAGTGGTGGACCATGTGAGGAGTGGGTCCCAGGGGTGTAGTAGTGACCTCTGAAACATCATGGTGATCTCATTATATCCACAAAAGTGAGGTGGGGTCGAGAAGATTTCTCTGGGTCCTTGAGTCTGTTTTCAAAGCTGATGTATTCTTATTCCACTCCCTTATAATAATCCAGAACCCCCAAAATCAAGTTCGTGTTAGGTTGAACCCAAATCATTACTGCTTTACATTTCCATCTATAAGGTTAAGTTCAAGATTTATTTAATCTATTACAAAAAAAATAGGGGGAACTGAGGCTGGCTGGTGCTATGGTCTGAATGTTTCACAATTCATATGTTGAAATCCTAACTCCAAGGTGCTGGAATTAGGAGATGGAACCTTTAGGAGGTGATTAGGTCATAAGGACAGAGCCTACATGAAGGAAATTAGTGTCTTTATAAAAGAAGCCCGAGGAAGCTCCCTTGCCCCTTCCACTTTGAGAGAAGACATCTGTTCATGAACCAGGAAGTGGGCTCCCACCAGACACAGACCCTGATGGTGAGGGCACCCTTGAGTCAGACTTCCAGCCTCTAGCGCCATGAGAAATCAATTGGTTATTTGTAACTACCCAGTCTATAGTATTTTTGTTATATTTTTCTTAGCCCGAACAGACTAAGAGCGTTGGAGGAAAGGCCTCCTTGATGTAAGATCTAAGGCTCCTGTTGACCTGGGGCATCTAGAAATGGGAATAGAGATGGGCTCAGTGATTCTTTCCTTTGCTCCTTTTGAACACTTGCATGGCCGGTTAATAACTCAGTGCCCTTTTTCATTCTTTTAAAATGTCTCTCGCGTTGACCCTAACCTTTGCTCTCTGTGTATCTGTGGGTCATATGCATCCCCTGGGTCCAGAAACCAGGGCTCTTGATGAGTCATGGGATGGGTCTAGGCTCATCAAAGAGGGCTCACTTACTCTGTGTTGTAGAGGGTACCCATTGCTCCACGGTACTTGATACTCAAAGTTTCTAATACGTCTTTATTGAACAAATGTGATGTTGTAGATAGGGGTTTCTTGGAAGTCCTGGAGCTTTCCAGTTCTTGTTTTGGTTGTGGTTGGATGCTCTTACCTTTGTGACTCTAAAGGACCTAGAAAGATGCGTGTCTTTCCCACTCTTTCTTTTCAGGTAAACAGAGGTGGGGAAAATAAGGAACAGCCAGCTAACACCAAGTTTTTAAAATATTTTATTTTGAATTAATTTTGTACTTACAAAGCTGCAAAATAGTACAGAATTTCCCTGTACTCTGTTGATATCAAAATAGGTTTGGAGGACACTACTTGCTGGGGTAGAGAAATAGTACACTAAATTAGAATTTAAAAATGCAACCTTGTTAGAGAGAAATTGTTTTTCTACTGGAGATAGAGATTGTCCTTAGCAAGCACCTTAGGAGCTGTGGATTCTGTTTTCAGTTCCCTCACACTTCCTAGATGTTTTTCTTTAAAATGGTGATGTACCCTTCTCTGCCTTTTTCAAAGGATGGCCTAAGGAACCAATGAGATTATGTGGAGGGGCTTATCGATTCTCAAGGGATGATTTACCTAGAGGGTCTGATGATCTCAAACTTCTCTGGGGACCCAGCAAAGTAAGAAACTGGGAGCTCCAGACAAGCCAGAGCCTTGTCAGATCACCCTAACCCTTATTTAGCTGTAATCTTGCTGGAAACCAGTAAGGAGAAATGAGGAAATGTTCCAGATTTATATCTCCAACTTTTTTTCTAGAGGAAAATGACCTTTACAAGAGGCTCAAGAGAGGAGATCCTGTAAAGTTTCACTCAACAAATATTTTTGAACATTTACTGTGCCAGGCAGTATTCTAGGTCCTTAGGCATCTTTCAATGAACACAACAGACTAAAATCTTTGCTCTGTGGCGGTAACATGCTAGTGGGAGAGGCAGACAGTAAATAAAACTAATAAGTAAATATTGAAGGTGATGAAATTCCATCTTTGGATTGATACAAGTCGAAATACTTTTGGATAAAATTTATGCTGGGAGGCAGACAGTCTCCGCTGATAAATGGGATAGTTATAAAATAGGAGGTAACGTATACTAGGGGTGGGAGAATGGGTGTTGCCAAATGTCTCACCCACTTAAGCTTTCTCATGTTAAGTTTCAAATCTAACTCCTACTTTGTGCAATTAGACAATGCATAGAGGCATTGAAATGTCATTCCTTTGACCTGAGAAAATCTTCCTAATCACTCCCTCCTGGCCCCTGGCATCTCGGGGGAGGAGATGAAGGACTAAAAGCACACAGGACTAATTTGCCCTCGGAATACTAATGCTGAGATTATAACAGAGAGGGGTTGCATGCATCATTTGAGGATATTTAAATAAACATGAAGAAAACAGTGGAAGGACACATACCAGACTGTTAATCTGTTAATATCGAAAAAACAGCTATGAGAGTACAGAGGTGGCAGTGTTGGGGGGGGGGGTGGTGGGCAGGTTATGGGCATACCTGTATACCTGTTTGTTGTTGGCTTGTAGCAAAGACTAAGTATTGCTTTTGTGGTTGAGAAAAAGAAAATCTAAGGAAACATTTAAACAAACAAATACAAAGGATGAATGAAAGGTAGGAAAGATCTTATGGGACTTCTAAGTCTCCAAAATTTATATACAACTTTTTTTAAGATTCTTCATTCATCCAGGCAAACACTGTTTATTGTCTCTATGTAACAGCTGTGCTAAAGGTCATGGGGACAAAGGCACATAAAGATGAATGAACCTGATTTCTCCTTTTGCCAGCTTTGTTTTTTAATAAACTTTTAAAAGTATGTTTATCTGGTTTATTTTTGTAATCGAGGTGAAATTTACATAACATAAAATTAACCATTTTAAAGTGAATAATTCAGTGGCATTTAGTACAATTACAGCATCAAGCCTCACCACCTCCGGTTCTAAAACATTGTTATCATCCCTAAAAGAAAGCTGTTTTACCCATTTCCCTCTCCACCCAACCCCTGGCAACCACCTTCATGTTTCTATGGATTGGCCTGGTCTGAATATTTCATATAAATGGAATCATACAATATGTGATTTTTTGTGTGTATATTTGGCTTTGTTCACTTACCATAATATTTTTGAGGTTTATCCTGGTTGTAGCAGATATCAGTACCTCATTCCTTCATATGGCTCAATAATACTTAATTGTATATATATGACACAATTTTTTAAATTTATTCATTCACTGAAAAATATTTGAGGGTCTAGTTTTTGGATATTGTGCTGTTATAAACATGTGTGTACATATATTTGTTTCAGTAATTGTTTTCAGCTATTTTGGATATATATCTAGGAGTGGAAGTGCTGGTTTATATTGTAGCTATATTTAACTTTTTGAAGCCACCAAACTGTTTCCCACAGTGGCTGAGTATTTTACATTCTTAACAGCAATGTTCAAGGGTTCTAATTTCTCTATATCTTCATTAACACTTGTAATTTTTTTTTTTAAATAGCCATACTAGTGGATATGAAGTGATATCTCATTGTGGCTTTTATTTGTGTTTTTCTAATGACTAATGATGTTGATCATCTTTTCATGTGCTTGTTGGTGATTTGTGTACCTTCTCCAGAGAAATGTCTGTTCAAGTTCTTTGCCCATTTTTAAATTGTCTGTTTGTTGTTTTGAGCTCTTAAGAGCTTTTTTTTTTTTTTAATCAATTCTGGACACTAGACTGCTGTTATATGTGATTTGAAAATATTTTTACTCATTCCATGAGGTATCTTTTCAGTTCCTTGATAATGTCCTATGAGATACAAAGATTTTTAACTTGATGAAATCCAATCTACTTTGTTCTTTTGTTGACTTACCCTTATTTTTTTCTAAGAGTTTTATGGTTTTAGCTCGTATATAGGTTGTGATACATTTTGAAATAATTTTTGTATATGGTGTGAGGTAGGTGTCCAACTCCATTCTTCTGCCTGTGGACATTTAGTTGTCCTAGCATTATTCACTGAAGAGATTACTCTTTCTCTTGTTGAATGGTCTTAGAACCCTTGGGCATAGATGTATGGGGTTTATTTCTGGACTCTCAATTTTATTTCATTGGTGTACAGGTCTATACTTACGTGAGTACCATAATACGTATTACATTGATTGATGTTTTTATGTTGAATTACTTTTGCATTTGTAGAATAAATCTCATTTGGTATGTAATTATTTTAATGTACTTTTTGATTTAGTTTGGAGTATTTTGTTGAATATTTTTGCATCTATATTCATAATGGTTATTTCTCTTTAAGTTTCACATGGTGTCTTTTTTGTTTGTTTGTTTTTGATATAATTGTAATTCTGGCCTCATAGAATGAGTTAGGAAGTGTTCACTCATATTTTATTTTCCTGAAGTATTTGAAGATTGCTGTTAATTATTTAAATGTTTGCTAGAGTTCATCAGTGAAGCCATCTAATCCTGGACTTTTTTTGGGGGCGGGTTAAAATATTTTCTTGTATTAATGATTCAATCTTTTTACTCGTTAGAAGGTCTGTTTTGATTTTCTGTTCTCGATTCAGTTTTGGTAACTTGTGTGTTTCTAGAAATTTGTCTACATCAAGGGTATCTAATTTGTCAGCATACAATTATCCATAGTATTCTTCTAATCCTCTTTTTTTCTGTAAGGTCTGTGGTAATGTCTCCACTTTTATTTATGATTTGAATTCTGTGTGTCTTCTCTCTTTTCCAAATTTCCAATAATATTGTCTTTAATATTTACCTATGTAGTTTTTATATTTATCTATTTACTAGAGTTATTTATTTCTCATATGGTTTTGAGTTACTATCTAGTGTCCTTTTATTTAAGTCTGGAGGACTTCCTTTATCATTTTTTGAAATGCAAGTCTACTAGTAACAGACTCCCTCAGCTTTTGTTTATCATGCAATATCTTAATTTCTCTTTCATTTTAGAAAAATGGTTCTACTGGATATAGAATTTTTGGTTGACTTTTTTTTTCCTTTCAGCACTTTTATTTATTTATCTCTTAACCAAGCATTTAAAAAATTATTATGGAGACATTGATTAACAAAATGCATCTTTCAGCACTTTAAAAATGCCATTCCAGTTCATTCTGGTCTCTCTGGCTTCTGATAAGAAATTGACTATTAATCTTTTGGAGAATCTCTTGTTTGTTATGTCACTTTTGCTGCTTTCAAAATTCTCTTTTTGACTTTGTCTTCTGAAATTTGTGTTTTGGTATGGATTGGTTTTTATTTATCCTTGGAATTTATGAGATTTTTCAATTTGTAAGATATGTGTCTTTTACCAATTTTGGAAAGTTTTGGACCATTATTTCTTCATATATTCTTTCAGTCTCCTTTTCTGTTATCTCTCCTCCTGTGATCCCTAGATTATATATATGTTGTTAGACTTGAACATTTCCCACAGATCTCTTAGGCTCTGTTCTTCCCCACCCTACTTTCTTTCTTTTTTTTTCTTCTGCTCTTCAGACTAGATTATTTCAATTGACCTATCTTCAAGTTCACTGATTTTTTTCTTTTGCTTGCTAAAATCTGCTTTCAAAACTTTCGATTAAGTTTTTTTTCATTTCAGTTGTATTTTCAGTTCGAGAATTTGTTTTTAAAATAATTTCTCTATTTATATTCTCTATTTATTTATACATTATTCTTCTGGTTTCCTTTGGCTCTTTGAACGTGTTTAAGACAGGCTTATTTAAAGTATTTGTCTAGTAAGTCCAACTTCTATGGATACTTAGGGACAGTTTCTGTTAATTTTGTGCATGAGTACATGAATGGGCTATACATACTGTTTCTTCGCATGCCTCATATTTTGTTGAAAACTGGACATTTGAATATTATATGGTAACTCTGTAAATCATATTAATTCTCCTCAGAGTGTTTTTTTTTGCTTGATATAGACTTTAACTTCCTAAACTATTTTTGCAAAGTCTATATTTTTTTGTTATGTTTAGGCTCTGAAGTTTCTGTTCCTTTTGCTCATTTTTAGCTAGTGTTTTGACGAAGATTTCCTTGAATGCAAAAAAAGGAGAGGAGAGGGAAGGAGGTAGGGAAGAGGAAAGGATAGGGAGATGGGGGTGGCAGGGGTGGGGAGAAAGAGGGAGAGAGAGGGGGAGAGAGGGGGAAAAAACCTTAAAAAACAAAATTTTACAAACCTCTCCCAGACCTTGGAGATTGGTTATTCTGAGGCACTCCTTTAAAGCTTAATTAATCCATTAAATTTTTTTTAGTCTTTAACTCTTGCCTGCACTGGACTTAAAGATTAGCCAGAGGTGAAAACATATGGTTTCCTTAGGACATTCTGAACATACATTCTACCCTGAACATGCGTGTGGCTCTCTTAAATCCCCAGTATACGTGGGGGCTTTTGAATGCTGTAACTTCCCAAAGAAACACTCTTTTCTTCCCCCATCTTTTCTTCCCAGGCTTTAGGGACTCTATGGTAAGCCCCAACCATAACCTTTTGTCCCAGGTGGCTACAGATTTTTTCATTTGTCTCACAGTATTTCTGAGAAACTCCTACTGCCTTTTTCCCCTTGAGTGAGTTCTGAGTTAGGCTAAATGAAGTCTTGCGCTTTGCATCATTCCTTTAGGGAGATCCCAGACAGGTTTGAACCCAACCCCAGTTCTTTGTGAATAAGCCCTGCTCTCCTTCCTCAGAACCAGGGACCAGGATCCCATACTGGGAACACAGGCTAATGTCTTCAAGCTTGAGGCAGGGGTCAAGAGCGACTAAAAAATCACAAAATCTTTCTACCATTTTCAAGTTGACTTTTCTTGATTCAGAATTCACTTAGTTGCTATAAACTTTGGACTGGTTTCCAGGGTTATGGCAAAGTTGAATTTGACAGCTTTTCCTTGTTTTCTTTGGTGTTTTTTTTTTTTTTTGGAGAGATGGGTTCTTAGAATTACCTACACCACCACTTTTGCTTCTTAGTAAACTAATTCATAAGTATATAGCTGCTGGATGAATATTTGCATTTTCACAAGGCATACACACTTCTATATTACCCACTAGAACGTTTTGTGTTTTAAAACATATTTGTATTTCATCTGATTTCCTAAATTACTTGTGGTAACTTTAAACACTGTATATAGTGCCAATGAGAGAAAAAACAATTTTAATTGAGGAAAGTGGAAGGAAGGAAAAGTAATAAAAGAAGAAAGAAAATAAAAGCAGGAATAGTATTATTACTTCAGCACAGGGCATAGTGTCTTACACACATTAATAGAGGTGGAATAGAAATGTGTCTCTGAGTTTCTTAGTTGCAAATGCAAAAAGGGAAATACAATCGCTTGTAGTTTTTATAATGTCCGAAGACAAAAACAAACTAGTTGCTTAGTAGACATGCAGCTATATCTGGTACTGAGGCTTGAAGAAATTTCTTTTGGAGTTACTATTAAGAAGACTTTGTTGGAGTTAGAGACGTGGCTTTTTAATATCTCCTATAGTAAATAAATTTCACAGCAGGAATTCCAGACCCTCCTATGTGTACACATCAGGGAGACCAGTGCCATAATGACCCAGGTGAAGCATGATGACAGCAAGTCCATGAGAAGCCCAACCCCTGGGGGAGAGAGCTATGAAAATAAAGGTGGATGAATTAACTGTCCTAAACCTCAGTTTATTTAACCATAAAATGAGATTAGTAATAGTAAGTACCCAAGATGTATTATAAAAGGAGAAATTATATATGTGTCTAGTGTATCATTAGTGCTTGCTAAATATAGTGATGATGATTGTAATTTTAAGGAAGGAGAAGGATATAGTCAATAATATTGTGATAAATTTGCATAGTGACATTTGATTCCTAGAAGTAGTGGGGTGATCATATTTTAAGGTATAGAAATGCTGAATCACTAAATTGCACACCTGGAACTAATGTAAGCAATATAGTATTGTATACTAAAAAAAGAGAGACTTAGAATTATCGATGGCCTCTAATCTTTGGGTTGAGTTACCCCATTTCTTTTTAAATCCTCTATTTCTAAGCTTGGACCATACCATCAATGCTTTCAAATGGTCAAATGTACTCATATCATTTTGACCTTATGGGCTTAAGGTGGGCGAGGGTGTGTGAGACTTAGGCACTTTCTTGTTCTAGAGCCTCCAGTTCTGCAATGGATCACTCTCAGGACTCAGTGAAGGCAATGTGCACCCTTGATGGGGAAAAGGGGGAGGTGACTATGTCTGCCCCTCTCCACCCTGATATCCAAGACCAGCTACTTGAGATGCACATTGCACCTTGTAAACAAACCATGTCTAAAAAGAAACAGAATGCCCATATTTATACTGAGTTCTGTGGATAGTAAGAATGCAGTTTTTTACTTCAGCAGCACAGCCCATGGATGCTTCCAGGTTTTGATAAATGTACATGGCATTTGTACTTTTCCTAGGATGGTGACCATAGTCCAGATGGGCATGACTTCCACGGCCCTGGTGTAGTACTGGCTTAAGGGCAGCAAGGTGCCCTTCAGCTTCTGGTAGGATGAGCATCCATCTGTAATTACAGCCAAGCCTTCACTAGTGTCTCTGGAAGAAGCACCTCTTTATAGCTGGTCATGAGCCTTTAATATATTACCCTTAAATCATTTAACACTGGAGTAGCCTGAGCAGCTGTGAATATGCCAATGCAGTTGGGAACAATTTCGGTGGGCCCAGCGAAATGGCTGAGATGATCTAATAGATCTTGCTTCATCTCCAAAGTCTATCACCCTGCTTCTTTCCTACTTATTAAAGCAAAGCTCCCCACTCACAGGAATAAAACTGCTACCTAATATTTATATATCTTCAGAGACTAGTGTAATTCAGAATCCAGGGAGAATGGTTTAAAACTATTTATTGAAAAGGAGACTGTTTTTCGCATGAAATAATCTTATTGGAAAAGTTACCTTATTTCGTCTACTGCATTTGGAAAATCTAGATCATTTGTAAAGCAAAGGGCAAAACAGAAATTGATTTTTGTTGGCATGAGATTGGTATTTTGTATTTTGATTAGCAGCTGGAAGCTGGTGAGTCATGTGATGGTTCTGGTGTTTTGCGGGTGTTCAGACTGAGATCATAGCTATTTCTGACCTTCACTTTGAGCAGAATATTGCAGGAAGTCTTATGTCACCCCAAGTCTCCAACTGTTTGCAACCTTAAGATATCTTTTTAAATGATCTCTTGCATTAAGTAGTCCCATGCTCTCCCTCACTGTGTCATTCCTAGACTCTAAAGTTCTGAAAGAATTTATAATGTCTACACGGTAAATTCTATATTCATTGTTCTAGTTTCTCGTTTCTCCAAGATCTGACCCAATCTGACTTTACTTCCAGTTCCTTCTCTTTTCTGCCTCCACGGTGTTCATGCTCTGCTTCCTTCAGCCACTTGTCTGAGCTTCTGCTGACAACCTGACCAGGTCCTACCTATTTTTGTGCCTGGCACACAGTAGACACTTAGTAGGTACTTTACTGAATAAATAAACACCTATCTTTTTCTCTTCCAAATTAGTTTTTACAAAGCAGAAATCATCTGTTCATCTCTGTATCCCTGTTCCCCAGGGCGTCGACCACATAGAAGCCATTTCTGGGTTCTGTGGTCACTTGAGATGTGTTCATTCAGGGAAAGCTCAAAGAACCACAAGAGAAGAGTATTGGAGAGAGATCCTTGGTGGACCCTTGGTTGATGTGGAGGGCAGGGGGAGGAAAGCCAGAAAGGTTGAAGAAGAGCCAGGAGAAATGTCCTAGAAGCTAAGGAAAGAGTTTTCAGAAAGACGTGGAGGTCATCAGTGTTAAGTGATACAGGAAAGGTCAAGCTGGGAAAGAAATGAGGAAAGGCTTCTGGGCAGTAGTAAGGTTGTATGTGGGTGAACCAAAGTGGGCAGAGTTGGACCAGTTACCAGAAATGAAGAAGAGAGTGAATGGTGAGAAAATGTAAAAATGGCTATAGACCATTAGTTCTCAATCTAGACCCTGTTAATATTTTGGACTGGACAATTACTAGTTGTGGGGGACTGTCCTGGGCATGGTAGTATATTTAGAAGTGCCCTTGCCCTCTACTCATTTGATGCCAGTAGCAACTCTGCCATCTACCTCCTGTGGTGACAACCCAAACTGTCTTCAGACATTGCTAAGTGTTCCCTGAGAGCAAAATCACCCCTTGTTCAGAACCACTGCTACACACCAGCATTAGTGGGCCATGGCACTAATTCCTTGGGCTGATCCCAGAAAAACGGTTGCATGGTCAAACATGGACAATGTTGAGTGAAGCAGGCTCCTTTGCTGCAGACATGCTCAGAACCTTACAATGCCCAGAAGCACTCACTGTAGCTCTCTTTTATACTGTGAAAGACCAATGAGGAGAAGCAGAGTTTCCTGAAACATTTTAAAGGGCAATATTACACGAACTACAAGGAGTGAGCATACTTTGGGAAACACGACTACAGATTGTTTCATAGGAAGTTGTGACCTAACTTGCACATTGTCATTCAGGTAGTAAGAGCTGGAAGGAGGAGGGGCATCTAGACCGGTCCCATCCTAAAATTTATTTACTACAGGAGATCTTAAGTCCCAGTTCCTTCTTCTCCATCACTCACTCCAGACTCATAACCCTCCCTCTCCTGCTCCAGCCAAGTCCATTCCTTCATCTCTCACTCAGCACAGTCTTCTTTGAAGCATAGATCAGTCATAAACTTGTTTCCCTTTGCCTCTTTTCAAGAGCCTGTCATGCCTTGGTTTTCCCACAGGAGATATGACTTCCAGGTTTGCAATGTCTCTCCAGGTCACTGGAAATAATGCCTAACCAAGGCTGGATGGCACTTAGGCATGGGCTCCAGCGGAAACAACCCAGAGCATTTGAGCAGGAAGGAGGTTTAGGCTGTGTCCTGACCTGTTTCTGTGAGAGGTGGTGCCATGCACGGGGCACTGGCTGGGGAGCTTGGAGACCAAAGTCCTGGCACATTCCATGCAACTAAACTGTTCAGATATCCACTGAACTGACATTTACTGAAAGCTTTCTCTTTGTAAGTCTCTAATTCTCTGCCTTTCAATTCTCCCTTTCACCAAAGAAGGGAGTTGGTTTAAAAAATCTTTAACATTTCTTCCAACATCATCTTCGGTTTTCTTCACTCTTTAAGGAATAGGAAAGTTCCCATCAAGGCACTGATGTCTAGGATCAAGTGCTGACAGAGAATAAAAGACTTCTGAACAAAAATTCTGATAAAAGAGGAGAACCTATCCCAGATTTCTTTCTGTTTTGTCTCCTGGGTTAGCTTTCAATGGAGGATAGCTCATTTGCTATTTGGGAATTTTATTATAAATATTTACTGAGTGTTCTCTCTGTGGCAAGCACTTTTTGAGGTTGGGAGGAAGTAGGCGAGGATGAGGGTTGAAGGTGAAGCAAGGGAAAGTCAAAGATTTTTTAAAACCTAGGCAATTTTGCTACAGATCACAGATGAGATCTCAGAAAGCCAACACAAGAGGCTGTAATTATTTTCTACAATGGAAGGAAGTTCCCCTGAAGGTCTCTGCCCTGTGCGGGACACCCTAGGATGTCAGCCTCAGAGTACCTGCTTGAATCTAGCTCATGCAATCAATATCAATGCTTTTTTGCCTTCTGTGCTTGTGAACCAGCACCTCCCATTCTCTGCTAGTGAGAGCTGCCTGCAGCAAGCCCTAAAACATGGCCTTCTCCCCTGTATTTCTACCAGACACGAAAGGCCGGTCTGGTGATGCTGCTGATGAACAGTGATGGACAATTGGTATCTATGCCTGGGGTGGGACTTCTGATCTCAGCTTGAGGCTTGTTGATGAGCTGATGACTGCCGTTCTCACTGAGAGCCAGCCGGATGTGGTCAAACCAGTGTTTGAACACAGTATTGTGATGAGTCACGCTACTGTTTATTCTGTGGTTTCAAAGGCAGCCATCTAATGTTTAAGAGTATGGGGACATTAAATAAACCAATGGTTTAGTGGAGAAGAGAAGAGACAGTCATGATTTGCCAACTAGTAGACAGGTGTTATTTAATTTTATGTGGCTCAGGTGTATAACTTGAAAAGACTCCTAAGTGTAGGTAAGATTTGGAAATTCTCAACTGTGCTCCAAATTTGGGAAGCAGTGCCTTATGCTAATGATATTTTTGTGAGAAGATGGTCTCCTTTTCATTACCAGATTGTCCCTTAAATTAGTTGAAGCCCCGGAGGCCTTAAATTAAAAACAAGAAATTATAATGCAGCAGATTGAAATTAGGTTCATGTGCTGTGCTTGAAATGTATTAGTGGCTGTTGAAAGCCTAATTTAAAATGAATGGTGGGTTCCTTGTGCAGCATCTCTTGAAATGTCTGGTTATTCACATTAAAAGCCCAGTTTCCACCCAGTTAGTGCCATAAAAGGGAGACCTCCCCCTCCATTCACCATGCCCAGGGCTCACTCCCCAGCCAGCCTGAGCTGGCAGGACTATCCTAGAGTCTGTGCTGATGCCATTACACCTGTCAGAACCTGCTCCCCAATTACTGTCCCTGCCCAACCTGGATGAGATCTAGCTTTGAGTCTCATACCCCTCTTGGCCATATCAACCAGAGAGGTGCCCAGTGAGGAATGAAAACTGGAACTCTACCAGTTCTGGGCTTGAGATCCTGTCTCTCTTCTCAGCCTGGGTGTAAGGGTGCTGGGAAGGTAATGTGAAAGCCTGCTTTTGCTTCATTCTTAATTGGTGAGTCTGTTCTCTAACCTACTCATTAATAGCAGTGGCTCTTAACCCTGGATGCATGTCGGAAGAGGCTAGGGAGTGTTGGAAAAATACTGATGCCCAGGCTCCAATCCCTCGAGATTTTAATTGGTGTGTGTGTTTGTGTGCACACGCGCACTCACGTGTGTGTGTGCGCGTGTGTGCAAGTTTCTCAGGTTATCCATTTTCACTGTTAGAATTAGGTGGGTTTTCATTAATCAGACTAAGATGATGTGATGGGCAGACAATGCAAAATTAGTTATGCAGAGAGGGATTCAAGAACTCCAGGAATTTGTTACAAAATTAGCTGCATACCCTTTTCTCTATCCCCAAAGACATATCAAAAAGCTAAGGCTTACAGGGGACGGAAACAGGATCCTCAGGGGCTTAGATAGGACTAGAAAGTGGGCAGCTTCAGAGCTAGGGGCTGCAGATATTGCAAATACTTCCTCAAAATTATTCATTCATTCATTCATTCATTCATTCGTTCATTCATTCATGTATTGCCTACTTATTAAATATCCATTTGGTGTCAGACATTTCAATAGGCTCTGGAGGTGCACAGGTGAATACCTTTAAGGTAGAAACATAAAAAGGGTTGGAAACACAGGAGATGAGGGTTAGTTTTCCCAGTCTTAGATACTTGACTTTTCACCTGGCTCCTATTTCTTTGCAAGTGCAAGAACCCAGCATCTGCTCTTGAGTTTTCCCGGAGGAGATAACGACACCCCACTTCTTTCTTTTTTATCACTTGCAAGGTCTTGTCACTGACATTTGCTCCAGCACATTTTTGTATGATGATGAATGGCATATGGGTCCCTCTTTGTCAGACGCACATTGTCTCAAATACATCCTTATTCCCATTCTTCCTGACTCATTTGGTAATTACAGAAAGTTCTTATGAATAGGCAAGGGGGCAGGTAAAACACTTTGGAATTTATCAAGATAGTGTAATATAAATATATATATATATATATATACACACACACACACACACATACATACACACACACACACACACACATATATATAAGAAATATATATAAAGAAATATATATTTTATATATATTAAGAAATATATACATTAAGAAAAATACATATGGCAACAAAAATATACAGATGATTTCCTGGTAGCTTCACAACACACTAGGATGGTTGGACAAGAATTATTATGCGGATGTTACCAAATGGGAACCTGAGATTTAGAGAAGCTGATTAGTAAGCATTTTAATCTGGTTTCCTCTTCCTGTGGTTAGTGGGCGCATCTCTAGAATATACCTTCAAGTACTTCCCTCTTCCAGGTCAGGCTCCCCTTCGTAGAGTCGGCAAAGCCGCCTTCCCCACCTCCAAAACTGTAAGAAAAGCCAAGTGTTCCTGTAGGCACACTCAGCCGGCTAACTAGACATGACCACAAGGGGGCACCAAAGAGTTTCCATTACTTCCGCAGGCCTGACTTTTTTGCTTCTCCAGTGTAGTGAACAGGTATACAACCAAAAGAAAATAGTGTGAACATAGAAGAAGAGATGATGTTGGAAAGTAAAGCTTGAGCCCCAGGTAGAAAACTGACTAGACAGCAGAGGCGATGCCTCTAACATTGACTTTGGTTGGAGAGGGGGCACAGTGCTCCTGGGTCGGGGTAAGAATCGCTATTGGGACCACCGTTAGGCACCCTATATGACTTTAATTTTTATTTAAGAAGCAAAGGAAGATGGAGACTGACGTACACGAAGCAGGCATTTGTTCAATTAGTCTTTCATTAGTATGTGGTAGGATATTAAGTCTGAAAGATAGTCTCAGGATTAATAGGATTGAGTGGATCATGGAAGGGAGTCTGGATTTTATTCCAAATGCCATGGGAAGCACTGGAGCCAGGGAGTGGTGTGATGTTTTACATCTGGCTGCTCTGCAGTAACAGACGGCTTGGCACAGTGCGAACACATCAGAGAAGCTGTTGCAGAGTCGGGAGACACTAGAATGGCATGGGTGAAGATGAAGAGAAGCAATTGAGCTTGGGTTACCTGTTGGAGTTAGGCACAGGATTGTTCTGTTCAGACAGAAAAATTCTGAAAAGAAAATAGGGTGGGGGGTTTTCTGGGTATGGACAGGCATCATGAGATGAGGCTCCACTAACACCTATCAATCAATGGGTAGGATGCATTCAAGGGCTGCCCTGGGCCCATTTTCTGTGTCTCCGTGGATTCCCATACCCTCTCCATTTCCGTGGAAGCCTGCCGGCTTCCATTCCTTAGTGTATGGGGGATAAGAGAGAAAATCAAGGTCCCTGGTGGGAACCGGGGGCCTGAATGGCCCTCTTGGGCACTGAACTTGGTTGATCATCCACATAGGTAGTGCTGGCCCAAGGCTGGCTGGACCGCAGCAGCAAGGGTGGTTACAATCTGTCCATCTCATTTCCTCTCCCGAGATTGCTGTGGGGACACTCAACTTTTGTTTTTCCTTTGCCTCTTGTTGAATTTGCTGAGGAGCTATTGGGAAGAACCACAGCCAGGACTCGTACTTGGTTTATCCTAAGAACGCTAGTAAGACGTAAGCAGGGAGCAAAACCTGGGGAAGTGGGAAGTGAAGTCCAAGGTGCAATTTCAAGGTGGGAGAGACTGAGGTATGGGCTCTGTGGTAGAAAGCAGAGCCACTAGCAGCTTCTGAAGTGGTGAAAAAGCTGATGTGTCCTCTTCAGGCACCTGGGAAGGCTGTCCTCTTCCTCCTTTTATGATCACCTTGATGCAGGCTGGATCCTGCCTACCTCAGTGGGACAGAGATAGAGAATGAAGAGGGAGCTGAAGCACTCTGCACCTGAAAGATGCCCTGGGGACTCTATAAATAGCCATCTTGCAACCCTGTCCAGATGTCTGCTGCTCCCAAAATAACAGTGTATACACATCACCGCGATAGACATTTTTCAAAAGAATGCCATCCTTGTTACAACTAGCTAAGGCCCATTGTATACCCTGAGAGGAAGCAAGATAGATAAATATTTGAGGGAATGAGTGTGTGGGAGAGCTGTCAGGATGAGTGAACATTAGGTGAAATGGATTGTATTTTCTTGGTGGCTTTCCCCAAGCTCAGTAACAAGATTGCTCTGGGTCTGGGTTTTTCGGTAAGAGGCTCCCCAGTGCCATTCATATGCATTGAATTCCTTCTAATTATTGTCACCAGGGGAGGGAAAGGTGGGCACAGAGAATGAGAACAGATTTCTTCTATGGGGGAGAGAAGGTGAGACTTCTGCCTTAAAGACATGAAATCAGCCGTTTCAACCACTGGACACAGAGCAGAGGGGAGAAGGGAGATAAGCAAGCCTGTCAGGTGGCCTTCCTGATTTAAAGGACAGGAGAGGAGGATTCAAGAATATTTGCCCCAGACTATAATTCTTAGACATCTGGGAGATTTCAATCCATTTGTTAATCTTTTGTCCATGAACTTATTGGAACTTGGCAACTTTCCTATATTAGTCATTTATGATTTTTACTGAGGTATAATTTACATACCATAAAATTCACCCACTGTGCATGTACAGTTCAATGAGTTTTAGCAAATGCCTAGAGTTGTACAACCATCACTGAAAACCCGTTTTAGAGTGATGGTTGTTTTTATCATCCTGTTTCTCTGAATGGTTTGCCTAAATGGTTACTGGAGGGAGTTGCAAGGTCTGGGGAGGAAGATGCACACCAGTCTGGGGAGGAGAGGAAACTTAAGAAATGGAGATGGTGGAGTGGCCTGGTCAGGAAGTTTCCTTTGGAAAGAAATGACAAGAGCCAGCAGTTCTTACCCTGTATGCACAATAAACTGGGGGCTGTGGTCACCTCGTCACACGAAAGATCACATTTGCTTTTAACAGTAACCCAGTGAGATGGGCAGTCTTATTATTCCCATTTTGCAGATGGAGAAAACAAAGTTTACAGAAGTTAAATCACTTGTACAAAGTCTCACTGCTAAAAAGTGGCTGAACTGGGATTTGAACCCTAACCCCTCTGCCTGCATCGTTGCAGGCTCAAACCATTATACTAGGGGGCATGTGAAGGCTTTGATTGAGAGTATAAACCACTGTAAGGTGACTTAAAATGCTGAAGGTCCTGACAGCACACTCAACCCCTTTCATTTTGTGCCTTTTAACCCATTTGAGTTTATTTAAATGAAAATGCGTCTCTACTGCCAATTGACTCTAATTCTCACCGGCCCCCTCTGCTCACTGTCATTTTGGCTTTGGCTCCACCTGGAAAAATAAACACCAACTGCTGGGCTTGTTTACATTCCGAGGATCCTGCTTTGACCCTCACACATGGAAAGGCACCAAATGTCCTGCGCCTTCCCCTGTGCAGTGAAATAAAGGAACCTGAAAATCCACTGCCTTTTCATAAACAGCCTGCCTGCCCTAAAGTAACAGTGTTTGATGAGGCCACTGTATTCCTTTCTCCCTTTCAAAACCAATCTTTAGATTGTAGGCCTGAAAACCAGGTGCCACTATCTTCTAATGGGATGCCAGGGGTTAGAAACAGAATGCTACACACCACTTAACATGTGAAATATGATTTATCTGTCCAGGCATATATGAAAAGAAAGGAAGAAAAAAAATGCAACAACAGCCCTTCTGTTGAGTTTTGAAATGTAAATGTTTGCTAATGCTTTGCAGAGGACAGCTTCACTTGGGCTGAGAGCTATGTGTAAAGAAACATTAAAATGCATCATTTGCTCAGGGCTAAAAGTCATCAGCTTGTGATATTAATGCCCTTTAGAAAATAATTTGTCGGCATGAAATCAGAGCATGCCTTGTGCAAAGGATTGGCCCTTGTCAATTTTCTCATGGCTCTACTGAGTTATAATTGCATTTTGATCTTGCCCAAAATGAAAGAGTTCCCTTTTTTTCCTCACTTCTTTTTTTGCTTAACAAGAAGTAAAGGGGTTAACTTTGATTTCACCCGTGCGAAGGGCCCCTGCCCTGCAGGCTGGGATGAGCTGGTCAGCTAGAGAAGGTCACAGGTTGTTATTTCTGGCTGCTTCTCCATCCTCGGCCCCCAGGCTCCCCGCAGGGCCTGTGGGACAATGCTGGGAAAAGACAAAGGCTTAGGAGCACCTGTGAGAATGCCCACAACTGATTGGATAGCTTTATTAAGGCCATTTTGCTGCAAGTGACAAAAAGCTTCCTCAAGCTGGGTTAAGCAACAGAACAGGAAATGTTGACAGACATAGGCGTGGTCCACAGAGCCCAGGGGTGGGCTAAGGGGGAAGTTTTATTCTCTTGGAAGCAGGAGCTCAATGCTGCCAAGACTCTCGATTCTCCTGGGTATATCCAGGGTGGGCTATGGCCACTGGCTGCTCCTGGAATGGAGGCTGCGTGGGTGGGGGGAGGGGCTTCAGGGTGAGATGGAGGTCGGTAGAGGGACAGATGAAAAGGTTGGTTCCCGTAGCTCTGGCCTTTCCTTCCTGCCTCCTATGAAGCAACTACTTTTTCCTGTGGTGTTCAGTGGAAGATTCCATCCTTTACAGTGATTCCTTGGCCTCCTCACAGATTCTACGGCTTTGAGGAACCTGCCTCCTGGAGACTGTGAAAAGCATCACACTGACATGCACAACAGACACCTGCCACACCAAAAGACTAAGTCATCTCTCCGCTATGTGGTCACTTCTGCAGCTCCACCAGCATCTCTCTGGTGTGAGCCAGTAGGGTAGCAGAGGAATCAGACATCAAGGTGCTCCTTGTCTAATTATCATTCTGGGTGGCTGAATAGTCCCTGGCGTGTGGTTTATCACCCAAGGCATCTATGTTTTTCTTTTTTCTTTCTTTCTTAAAAAAAAATTAAAATAAGCTTTTAAAAAATACATTCACATATTTATTTCATGAATTCATTCAGTACATTTATGGAGAACCTACTTTGGGGTTCTAGGATCTGGAGATAGAGCAGTGAACAAAACAGCATCAACACACTGTCCTTGTTAGTGAGGTGGTGACAATTCCTTCTGCTTTCAGTCCAAAGGGTGTGCTGCTGCCAGTCCCACTGTCTCACTAGTGCCAGAGGCCATGGTCATTTTTCCTCAATAAGCTTAAGCACTGATCTTTAGCCAGCTATAAATAAATTTGCAAAGTTTGAGTTGTGATTCTCAGTGTGGTCTGGGAATGCCTATAGTTTCTGAGACCCTTTCTGGGGGTAAAAAAGTCTCATGTGTTTTTTTTATACTAACACTGAGGCATTTGACTTTTTCAATCTCTGTCAAGAATGTACAGTGGAGTTATTGAAAGGCTACATGATTTGTGATAACAAAACAGATTGAATGGAAAAGCAGATAAATGAATT
Source organism: Macroglossus sobrinus (assembly GCA_004027375.1). Taxonomy (NCBI): domain Eukaryota; kingdom Metazoa; phylum Chordata; class Mammalia; order Chiroptera; family Pteropodidae; genus Macroglossus; species Macroglossus sobrinus. Next base: position 508,221 of record PVKZ01000978.1, on the reverse strand, counting down.
CAGCTGCCTCCTATGAAGCCAACCATTAAAGAGATTTGCAAACATACAGAACAGTGCCATTCATCTCAATATGTATTTTTTATTTTGAAACATATTTTTCATAAACACCAAATTTATTATAAACATGTTATGAGTTTATGTTAAGGTATGACAAGTTCATTATTTTATTAAATGAATTGATGTCTTAAAAATATCTTGATTTTAATTTCTAATATGATAAATATCAGTAGATATAAACCACATAAGCGAAACTCTTGGGTAGGGGTGTAATTTTGAGAATGTAATGGGATCTTGAGACCAAAAGTTTGACCACTGCTAATTTAGAGATAATGGATGCTGAGCACACGTAATGTGTCAGCGTTCACAAAGCAATAGAAGTTATTTAAATCAGTGGTCCCCAACCTTTTTGGCACCAGGGACCAGTGCTTCTATGAGAATCTAATGCCTGATGGTCTGAGGTGGAGCTGAGGTGGTGCTGAGGTGGTGATGACGTGGTGATGACGTGGAGATGAGGTGGTGATGCTAGTGCTGGGGAGTGGCTGCAAACACAGATAAAGTTGTGCTCACTCACACTGCTCACCTCCTGGTGTGCGGCCCTGTTCCTAACAGGCCATGGACCGGTACCCATTCATGGCCTGGGGGTTAGGGTCCCCTGATTTAAATACAGAAAGGGCTGAGGAGAATCTGGTTCTGCCTCCTTTCCTAGGTGCATGTGGGGAAGGAACTTAAGAGTACAGTGCAGCAATTAAAAGCTGTTTCTGGAAACAGCAGACTAGGGGTCCAGTCTTGGATTTGTGTTCTGCTTCTTGGGAAATGAGCCACGTGGCCATATTAAGGAGGCATAAGAGAAGCCAAAGGAAGAAAGGCGGTGAGAGCAGAGCTAGCTGGACCAGGGGTTGCTCATTTAACAAAGCAGGCATGCTCCACGCAGCCATCTCTGCAGTTCTCTCTCTCGTCTGTTTTTTCTCTGACTCAGCCATGGGCAGGCCCAGTGAGGGATGGGGAGACGTTTCACGTGGCTTGAGATGAAATGAGGTGGAAGACTCTCTTCCTGCAGGGCTTCCAGGCTAGTGCCGAATTCCTTATGGTGATCAGTGAGTCTGGGTCAGCCTGCTGGTTAGAGCTGGTAACCACTCTGGCTGGAGGTAGGCTGGAATGTATCAGACCCAAGCCTCAGAGACCCATCCTACTTTCCTGCTAGGAAAAGATAATGAGAAGCTAGGGAAAGAAGTCACGGGGGAGAAGGTGAACAGTGTGACTCTGGACAGACAGCTCTTAACGAGAGTGGGCAAGGCTGTGAGCTTCAGGAGGGCAGGCATCACACAAGACGATTTCCCTGGCTTTTGGCAGAGCGCCTCACAGGATGAATGATGGATGGAAGGACATATAGCTACAGCTTACAGGGAGCCCAGTCAGTTTTCCAGCTCCTGCTACCACTCTTAGCACCCTCTTCCTCACCCAGGGTACACAGGCCAGCGCCTGGTCCTCCAGTCTGTAGTCATTGCCTGTGAATTTAATCCCATGAAGATGCCTTGCTGAACAAGCTTCCTTTCTCAAGGGTGTTGGAGTTTTAAAAAGAGATGATGATGAGGGCGATGCTTTATCCAGACTGGTAATTCTCTAATGCAATTTTGTCTGTTTCCTCAAGATGTTCTGTAACACTTTTGATTAAATCTTTTGTCGAATGAATTTGAGAAAACTGGGACATTATAGCTCCTTCCTGAAGATGTAAAATGCATATCAGAGTATTAAAGGTTCTGAAACGTCTTGGGATTTAAAAACAACCTGTTTGATTTTTTTAAAGTCTTATTTGAAGTGTGATTTACATACTATAAAATTCCCTCATTTTAAGAGTGCAGTTCAGTGAGTCTTGGTAAGTGTATGTACTTAGGTAACCAGCGGCACAATCAAGATATTGGACATTTCCATCGGTCCCAAACCTACCCACTGATCCTTTGTAGTCAGTCTTCTTCCCCAAACATACAACCTTAGGCAACCATTGATCTATTTTCTATAACCATAGTTTTTCCCTTTCTAGAATTTCTCACAAATGGAATTGTACAGTGAGTAACCTTTTATAGCTCTGGTTTCTATCCCTGAGCATGTTTGTTCATTTGTTTATTTTTTTTGAGGCACAATCACATTTGTATATTGGCAGTCCTTTTTTATTGTCAAGTAGTGGTCCATTGTATAGATGGACCACTGTTTGCTAATCTACCTGCCAGCTGATGGACATTTGGGTTATTTCCAGTTTTGAGTGATTAAGAAGTAAACAGCTATGGATATTTGTGTACAAATTTGTGCTCACGTAGACATATATTTCATTTCTTTCTCTTCCTTGTATTTGATAAAGGACACTTAAATGAACATACGTTAATGAATATTCTGAAGACTGGTTTGGGAAACAGTTTGAATGTGAGGCCTGTCAGTACCATCTAGGCTGTGCTGCCTTTGCGTCCATGGGCAAAACCAAGATTCCTCGGGCTGGGGCCCTTGCTAGGCAGATGTTCAGAAAGGTGAATGGGGGTAATTCTAGGTTTTCCAGGCAGAGCTCTTGAGCTGGGCACAGTGAATCAGCCTCAGAACTGTGTCGTCTTATCTAGCAGGAAACTCAGACCGTGAGCATCTCTGTTATCTCTGGTCTCCCCGCAGTGGAGAAGCAGCGACTCTGGTCTCCAGCCAGTCTCTGTGGCCCTTCTCCCTGGTTCTGAGTAAAGAGGGAAAGATCCCTCTGCAGTTGCTATCATGAACACCATCATTCTCATCAGCAGATGGTAGAGGAGAGAGGCTGATTGAAAACTCCTGTAGCACATAAAACAAAAACCAGCCAGAGGAGCCCATAAGGTAAACAGTATCATTGTCAGACAAGTAAAGAGAACAGCAGCTATCCCTGCTGTGGCAAGAACCGGGGCTGGAGCTGGCTGCTCCCAGGCCTGGTGGGGAAGCAGTTCTCACCCTGGAGCGACAGAGCTGACAGCTCAGCAAAGGCTCCTATTGACCTCACCTGATGAAAGGAACAGGTTGGGGGCCCTGGGCTAGGTTTAGAGTTTACTTGTTTAATGAGCATCCTGACTTCCTTTTGTTTGGTATTGGACTGCCTTGACAGACTTTCATGATTTTTAAAGTTTGTCGATCAATTAAATTGGAGCTGGATCCCATCTCATACCTTTGGATGGATGGGCCCTAAGATGTGGAACTCACCTTACCTGGGCTGCCAGCTTCATAAACGTGAGGCCGAGGCTGCAGGAGACATGTGCCATTTACAGTCAGAACAAAGATTTTAAAACCTCCCTTCCTTGCTTTAGCTCCACTGGCATCTCAGTATACACTAACATCTGGAGGAGAACAGAGCGGAGACAGCTCCTGCCTGCAGCCACATTCCACGGGTATTCTGTGGTTTTCTGGAAGGAGCACAAGCTTCTGGAATCAGACTTGGGTTCCAACCCTGGCTGTGTCACTGACCAGCTAAGGCCAACCCCCTCGACTATGACTTAGTCTTCTTGCCTGTCAATGGGGGAACGTACCTACTTCGGAGGTGTTGAGGGCTGTGTATCGGATATATTGCCTTCTGTGAATAGCCAAGTGCCTGGAGCATATCAGGTGTATAATCCATAGGGGTTCACAACCCCAACACCTGGACTCTCCCCTGTATGTCTCCCCAACCACAGTGTGAGCCTGGCCGAGAGCAAGGAGGAGAGTGCTTGGGGAAAGTGACACTGTGGTGAGACATTCTTCAGAAGTTTCTACTCAGAATCTTAGAACCCTAGAACCCCGCACTGGAGGTGGCTCTCCAAAGTCCATGCTAAGTGGTCATCTGACTTTCCCCAGAACACCTTCGAAATGATGCCGTGGGTGAGGGCATGTCTCCATCACTTGGTCTAGTAGTTCCTTAACCCCTCCCTGCCTCAGTTTCCTCGTCTGTAACACTGACCTAGTGAGGTGGTTGTAAGGAAAAGGTAACACATGGAAAGTGCCTGAAGTGGTCCTTGGCAGGAGACACCCCTCCGTGAATGCCATCTGCAGGGACTTGCCTTATTGTGTACTACCTTTTCAGTGCCCAGGAACTCACCATGGCTGGTCATTCCCACACCCGCCCTGGCACCTCGGGGCAGCTTTTGGTCCCGTAAAAGAAGCTCTCCTTGTCTTCACAAAATTTATACTTGAGTCTATTTATTATTATTCTCAGATTTTTCCCCCCAGAGAGTGAACATCTGTTCTCTGGGTCTTTTTTTTTGGTCGTACTTAAATTAATGTCTTATATCCAAGAGACTATTATGAGGTCAAACCATCCGAAATTGCCACTTTGTCCATCAGAAACTGCCACTTTTTCCATGCCAAATGTTGGCAATTTCATATGGCCCACCCGAACATTAGGTTATGGAAGCAGCACTGCCTTTGGGCCCCTGGAACCACAATTGCCACAGTCGTTTGGGGCACCAGATTCCGGGGCCTTGTTCCAGGTTGAGGGGGATGCCCAGGAATCCACATATTTAACAAGGCCTTCACTGACAGCCTTCACTTCACTAGCCTGGGAAGCGGGACACACAGGTTCGACAGCAGTCCTGTGTCTGAATGGCCACGCCACCTTGGGCAAGTCCCTTCATGTCTCTAGATCTCAGCTCTCTTACCTCCCACAGGGGCGTTTCCAAAAGAGGGGGTCTCTCAGATCACTTCCAACCTAGAACTCCTATGGTTTTATTTAGTGGGTGCCTGCTGGGAGCTGAAGGTCACAAAAAAGGTAGCCGAAACCTGCAAGAGTTCTCTAGTTGGGGGGAGGCAATGTAGCAGAGTGGTATCACGAGGAAGATAATGCAGTATCCTGGTGGAAGTGAGTTCACTAGGAAATGAAGGCTTAACTATGAATGTAGATTACTGCAATGGAAGCTCTGAAGACGGGAAGCCACTGTGGGTGGGGCAAGCTTCCTAAGGGATGGGGGGACTTTGAAGAAAGTCTTAGGTCCAGAGGTGGCAGATCCTCCTTATGTCGTTTCTCTTTGGTGTTCCCAGCACATGGGCTCCTAAAATTTCAGCCACCTTAAGGTGCTTCATTTGCTCACTTGCTCATTCATTCATCCATCTACCCATTCATTAAGTTCACTAATATATATTCGGGTGCTAATATGTAGCAAACAAGATAAAATCAGTCCCTGTCCTTACGGAGCTTAATAATGTAAGGCTCAGTCAAGATGAATCAAAACAAGAGATGCAGCATGGTGCTGAGAATTAAAATAGTATGAAACAACAGTGACTGAATTCTTGGTTTGGTGGTGTTAACCAGAGAAGGCCTCTTACTCAATGTGTAAGCTGTGATCGGAAAGTCAAGAAGGAGCCAACCAAGATCAGGGAACAGAGTGCTCTAGGCAGAGGGAACTGCCTGCGCAAAGGGTCTGAGGCAGGATTTAACCAGAACAAAGGAAAGGCAGTGTGGGAGGAGTGACATGAGGACGGTGGTACACAATGTACCAGGTGGAGTAGGCAGGGTCAGAATGAAAGGGCTTTGTTAACCAGGATGAGGAGTTTATGCTTTATTCTAAATGCAATGGGGAAACATCGAATGGCTTTAAGCAGAGGAATGTAATTGACTTATGTTTTTGAGAGAGCTCTCTGGCTGCAGAATGAAGAATGATTGTAAGGAGGCCAACGTGGAGACAGACTGCGTGGTGAGGTTATTGCAGCAGTTCAGATGAGAGATGGTGGTGGTGTAGCCTGGCGGAGTAGCTGGTGAACAGTGCTCAGACATTTAAATACTCAGGAAGGAGAGGGTGGCATAGAGATACCCAAGAAGGTAGGAGAAAGTCTCAATATTTAAGCAATGTTTCTCAAGCATCTTCTTCTTGCCTTCCTAAGGAATGTTGTGCATTTAACCAATTCAGCAATGATTTTTAAAATTCATTAATTTATTTTAATTAGTTTCAAGTATACACTATATTGGTTAGACACCTATATAGTTCATAAAATGATCCCCCCAATTGCTCCCTCCCTCCTTGGCCCTCCACCTAGTCCCAGCAATGATTCTTAACTGGGATTCCCCTGGAAGGGGTAGCAGTGGACTGTTACTCGAGGAATGGGGAGGACGTGCCCTACTCCAGCATCCCACCAACTGCTGCATGGTTTTGTGAAAACTATTTCACAGTTTCTGTGGATGAAGGACTAGGGTACCTGCCCAAGTATAGAGCAGCATTCATTAATATAACCTAGTGTGACCTACTAGAAGCTTGTTCTTTGCTATTGTGACCCTTCCAAACACATTTTGAACCCATGTTTATAAAAAAAAAGTCATTTTGATTAGAATAACAAAAACATTAATTTTTGTCAAAAAATAATTTTATGGAGCAAACTATTAAGTAATTTCTTGATAATTTTCTTTTACTATCTTATGCATCTAAAATTTTTCCAGTCATTTTGATTTTCATTTCAATTTTTATTATGAGAAATTTTATTCTACATGTAGTACAATAAATATTTGATTCATCACTCAGGTTTTGTTTTTTTTGTGTGTGTGGTTGTTTTTTGTTTTATTTATTTTTGTAACATTTCAAATTTTGGCTTTTGCCATAATGATTTTATTTTTATCAGGTTCAGTTTTTTCAGAGTTGATTTTGAAAATTTAGATTTTGCCCAGAAGATGTGATTCTTTAGTCACGTTTTAATTACAATGAAATTTATCATGTGTACTTTTAGCCACTGTCAGTTTTATTTTCTGTTCTGTATTTCTAACGAGTAATATCTAGTGTAAGTTGGAAAGAGCTGATAGTTGTATTTATATCCTGGCTAGCATAATGAGGATCATATGAGCTATTGTGTCAGATGTATTGGCTTCATTCGTGTACGTGGGCAGCACAGGTGGGTGGTGAGTACCCAGGCTCTGGAATCAAGTATGGTTTCAAATCTTGGTTTCGCAACCTTCAAGTTTGGCAAACTTGGGCATCACTTTCTTCATCTTAAAATGAGAATGATGGTAAAGATACCATCTAGGAGGCTGCTACCGTGAGATTCAACCAATGAATGTATAGCAAGCACTTGTCACTCTGCATCAGTAAATGAACCTAATTCGTTATCTGGCAAAGGCAGGGTCTGGCCACCATCAGGAAAGCCTGAGTGGGTGGAGTTTAGGTCATGTCCCATGGCCCTTTTGTACTGTTTTTTAAATTTTACTGTCTGCTTCTGTCTGTCCCAGAAGCCTTTTGGGTTCTCAGTCTCACTGACTAAGGTTTCTCAAAATGTGATCTACAACCTACGACACAGTCAATTTGGAAAGTTGTTAAAACGCAGATTCCCGCCCACCTAGACTCTTTTAGGGTGGGCCTATGCATCTGCACTTTAACACACGCCAGGTGTTTCATATCAGTGATGTACACTGGTATGAGAGAGACTGAGACCCTGGCTTGGATGTCTTCCAAAAGAAGAGTGGAAAGTGATCTGCTCTACCTGCCAGGCCAGGTGTCCCAACTGCGAACTAACCCTGGGCTGCTCTTTTTTAACAGTGGCTTCTGGTTGGTGAGCACCCAAGAAGGGCTGGGAGATCTCCACCACCTTTCTCGGGCTCCTAGGGTCTGAAAGCCATCATCTGTGTCAGACTAACAGGCGTGACCCTTCCCATAATTTTAATTGAAGCTGAATAGAAGCGATTCTATCCTTTGGAGCTGTCTGAGGTTAATCCTAGTAAAGTTACACCATGACCAATGAGTGCTTTGGTTTCACCTCAACAGGTTACTGACAATGACAAAAAAATCAATATGTCCAAGCATCACCCTCTCAGCTCTCTAATTGTATCCAGTCAGAATTCACAGGGTCTACAACATGTGAGCTGTTGGTCCCATGACGCAATAAGAGAAATGCAGATTCTTTTGAAGGTAAAGTCTGCAACAGGAAAGTGTTGACAGAGTACTATGCCATCCTTTGCCTCCAGCTAAAGTTGACACCCTAATCCATTGCTGCCCACTATCAACAAAACCAGGGGTCTAGAGAGCTAATAGTCTACCTGCGCCAGTTGGTAAATAGCTGCTCAGGGCTTTTCTTGGGCCTCCCCACACTGACCCAGCAACAAAAGAGTTAACATCCAAACCAGCAGGGGGCCTGGAAGAGTCCAGCAGTGTTAGGGTTAGGGGTGGAGGGGTAGTACAGAGGCTGGTAGAGCTGCTTCAGCTCTATTGCTATTGTCTGTGCTGATTGGTCAGTGCTTAAATATTTTGAATATCACCCTGGAGAGGCTAAAGAATCTTTCTCAGTACAATGCTGCAGGCAGTCATTACCAATTGATCAAAGTTGGTAGTTTAGATAAAATCTATTCAGTGTTCATAGATTAAGGTCTTGCCTCCCCCAAGGTATGTACTTGGTTTTAAACTGTGAGTTTTGGAGGTGAAAGAACCTGGCAGGCCTGGGCTTCTAATGCTGTAACTCCAAGTACTGGATTTGGATAGAATTGGGCGCTGGAGGCTTCAGATCTCATTCCCTGAGCTAGGGCTGGCTCTGCCCCTTGATCATGATGTAGGGCAATCAAATGTACCCCAAACCCTCAGCACTGCCAAGGCTTCTTGCAGAGCTGAGGCAGCTTGTCCAGGCCTGTGCTTAGCCTTGGCAACCTCCAGCATAGAAGCCTGAGTGTCAATGGTTTCTTTGCCACATATTTTCATTTTTGTAAAAATTGAGGGACCTGTGTTGTCTATAGATGGTAAAAGTAGCTCAGCATCTGAACAGCATGACTTGGGTCCTTAAAAATATTAAGTAAAAGTAATTGTACCATATTAATATATTTTTTTTCATTTTCGTAAGTAGCAAAGTGACCCCAGATTTAAAACGAATATGGTCATGCTACCACCAGTGAGAAACTGGGCGGAAGTGGGGGTGCTGTGAAGAAGAGGAGCTTTTAGGAAAATGGAGCAGAGAGAGGAAGCAGCAAGTTAGTGTCTTCGGGATAAACGACTATATATGAATTGGTCGAGAAGGAAGAATTTGGTTCCTTACCCCAGCCCCCTTCAAGGGCTGCTGGCACTGTCGGAGCGGGATGGGCAGTAATGATTTGTTTCTCTAGGATCTTTTTGTTTGTGATGAAAGACTTTATAGTTGCCACACCCCTCATTTCGTCAGTAAAAGAACTGAGGTCCAGAGGAGTTAACTGACTTTCCCAGGACCACACAGCTAGCCCAGGATAGATGCAGAGCCAACAGAATCCTGACCACACATTCTCTTCACCTTAGACAACTTGTCAATGTAATGTATCCATTTCTAGATAACCCAGAGGTATCCCTAGGAACACTAATTGCCATGAAATGTTGCAATGCAGGGCTGGCTGAGGTTCGCTTTAAAACTAAAGGCCCCGTTTCATGCTGTTTTAGGGTTCACTCTTGGTACTTCTTAGGTCTCTCTTCATCATCGTCAATCTCTTACTGTGCCTGTTTCAAATAAATCTTCTAAACTCAATTTCCCTACACAGTTGACCGTGAAATACATTAACAATTTAATTTTACATAATCTCCCGTATGGCTGCTGGAAATCTAACCGGTGCAGTCTCATCTGCTCCCTCTGTCTCCTGCGCATTCTCAGAGCCCTCTGCACCTGTCCTGGTCAATGCATTCTTCTAGGAGGTCTGCCTAGCATCCTGAAAAGCGCAGGATCCAAATCCCGCAGTGACCAATGTGACTGTAGACAAGTTTCTTAGCCTCTCTGAGCCTGGGTTACCTGTACCTCTTTCAAGGAGAGTACCAACAGCCTGCAGAGTTGTCTTTTAACAAAACTAGAGTCTTCTCTTTGTTCAGACGCATGTTCCACCTCTTGCCTTATATTGTGGCTGGTTACAGGGCATGTCAGTCGTCTTTGATAGGAGTCAGGGTTCTTGAGGCTGGTGGCATGTTTCCTAATTCTGGGCCCTTCTCTGCCAAACATAGACATGCTTAGGCTCTCCATTAATGCTTGTGGAGTGCAAAATATTATGAGTCAGTCAGTTCTGACCCAAGGCAGCTGGAAATGGCTGTGCTCTCTCCTGCAGGCTCTGGGGCACAAGCGTTGGAGGCCCTTCTCCCTTCTCTGCGTCCTAAGAACTTTGTCCTCTGCAAAGACAGGGCATCTCTGAAAGTTAAGACGTCTCTTTGTAAAGTGGCCCTGTGGCAGAGAGTCCTTTCCCAAGAGAGAATCAGACTCTGGGACCCGCTTCAGAGCCCATGCAAAACGAGCCAGCCTTCTCCTTCCCTATGGGCACAGCCAATGGGTCAAAGAGTTCCCAAGGTGGCACTTTGAGTGGCACTGAGTGTTTTGTAGCCTTTGGGCAGTCTCTTCATTCCTTTGCAGCAGGTTCACTTGTCAATTCAAGAGCCCCTGCCCACACTCTCTACACTGCTGGCTGTGTGGATGAAGAGGGGGGCTGGGGGAGAGAGAAAGATGAGGTGAGAGAAGCCCAGTAATGGAGATGAAAGAGTGAGACCAGGGGCCCCAGAAACAAGGAGACATGGACAGGAGCTTGGCTATGCTCTCTCCACCTGGGTTACTTACAGTGCTGCTCTTTCTGCCAACAAATCTCCTTTCTCCTAGAGTCATTCCCAGTGGGAATGTTGCCTCTGGTCAAAAGGATTCCAGCTAATTTCTTCCTTAAATAACCAGTCACCTGGTAAGTTTCTTGAGGGCAGGAACCACATTTTTGTTCTGCTAAATGCACAATACAGGGCAGGGCAAGTAAGAGATGCTGGAGGCATAGTGATTGCTCATTTTATGAATGATAAGCACTGGGTAGCACCCTGCTGGGCACAGGGAGTGGGTTTGTCCCAGAAATGTCAACAACTGTTGGAATATTTCATGCAGAAAGGTACAACCTCCATTCTCTCTCTCTCTCTCTCTCTCTCTCTCTCTCTCTGTGTGTGTGTGTGTGTGTGTGTGTGTGTGTGTGTGTGTGTGTGTATTCATGAGTCTAGTCTTCCGAACGTGTCATAAACCCCATTTATGGTGTGTTCTGCAGTGCTTTTGCAAACACAGGAAAATTCATTGGAATCCAATATTCTCAGATTGCCCTGTTCATTTAGTAATTAGAATATATTACCCTCAAAGATTGCTCAAGCCTCCTGCTTTCTTGGTTCTCAGCCCTCTCTGAGGCTCTTTCCAATGCTGCTAGTGAGACATTTGGGTAAGGTTGTAAATGCTTTTGCTGTATCTTTTTATCTAAGTATTCGCAGCAGGTTTTATGGCGCTTGTAAATATGAACTGATTTTCTTTTACATATGTGAGTCAGCCTTATTTTGGTCTAAAGTGGACTTTATGAACCTGTATGGATTAGAATAAACACTGAACCCAGTAATCAGTTTTGATTCTATATTTAATCCTTAAATAACTAGGCTTTTCGTGTATGTGTGTGTGTACATGCACAGAATATTAAGAAAAAATTAAGTGTGAGTGCTGCTATGTGTAAAGCTGTTTGATCTGAGGATGGGCCCAGGCAAATTCCTGGGAAGGTGAGCCCAGAACCAACAGCTGAGGGATCTCTTTTTGTCCTGAAAGTCCCTGGTTCTTTACCTGTAAAATGTGAGAACAAGACCTACCCTCCAGGATAGTTGTGCAGGTCAGAGGGAGAAGGGGAGGCAAAAGGACCTGGCATTAAAGCTATTGCTAGTGTTCAGTTAGCATGCAGTAAATGCCCTTATAGAATCTCAGCCTTGAATGGATTTTAAGGACCTGGAGGGCAAAGGTACCATGACCCCTGCCTGTACCTGGCAGTTCCTAGGAAGCCCTAGGCCAAATGCATTACACTGGATGAGAGTGTCTGCCTGGATTCTTAATTTATCAGAGTCCTGCCAGAGAAAAGTTATATCCCAATAATGTTATCTTCAGTCATCATCGGTGATAGTGCAGCAAAATGGAGGAGCAGCAGAGGGGCGGTGGGGGATGGGGCTTCTCAAGGTCAACTGCTTGCATTTGTGTGTCAGCTCAGGTAGGTACTTGAAGAGTTGTGTGGCTTCTTATATGTTGGTTAGCTTCTCTGTAAGTCAGTCACTTCACCTGTAAGATGGGCATACTAACACGGATGTTCTAATGATTATATCTATATCTATCTATATTTATATAGATAGATAATAGTAATATATATAAAATGTTTAATGTGCTCAGTACACAGTATTTATTATTATTAGTGGTTACAAGAATGGACTTTGGTGGCAGAAAGATTTGGATTTGAGGTTTGTCTCTGCAACTTACCAGCTCCAAGACCTTGGGTAATTGTTCAACCTTTGTAAGCCTCTATTTCCTCATCTGTTATTTGTAGATGTCTTTTATCTCCTAGGGTTATTATGAGCATCAAATGAGACAAGATACATAGATGTGTAAAGCACTTAGCATCGTGCCTGTCATAGAGAAAATACTTAATCAATGTTATTTTATTATCTTGAGAGGTACTCTAATTTAACACCATTTACTCAAAAACTATTAGTGAAGCCTGTGCTAAGTGTGGGCTTGGTATGGGAATGCAGTTTCTTCTTCCCTCATGAAGAAGCATGCACATCTTTTCTGTTCTGGGAGAATCTTTACTTCCTCTACCCTAGTCAGAACATTTGAGTATCGCACAAAAGAATATAGAGAAGAGACTAAGGTGAGTCATCTTGAATCTCCAAAAGGGGATTTGGCTTTGGGAGTTAGAGCTCCTATGAGGAGGCCCAGGCTACAGAGCAGTCACACACAAGGGACCCAGGACTGGAACTGATGGGCTGTGCAGACATGGGCACTTTTAGGGTGGCCACTTGTCCTGGTCTTTACCCACCTCCCTGACGTTATTAACTGTGCCCCCTTTCACCCTGAAGCTGTCCTGGGCTAGATGTTAAATTATATGATTTCTCATACTTTACCTACTTAAGACAGACACACACCCCTGTAGCTGAAAGGAGTGTGGCTGGAAATACCACTTGGCCATGTCTGGCATTTGGAAAGGGTGCCTGGCATCTTGCCAACACCAGGAGAGGGGGCTTCTCTGGTGTTGTCAGGGGGACCCCAGGGGGTGAGAGCCATGGAGAGAACATCTCTTTCCCTCTCCTGGGAAAGTTATGGATGCTTATTTTTTCCTCTCTTTTTCCAGGTCAGCACACATTATGGGAATTTTTGTTGTTTTCTTAGATTCTGAAAGAGAGTGGCTACTTGCCAGAGGGAGGGCAATGAAGAGAGGTCAAATTAAAATGACAACCGAACAACAAAATCTCATGTAACACACACAAGCAACCAGCCCCAAAGACAAAACTTCTGGCCTTAATTTGAATCCTCTCCTCTCCTGGTTGATTGCTGTTAGTGTTGTCATTGGGGGAGGGACAGGGTGGTGGGTAGAGATGTTTGCAGCTGTCCTTGTGTTCTCACACCTGTGTTCTGGCTCAGTATTTAGGGCAGCCTTGAGAGGGAGGAGAATGGTGCCATGGGGAGGAGGTATTGGCTGAGTATTTTGGAGCAGTGTTTACTAAGACTCTTATTAAAATATAATTAAATACAAAAAGCAAAATAGAGATTTTCCAGAATTTCTACAAAGCTGATGTGTTGATTTTCTTAGCAAAACAAGAGATATTTTTTTAAAGAGTAATTAGACGAAGTAAATAATAAATTGTGATTATTGTACCAGGTCGTTTTCTAAGTGTTTCACATATATTTACTTATTTAATTCTCACAACAGATCTCTAAGTTGTAGACACTATCATCATCTCCAGTTTTCAGATGTGAAAACCGAGGGACCGAAATGTTAAATAACTTGCCCAAGGCCCTCTGGCCAGCCCGTGGTAGATTCCACTGCAGCTCTCAGGTGTCAGAGGCTAAGCTCTTCACCAAACTTCGTATCACTTCCTGGGCTGAAAGTCAGCTTGGGGTCAGGAAATTGAGGCACAGAAAGTTAATTAATTTGCCAAAGTCACACAGCTAGAAAGTAAGAGGTGAGGACTCAAACTCAGTTTTCTCTAGCTTTAGAGATGCATCCTTCAGCAGTTACGAAAGCTTTTCCTCTTTTCTTTGTTGGGTTCCTTAAGGGACTGTTGTAAAAATCAAGTGAGGCAAGGTATGTGGGTGCGTTTAGCCAACTGTAAAGCGCCATTCAATGATCATTCATAAACTAGATGTGAGGTCTAGACGGGAAACAAGGATAAACTCACCTGTGTTCAGAGGAACCTCGGGAAGAGACTGCAGAAGAGAGACCCACACATTTGCAGTAAGGAGTTTGAGCAGCAGAGATGTGGGATGTTAAGAAAGTCAGGTGGGATCTTAAAACCAGGCAGTGTGAAAGAGGGGAGCATTTCTTTTCTGGTGCTAACTGATAAAGCCAAGAGCCCTCATATGTGTGACCGTAGCTCAGAGAACACAATGCTAATGAACAGCATCGCCAATCACAACAATAGCCAGTATGAGCCAAAGATGATCTGTGTCCTTCCTCTCACCAAGCTTTCTTCAAGCTGCTTCCAAGCATTTCCCCAGGTTATTGGCTCTTTCCAGACACCTCTGCAGAAGGGTCTTAATTTGCATCGCCATATGGAAATCTTTATCTTGAGCTGCACAGCTCCCCGAGCTGTAATATGCCTACAGAAATGCGCTTACCATAGGTTTGAAAGTTGCAAAAAAGACTGACAGCTCCTTCCTTCCCAATTTTCACCCCCCTTCCCTAAATCCTGGCATCTACTAAAGGCCCAGTTGTTTTCCATGGGGGCAAATATGCCTGTCTTTCTCTTCAAGATGACTTATTGTACATTCTTTTCATCTGCTCAGAGTCTGATTTGAATATGAATCCATAGAACACAAACATCCAGCACTCGGAAGAATTATAACTTTGTTATATTTTTCCCAATCACAACAGTTGTCTTATCATTCTTCCCAGCAAAGGAGACTAAATGACAATGTTTGGAAAGATGGCAACACTAATCACGTGCGAAAGCGATTTATTTTTAATCCACCACGCGTGGCTGTCCCCCAGTTATTTGTGAATATGTATCAAGCCCAAACTTTGAAATTTTGATAATTGGTTTCTTGCAATTTCATTATTTCACCCTTTTCTCTGAGTTTGATGTGTATGGAAAGTTTCCCAAATATATATCCAGTAAATGAATCCCCGACTCAAAGATAGGCAAAGTAAAGCCTCAGTTATTCATTTATTTAATGAAAATTTATTGAATGTCTTCACTGTGTCAGGTACTGTATGAGGTGCTGGGACGCAGTAATGAACAAGGATAGACTATCTGCCCTTGAAAACTAACTGGCTAGTGGAGCAGAAGTCAATGAAAAAGCAAATAAAGACGTTTTACACATTGTGATAAATGCTGGGAGCAAAATGAGTGGAGTTATTGTGAAAGGAAATTGTGGAAGGGAAAGGAACTCAGCAGGGGAGCTCCCCGGCTGCCCAACCCAAAGACCTCAATTTGCAGGTGAGAAAAGTCAGGGATGGGTAATTTCTCCCAATCTTGTACAAATCTGTTTCTGGCAGACACACAGCTAAAGCAGATGCTTCCTGTCGAATGCTATACTATTAGATCTAGTGGTGAAATCCACCGTCCTTTTGTGGTGAGTTTCCTGGGAGGATTTGTCTTAAGGATATGTGAGCATATCCTTAAGTTAACACATTTATGGAGAGATGCTGGAAAGCGTCCTGGTACTCCTCTGTTTTGCAGTGCTAAGGCCAGATGCTGGGGAGCTATGGACTCTTCTCTCTCCTCTCAGACATGAACTCAGGATTCTTGTAGTGAAATTCACTCTTATGCTTCGAGTAGAGGAGGCTGCTACACTCTGGACCCAAAGTCTGTTAGACCCAATATCCAGGTGACTCGTGCCAAAAGGGAACTGAGGTGGTACCAAGCTAAGAAGCAGGAAACCAGGATAGCAAAGGACCGGCAAAGTAGGGAGAGGTGCCCCCTCAGTTTGCTCAGCATGCACTTAGCCCAAGGAACTGTAATCTGAACACATTAGTAAAGATCCACCCCTCCCCGTTTGCTTGTGTCACCCATTTCTGCTTATAGTTCCCTTCCATGTGGGAATCACTGAGGATGGGGATGACTCTGGTTATCTTTGTGGTTTGGTCCTGCCTCACAGGTCTCAGTTATCTAGCAGCTTGTTACAAAGCTTTGAGGTACCATCCTCAAACTTGTCTTAGATACTACACACCCTTCTATCCTACACTGTATTGTTAGAACATTTGTAAAGGGCAATAAGGTCTTCTTTACTCAAAAAACCCTCAGTGGTCCCCTATGGAATTTTATACTAAGAACAAGTTTGACATAACAAGTGTTTCAATTTCCTGTTGCTCTGTAATAAACTATCCCCAAACTCAGTAACTTAAAATAATAATTCATTACTCTCATGATTCTGGGATTGATGGGTTCAGCTAGGTGGTTTTTGCTTGGCCTCCTTCATCTGGTTGCAGTTAGTAGTAATCAACTGAGAGTTTCTTTGCTCACATGGCTGGTGCCTGGGCTGCTCAGGCTGGATCAGCTAGAAACTCATCAGATGTTTCTCTCTTTACATGGTCTCTCCACATGGCTAGCTTGGGCTTCCTCATAGCATGGTGGTCATAGTGTAGGCAAGGTCATTGGCTTTCCCAGAGGACAGGAAATGGAAGCTGCCAGTTTTTTAAGGCCTGAACCTGGAAACTGGCATAGTCACTTCCTCCACATTCTATAGATAAAAGCAGTCACAGAGACCATCCATATTCAAAGGCAGGGGACATTGACTCCTATCTCTTGGTGGGATGAATGTCAGAGAATTTGTGGGCATCTATAACCTCACAAATCTACTACCTCTTCCATACTAGGATCCTTAATACATACAAAGAAAGCAAACGTGTTTCCATTAAGTTTGTTCTTAATAGGCCATTCTTATCTGTTATTTCAACCTTTAGATCACTCACATCCTTCCCAACTCTCATATGTAGTCCAAATGATCAGAATGCCCTTCAAGACCTGGCATTCAGGACTTGATTCATTATCCCAGGTATTATATCCCCTTGCAAAGCATAGTGACTGTGCCTCTGTCTTGGAAAATATAATTCTACATATGTAGCCTAACACTGCATTCCTATTGTTTTTATCAGCTGCATCTCACTTTTGATACATATTAAGCTAAAATGACATTTTTATTATAAAAAGTAATTGCAGCAAATGTGTAAAACATGAGAAAATCACAAAGGAGAAAATAAGATCACTTGTATTCTCACCACTGAGCATTAACCACTGTTACCTTTTGAGTCTTTTTTCTATTAGTATCTATCTATGTGTGTGTATTCTGTAAATTGGTTTTTATCCACTTAAGAAAATTTTCCTCATGTCAGGAATTATACTTCTGCATTATCATGCATAGTGATGATATCATATTTTCCTCTGTGGTAGATTGAAATGCCTCACCTTTTCTGGATGAAATGAAGTGAAGCCAGGTCTTCTTCCCACTGTACTTGTAAAACTGATTTTAAAAAACCTTAAATGTAGGAACTTACCTTTTTATTAAAAATCATCTTGTTGCTTCTTAAGTAAATTATTGCAACCTGTTCTGATCTTTTAAGTCCTGATTTCATCAACAAATCTCTCCCAGGTTTATATGATTTTAAAATCAATAAGTATCAAACTCACCAATAAATCATTAAAGATAAGGTAGAGCTTCATAGCATTCCCTTTGAGACCACCTTCTAGATTTCATTACTCCATCGATCAAACACTCTTTGGCTCTGTTCAATTAATCATCTTAGCTGTACTATTATGTGGCTTGTTTCTCCATTTGAGAACAAGAATTTTCAAAAACAAGAAAAAAATAAAAGCCTGCCAGTCACTTTGCCAGTCAGATACATTGTCTGTCACATTCCCTTTTACATCCATTTTATAATTTTATTGAAGAAAGGATATTGGAGTGGCTTGGTATAACTTCTTCTTTTTGAACCCATGCTGTTGTTTCTAAAAGAAAAGAAATTGGTCAAATACCAAAATTGAATTCAAATTCCTTACTACTCATAAATATACAGGTTGGACCTGAAGGTCATAAACTTGAGAAAGCCCTCCATTTGGAAATTAAAAATAATTCTTTTTTTTTCAGACTCTTTCTTTGTTATTGTTGTTTCTCTCTGTCAAATACAATCAGTGATGAATAAATAGGACTAATTAGTGCTCTCAAAAGATATTTAATTGAAAAGATATTTAATTGATAACACTTTAGAAAAATGTTTTCAAAAACCAACTGTTTAATTTTCCAAGGATTAAATACAACTCATTGGGGGGTAAATAATAAAATTTATTTTTTTAAATCCAGATTTTTTCCAATTCTCCAAAATTCTTCAAAGAGTATCCCCAGTGGCTTGGCATTCTTATCTATGAGCCCTGTATGTACATTTCAATGCGGCTCAGTTGCGACAAACGGACAAACGATCTGGACTCATTCAAGACAGTGACAAGCTTTCTTCTCTTTCCTCAAGTATCTCAGATTTCTAAATTCTGAAAAAACACTTGTCCCACCCTCTCCACATGAAGATTATGTTTCCTTAAATGATGGAGGCAAAATAGAAGCTGAGAGGCTATCTCCTGTTTCTATGATATCTTCTTCAAGTAATGGATCCATTTCTTTCCTCTCTAAACTACCTGAGAGTTTGCTCATCTTGAGATCCTCCACAGTTTCTAACACAATGCCTTACTTGCTATAGGTCTATTAGTCAGAACTCTTTCCGTTGCAAGGTTTAAAGACCCAACTAAAATATCCTTAAACCAAATCTATCTACAGTTCATCAACAGACAAACTTTAGAGCAGCTACACAAAGAGATCCAAATTATGCCCCCAGGACCTGGATTCTCTCCCCATCTCTCCTAAGTGCATTTCTCTCTTATTTCACCCTGAGGCAGTTTCTCTCTAGGTGGAAGCTCCAGGTTTGCATCTTCACAGCTTTAAGCTCTGAGAAAAATAAAATTATTTTTTCTTTGTTGCTCAAGCAAAAAGTCCATGGTTAGCTTCATTTGACATGATTGGCTTGGATTAGGTCATATGCCCATTCTTGAGCCAATCAATCACCATGGCCATGAGCATATGATGCCCAAATTGGCCTGACCTGAGTCCCATGACTACCTTGGGGTATAATCAGCTTTACCTAAAGGACAGGGGGAGAGTGGGACATTGGTACTTCCTCCAAAGGAAAGCAGAGTATCATTATAATGAACATTTGGAAAGGATGCTTGGTAGGCAAAAATAACATAATCATGATAAGTTTTTCAGTTAAATATTTTTGAAGGAACTAATTAGTCCCATCTTTTTTCACTAGTATATGACAAAGAGAAACAACAGTAACAAAAAAATTAGTCTGAAAAAGTATTTTTAATCTTCAAATTGAAGGATATCTTAATTTAAGATCTTTAGGTCCAATCTGTGCATGAATGGTAAGGGATTTGAATTGGATTTTAATATTTGACCAATTTTTTTTCCTATAGAGCATGTGATTTCATTTGTCATCTTATGAATTTCTTGGAACCAAATACAAGACTTCCTATCATCTGCCATTTACACAGAAGGAGATTTCTCACTTTTAACTAAAAAAATCTGTTACAACAGGACTACTATGTACATTAGAAAAAATAGGCTCATAGTTTGTGGTGGCTGCGACAGAGAGTTGGGTCTCAAGGACAGTACCTCGTTAATGCATTGCTGCCCAATTCTCAGTGTTTTGATACTAACCCTCAAGAATGAAACCATGAAGAGGCTGGTGTTTGATGATGAGCTGACCTATTTGAGGCATCCAGTATCCAGTCAGAGAAACAAAGCACATGTTAGGTAGTCCAATAGAAGAAATTTAATATAAGGAATTGATTAGAAAGGTTTTTAGGGAGCTGAAGAAGGAACCCTGAGGTAACCCAGAGATTAACGAAAGCCTCAAGCTTCCCAAGCTCTAAGGCAGTGATCCCCAACATTTTTTTGGCACCAGGGATTGATGCTCCTATGAAAATCTAATGCCTGCTGATCTGAGGTGGAGCTGAGGTGGTGATGCTAGTGCTGGGGAGCAACTGCAAATACAGATGAAACTTTGCTCGCTTGCCCACAGCTCACCTCCTGCTGTGTGACCTGGTTTCTAACAGGCCATGGACTGTTACCAGTCCATGGTCTGAGGGTTGGGGACCCCTACTCTAAGGTATAGAGAATAAAAGGAGGAGGTGGTGTGATCAGATCCAGAGAGCTGGGGCCATCTAGCAGGCGTTAAAATACCAGGAGCTGACCAGGGGTCTGATCTATAAGAGACTGCCTGGCGCGATCTGGAACCACAGAGGCAATGCCAATTAAAGCTGAAAGAAGGGGAGAAATGCCCTGACTTCTCCTTCTCTCCTGCTCTTCAGTCTCCCAACATTGTCTCTTACTGGCTGAACCATAAGGCAAAGGAGTCCAGGAACTATATTTTTCAGGGCAAAGGAAAAGAATGTTTCTGAAACTGAAGAAGCAATTTCATACTTGTAGCAAGTTACAAAAATTGAGGATGTTTTCATGTGGAAAATTGACAGCTGTATCCTTAATTCTTTTTTTTTTTTTTTCTCTAGTAAGAGGATTTGAATCCTTTTTACTTTTAGTAAAGGGAAACGCATATACACGGATTCCGGACATGGGACAATCATGAATAACCATGACCAAAGAATAGCACAAAGCCAGGGTTTTGCAAGGCAAAGAGCTAATAGAAATGGGTGATTCACTGGTGCAGGCAAAATCTTGGAGAAGCAGTGGGGCAAGCAGAGATTCTCTTCAAAATGGACATGTAGGGAGAGAAGAGAGTGTTGTCCATGGATTCCCTGATCGCATGGGTCCTGCTTGCTAGTTCCCAGAGCTGCTGCCTGGAGAGTAAAGAGCCATGTGGTGTATCTGGACTACTGAAACCATAGTCTTCCTTACAAAAGTTCCCTGAACCCCAAGCATGACTGAAGATCAAAAGAAGACCGCCAAGAGGGTCGTATTTGGAAACCTCAGAAGTAATTCTCAGTACATTCAAGGCAGATCGTGACAGCTGGCTGACTTTCTATCATTCTGCTGAAGATCCCCTTGGATTGGACCCTCACCTACCCTATGAGAGGACTGTTCAGTGGTATCACCAGACCTTGCTCTCTTTTCCACTCACCCTGTGTGGGCATAACCACCTTCTTCGTAAGCCCAAGAAAATGAGGCTGGACCTGTGAGTACTGAGTTTGAATAGTATGAATTTAGATAGTAAATCAGATGATGAGGGAGAATTGAATTGTCTAAATCTTTTTGATTTCTGAGCATTGATTGCACGGTGAGTTGGGATAGTGATATTTTGAGAGCTGGCACTACCAAACTAATATGTTCAGTGAGCCCTGCTCATAATCCTCTCTCCTTCAGGAAGCCTTGGGCCATTATGGCTACCCGCAGGCACTCTACCAGATCCAAGGCTGCTCTGGGAAGCCGTTGTGGCAGGGTTCCTTACTGA
Source organism: Macroglossus sobrinus (assembly GCA_004027375.1). Classification (NCBI taxonomy): domain Eukaryota; kingdom Metazoa; phylum Chordata; class Mammalia; order Chiroptera; family Pteropodidae; genus Macroglossus; species Macroglossus sobrinus. The sequence continues at coordinate 486,851 of PVKZ01000978.1, read as the reverse complement.
GATTTCAATTGATGCTTCATATTGTAGTTGTAATCTACAGCATGGCTTCCAAGAATCTATCCAAGAACATAAAACAAACAAAACTTTCTATTCCTTTGCCTCAGGCAGTTTTGTATTGCCAGACTATGGCAGATTTTTCCTTTGTTTTTGAAAGCCCACAAATGCTAGAGGGGAATGTGCCTCATGCAAGTGGCCCAGGGCTGAAGCCAGTGCAGAGATGTTTGTGTTGTAGTTAGAACAGTATTAGTCCAGAGTTTTAAGTCTGATCATCATTAAAATTTTTAAATGGAAACATTCTACATGAAAACCCAGATTTCAGGCTTTTCCCAGAAAATCAAGTGCTTAGTCACTATTGACTCTACATTTGCAGTGCCAACAATACTGCTGTCCCCTTTAGAGGGTGAGCATTTCTGGTTGGCCACAGTCCCTACCCCACCCTCTTATCTTCCTCACCCAGACTTGAGAATCAGTTGCCATTTTATCATCTTCCAGCTGGCAGGTACCACTCCTTTGCACCTACTGCTGGGCCTCTTAGGTATTAGAGTTTATGATCAGGATTTTTGGAGAGGAGAGGCAGAGGCAGAGGCAGAGGCAGAGAAAGAGGCAGCTGGAGGGGAGCTGAGATTCTCTGAGCCTAAGGGAAAATTGGCTTTTATGGGTCTTATGAGGGAAGAGGCCAACTGCCTACTCTGGGACTGCTGTGAGGTGGCTTGTGGATGCCTGGGAGACCAGATACTGTACCCTTGGTCATCGTGTTGGAAGATCTCTGGGTTAAGGCTTGGATCTTCCCCCTCAAATGCTCAGACTGGTTTAGATCAGGATCACCTTGTTGTGATTGTGAGGACTGAAAGCAAGGGAATTTTCCTCTGAAATTTGAGAACGTTCGAGAACGCTGGGACTTTTGAAGAGCACTTAAAAGGAAGCCCCACAAGATGACAGAACTGAATACCCTACAGTGATGCTGGAGAGAGCTCAGAGCAGAGTATTGATTAAGAGACAAGACAGTAACCTTTATATATTAGCTTTGGGAATGTCTGGCTGTACCCTCACGTCTCCCCATGGGAGCTGAGATGAATCCCATTTTCCTATCTGCAGGGCTGGATTTATGTGGTTCGTTTATGTGCTATCACTGAGGAATGTTTTCTCATTGTGTGAAGTTGCGTGCCTGAAATAATCTGGTGATGATTTTTTTTAAAGAACCCCAAGCACAGAGCTCAGTACTTTGTTATTAACAGCAGATATTCTATTAGTGTGTCTCCTGTTGCACGAAGTATGAAGGAGATGATGGAGCCAACACATATTTCTGAGTATCAACTGACATTCTTATGGGATATTGTAGTAGCTTCCTAAGTGGCCTCCCATATTTTACTTTCCCAGTACATTTCAAATACTCTGCCTATCTCCTGAGACTAACCTGGCCATCTTCAGTCATTTCCAGTCCATCTCTGTTTTCCTATACCTTCATTTAATGCCTGGTCTCTTTAATATGGCTTTGTGGACTCTTCCAGCTTTGTAAATATCATCCCTTCATCATCGTGTGCTTAACCCAGCTTCCCTTATAAGCTGTTCCTTGCTTCTCTCCTTCAGTCTGAGGTGCTCTTTTCTTCAACTCTGCTTGCTAAATTCCTGTTAAACTCCTATTCTATCTTCAAAGCCCATATTGAGTGCTACCTCTCTCTGAAGTCATGTTGAGTATTTTGAATCTCTATCCTAGCACTCTCCCCGCTTCCAGAGTGTTTTAAGGGCAAAAGACCAATATCTTTCAAGAGAATTTGGACAAAAAATGACGTAAAACTTTTGAGCATTAAATTACAAAATCAACATAATGGGCCAGATAAGTCATATATAAAGGCAGCTTAAGTAGTCAGATATATTCCTGCTTCAGAATGTAACTTGATTGACAATATGTTTAAAACAGCATTCAATAAACTGTAATCTGGGTGGCGGGGGGAGCTATATGTGTATGAGGGAATTCATTGTCCTATTATATGTGCGTCTGGGTGCTTTGCATTATGAATTCACATATTCAAGATTCTGAGAAGTCCTGTAGTAATGAACCCTTTTCACTTCGCTAAATCTACTATTTGTTGAATTTATATGACTATTTTATTTTTAATGGGACACTATGAAACATTATTTTTTAATAGAACACTTACTATCTGCTGGACTAAAGAAATGCTATGTTAACCAGAAGGGGGAATTGTCTGTCTGTATTAAAGCTGGAAAAAAATTAGATAAACAAATGCTATCAGTGTCCATCCAAGGGCCATTTGAAGGAGAAGATGCTCTGGCCCAAGGTCTGGTCTGCGTTCTTGGCAGCAGGTGCATCTCACTGGGAAGATGGGCACAATTTATTTCCTCGGTCTGATGCCATCGAATCATTGGAGTTAACTGATTTCCCTTATTCTCACTTTGTGCTTGCTAGACAACCTGATTATAATTTATTTTCCAAAGTAAATTTCTTACATGAAGGAAATGATCTGGTCTATTATGGTAATAAATTGACATTCTGGGCTATTCATCGGTTCTCTGTGACCTTGATTAGTGAGAGTCCATCCCTGAGATACTGATTCATTCTCGGTGGAATAAAACAAAATCACATTTTAGAACCTGTGAGGCTGTGGATGATATCCTAGTTCTGTAGTGAATAACAATGTCAATCCTTAGCTTTTATGAAGCACCATTTCAATTATCTGTTGCTGTGTAACAAATCACCACTTAGTGGCTTAAATCAAAAATAAGCATTTTGTTATTTCCAAACATTTCTGCGAATCAGGAATTTGGAAAGACTCAACTGACCAGTTCTGGCTGGATTGTGGTTGGGCAATGACTAGAGCAGCTTGGGGTTGACTGGCATCTCTCTATCTTCACGGAGACTCAGGACCGCCCTATTTGTTTTCTCCAGGGGAGTTGTTTAGAGCTTCCTCACAGTATGGCGTCCCCACAGCTCCAACAGCCAGATCCTCAGTGAACCAGGTGGAAGTTCTATCAATGTTTCTGATCTTGCTTTAGCAGTCACATCACTTCCAACTGCCTTCCATTCATTACAGATGGGTTACAGGCCTCACCCAGATTCAGAGGGAGGAACAGGGAGGTAGACTTCCTCTTGATGAGAAAATGCCTGGGTTCTAAAGAGCATGTGTAATGAGAGATAATGTTGTGACTTTCTTTGGAAAACACAATGTACTGTATTCAATGCCTTTGCTAAATCACACACATAACTTATTTATTCCTTACAACAAATCTATGAGATAATATTTTTTATGATTTCCCATTTTTACGGATGATGAAACGGAGGCTCATAGAAGTTAAGCAATTTTTCTAGAGACCTATAGATGATTAGTTGTAGGGTTGAGTTTTAAAACCAATGTGTGTTCTTAAATAATATGCTCTACCACCTCTGATGTGCCAAGGTAAATGTCCCCTGGGGAAGTTTCTGGAAGTCTGTCATGGGGCTCCCTAGTGACTCCCATTTTACTGTGCATACTAAGTGTGGTGGGGAATTGTTTTCAAGTGTAGAAAGAAGCATAATGCCTTCCTCCTTAACCATCACATGTCTTTGCTTGTGCCCTGATGTCTTTCCCTCATGGAAACCCTTTCTGCTTCCTGTCTTATCTGGTCCAGAAAGGAGTCACTCCTTTATGAAACCAGAAAACAAAGCCTGCAGATACTTGTTTGTTAAGTTTCCAAGCTGCTTGTTGACTAGATAAAAATGTCCTGGTGTTACTGACAATGTTGGTGCTTCGCCCAGATGGCCTCAGATACCTTTTTTTACCATTTATATTCCACACACCTCCCCTTCCCCAAGATCATTGTTCTTGAACTTCTAATAGTTAACACTTCTGGCTGCTTTTCAAATACCTGTCCTTGGACACCTGGGGCTCACTCTACCCAATCATATGAGAATATAGAGAGCCTGAGAACTTACCCGCACCTCCTCGCTCGCCGAGCTTGTCCTTAGCTGATGCCTGAGCATTGTATATATTGAGGTTCCAATTCCTTATCCTCTGTTTGGGATGACTCTGAGGAGCATTCAGAGCGTTCAGAGCATTCAGAGCAGGGTTGGGGCAAAGCTACCCTACATGCAACTATTCATAAAATTGAACCATTTCTGAGCATTGTATATATTGAGGTTCCAATTCCTTATCCTCTGTTTGGGATGACTCTGAGGAGCATTCAGAGCATTCAGAGCATTCAGAGCATTCAGAGCAGGGTTGGGGCAAAGCTACCCTACATGCAACTATTCATAAAATTGAACCATTTCTTGGCTTTGTCCCCTTCTCCTTTTCCCCTCCCTTCCCTGGATACATCACCTTGAACAACCACTCAGAGTCTGCTTCTGGGGAACCTGAGTTCAGACACCTAGGATGGCACAGGAGAAGGAGGAGGAGCTGGAGAAGCATCTTCAGTATAAGCTTTGTTCTTGCCCGATCCAAAGCTACAGGGAAGTTGGACCAGCCTGGCTTTTCTCATTGTCTTTTAGAGAGTAGAGCCTACTTTGGCCCAAATGACAGCAGCTGGCTGGTCATCTGTCAGCCACAAGCACACTGTTCTGGACTAGAGTCTCTTCTCAGCTCCACCTAACCTGCCTGTACAACACCATTCAGTGGAACAAGCACCCTGAAATGGGCTGAAAGTGGTGATGGTGGTCTAAGGATACTTCCCTCTGGCACCTCTCCATCATACCTGACCAAAGTGAGGCTTGATGGCACTTACTCAAAACCTGCCACTGTGTAATGCAGGGTTGAAACCCCCTGAACTAAGAGAATTTCTGATCTCTAGTCTCAGCTCAACCCCCATCTAGCTCTATGACCTGTCCTGTTTTCTCATCTGCAATATGCTCTCTGAGATCCCTCCAGCTAAATATCTGTGTTTTCAATATGACATGTTCAGTGCCTCCTAAGAGCTTATCCTTTGGTTAGGGAAGCACGATACAATTAGAAGGCTGTGCATGACAGACTGCAGTACAAAGCTGAAATTAGTCCAATTAAGAGGGAAAATGCCTGGCGCAGGAAACAAGTACAGTGGCTCATTAGGGTGGAGGGACTTCTGTGGGACAGTCTTCGGGAAAAAGTTGAAGGAAGCATATGAGAAGGGCCTTAGAGGTTGACTATTGCTTGGATGTAGAAGGGGGACAGCCACCATAGTCTTATGCATGTAATTGTTACCTGGGTGTGAAATGAGGACAGAGGCAGGGAGGGCAGAGAATAGAATCCTGGTTAGCATTTAATTGCTATTCTAAGTCTCTCTAAGTGACTATAACACACACACACAGCTCTAGTTATAACATGCTAGTTATTTACAGGGCTTTATTTTTATTCTCCCAGGCTTAACACACATCATTGGAAATATGGCATTTAGATGGGCCTTTCTGACCCCCTAAATTTTAATTAAAGTGATTATATTACTGATAGAAACTGTAATTTATCTTCTTCTTGCATTTACAAAGAGAAAGAAAGCAACTTTGGCAGAGCACATTTTCTCTGTATCCTGTTTTGTTTTGTTTCTTTTGGTGGTGGGGCTTGGGGGATGTCCTTGGTCTGGGTGGTCCAGAGGCCATACTGCTTGTTGCTGCCTCTTCTCTGCAGTGTTCTGGCTGTTCAGAATAACTGTGCTACTAAGAGCCTCAAAATGGTTGAGCTGTGTCATTCAGAAGAGGCATCTCACCTAAAGGGCAAGCCCATCTTCTGGCAAAACCCTTCGGCACAAGACTCTGTGTGTGTGTGTGTGTGTGTGTGTGTGTGTGTGTGTGTGTGTGTGTGTGTGTGTTTCAGGCATAATGCAGAAATAAGAAACCCAGTGATTTAGATGAGAATGTTCCATGCGATTAACTTCCTCCAAGCTAAAGCAGGTGCTGCAGGGAACTACTGGGCCAGTCTGTTTAGTAAATATCCATCCCCAGATGTAGAGCAATTCAATGGAAATAATTATAGTGGGTCAATTAAGCAGAACTCAGACCTCCTCCTGTTAGCCTGTTTGAATTTTTGGTTTCCAAGAACCAGGATTCTCAGGATTTAAACTGCTTGACCTCTGGAAAAGGTGGCCTCTGGGGAAACACTGATTTGTGCTGTGGTTACTGTCACTGGAGAGAAGGTGAACCTCACTTCCCAGGCAAGAGCACTTGGGTTAGGCCCAAGATAGACCTGGGCTGGAATGCTGGTCTTATACACTTAGTAGTCCTATAACCCTAGACAAGTTACTTAACTCTCTAAACCTTAGTTTTCTCACTTGAAAAGTGGGGATGATAAGAGGGCCTATATTTCAGTTCTTTTGTGAGTTTTAATTGAGAAAATGCTGGTAAAACTCTGAAAATAAAAAGCCTGAGATATAACAAATCCTCCATAAGCAAAAGCTATTATTATGATGATGGTGGTCACCAAGAGACAAAATGGGTCCTGTAACTGTGAAACCTACTAGTATCCAATGGAAAACCTCTATAAAGTATGGCATGTGAGTGCAAGAGCTCATTATGTTCAACTCTAAACATGCAGCATTTAAAAAAACCCATGTGTGAAATGGAATAATTAGGGGGTGATGTAAAGGCTGGACAAAAGAAGAAATACCAGAATTCAGTGAATTCTAAAGACCATTGACTGTACTGACTGCCAGTCCATTTGCAGGTTTATCACAAAGGCTGGGAGGAAGGCTAAAAAACTAAACACCGGGGACTATTGTCAGGTTGAAAATGACTCAGAAATGAAATGACATCACCTTTACAATGATAAAGCAAATCGGGAAGAAACGCAATCCAAACTGACAAAAATTTGTGGGTTTTTTTTGCACGATGATAATATTTATTGAGAGATTACAAATTGACACAGGTGTTTCTTAGAGCTTTCTTAGATTCTTTATTTAATCCTTACCAAAACCTATAAGGTTGACTCTATGATTATGTCAAATTTATAGATACATACCCCTTGAGGGATGTACTTACTACAGATAATAAATGATCATCTACTTTTCAGAGACCTTTTACAAACTGGGAGAATATAGACCTACTGAAAAGCTCACATGTGGGAGAAAAGGCTTACTTAAACTCCAGAGAATTTGGATTTAGTTCTATTCATACATTCACTGAACAACTATTTATATAAGATCTATTACTCTATGTCAGGTTTGGTGTTGAAATCTAATGACGAACAAAAGCAGGTGTGATCAGCTTCTGGGAAGATGGAGTAGATGTACTTTTCCTTATTTCACCTGCTATGCACAATGAAAAACCCTAGACATTGTATGTGAAACAAACAAAACTCTGAAATGTAGAAAGAAGATGGCAGATCAGCAAGGAAACTTGGGACTCAAAAAATGACACAGAGGTGAGTTCCCTGTTTTTTGTTTTTTGTTTTTTACCTTGTGTATTCCAGATTTAGGAGATGAAAGAGCCAGCAACCTGGAAATGGCAATGGGAGCAGACAATAAAGATCCTGATCTCTTTAGCCAAAGGACCAGAAAAGGGGCAGATTGGCAACACAGAGAACTTTGAGGCAACAACAACATCTCACTCTAGCCAAACACTACAGAAGAACTGTAGTTCACACAAGAAGCAGTACGGAGACAAGCTCTTACCCCTCCTAGACAGAAAGTTTTCAGTGGAGATTTGATGGGGATAGGGAATTCCAACCTTTGCCCAACACCACCCCCGAGGTGTCAATAGATGCCAAGTAGGGAATGTGAGCTCATATACCCACCTGACAGTAAAGCCCTACTAGGGCTTTGTCAGAAAAAAACAGCTAAAACAGAGCTTTGAATAAGATATAGAATATCATATGTTGATACTCACAATATTCAGGTTTTAATAAAAAAACCACTTGCCATGTCAAGAACCAGGAAATTTAAATAGGAATGTAAAAAGACAGTCAACAGATGCCAGCATTGAGATGACAGAAATGTTAGAATTACATGACAATGATTTTAAGGTAGTCGTTGTAAAAATATTTCAACAAGTAAGTATAAACATGCCTGAGACAAATGAAAAATATAGAAAGTTTCTGCAAGGACATAGAAGATACAAAAAAGAACCAAATAAAAATTTTAGAACTGAAAAACATAATAAGTGAAAATAAAAATCTCAGAGGATAAATTCAACAGCAGAATAAAGGGAACAGAGGAAAGAATAATTGAATTTGAAGAAAGAAAAGTAGAAATTGCTCAATCTGAACAATAGAGAGAAAATAGACTGAAAAAAATTTAACAAAGTCTCAAGGGCTTGTGGGAATATAACAAAAGATCTATCATTATGCCCTGGACTCACAGAAGGAGAGGAGAGAAAGGATAGGGATAGAAACTGAAGAAGCCGAGCAAACCCTAAACAGAATAAACTTAAAGAAATCTACAGCAAGACACACCAGAATAAAATTTCTGAAAACTGAAGACAAAGATTTGTATCTTAAAAGCAGGAAGAGAGAAATGACACATTGCTTGTATGGGAAAACTAATTCAAATGACAATAGATTTCTCATCAGAAATCATGGGAGTCAGAAAGAACTGATATAATATTTTTCAAATAAAGAAATGTCAACCCAGAATTCCAGCACCAGTGAATATATCCTTCAAGAATGAAGGAAAAGTGAAGACTTTCTCAGATGAGGAAAAACTAACAAAATTTGTTACCGGAAGACCCAGTCTAAGACTGTAGGAATCACTCTAAAATAAAAGGAAATGATAAAAAAGAAAATTTGAAATGTCAGGAAGGAAGAACACAGTACACAAAAATATGGGTATTGAGCTTTCTAAATTTTGTTTGATGGTTGAAGCAAAATTATAACATTATATAATGTAGTTCTCAATATATGCAAAGGAAATATTTAAGACAATTGTAACTAAGGTGGGGTAAAGGGACATAATGGCAAATAAGATTTCTATACTTCACCCAAACTAGTAAAATAAAAAACAAGTGGGCTATGATGAGTTATAGATATTTAATTTAATACTTTAAAGAACCATTAAAAAATATACGGACACTCAATAAAAATTCTGTAGATAAATAAAAATGGAATTAAAAAAATTCAAATAACTCACAGGAAAGCACATAAAACAAAAACAGAGAAATGAAATATGCAGAGAACAAACAGAAAATAAAGAATGAAATGCAAACTTAAGCTCTAACATATCACTAATTCCATTAACTATAAATGGTCTAAATATGTAAAATAAAAGAGGTTGGCAGAGTGGATTAATAAACATAACTATAAACTATTTGTAAGAAACTCTCTTCAAATATAACTATAAAAGGATTGAAAAAGATATATCATGAAAAAATAATCAAAAGAAAGACTAACTATAGTAAGAGCAAGTAAAATAGACTTTAGAACAAAGAAAATTTCCACAGACAGAGACATTATATAATGACAAAGGGTCACTCTTTCTAAAAGACATGGCAATTTTAAATGTGCAAGCGTCAAACAATAGAGCTGTAAAATATATGAAACAAAAACTGAAAAAACTGAAAGGAGAAATAGACAAATTCACAAATATAGGTAGAGACTACAGCACCCCTCTTTGTACAATTGATGGAACCACTAGATAGAAAATAAGAAAAAGGCATAGACTAATTCAACAACACATCAACAAACACGATATTTATAGAATAATCCACAGTAGGATATACTTTGCTTTCAAGTGCCCACAGAACATAGATAAGACAGACCATATCTTGGGCTATAATACAAATCTCAACATATGAAAAAAATTGAAATTATGCAGAATTTCTCCTACTGCAATAAAATCACACTAGAAATCAATTATAGAAAGATAATAGAAAACCCTCTAAACACTTGGAAACAAAAGAATAATCTATGGGTCAAAGAGGAAGGCTCAAGAAAAAAATCTTGAATGAAAATAAAAACACAACATATCAAAATTTGTGAGATACAGGTAGAGTAAAGCTGAGAGGACAATTTATGGCACTAAATGCATGTATTAGAGAAAAGGCAAATCCTTAAGTCAATAATTTAAGCTTCCAACTCAAGAATCTAGAAAAAAAAATGAAATAAACCCAAAGCAAGCAGAAGGAAGGATATAATAAAAGAAATAGTATAAATCAATGAAACTGAAAACAGAAATAGAGAAAATCATTGAAACAAAGAGCTATTTCTTTGAAAAGAGCAATAAAATTGACAAACTTCAAGCAAAACCGACAAAATAAAATGGAAAAAGTTAGCAATGTCAGGAATGGGGAATATTACTACCAATTCTTCAGACATCAAAAGATAATAAAGGAATACTACTAACAATTCTACGTGCACAAATTTGACAATGTAGAAAAAAGAGACTGATGTTTGGTAAAACACCAATTACCCCAACTTACCCCATGTAAAATAATTTTAATACCTCTATAAGTATTAAGCAAATTGAATTAATAATTTGAAAAAAACTCCCCCAAAAGAAATTTTCTGGCTCAGGTGGCTTCACTGGAGAATTCTGTTAAGTTTGAAGAAGAATTAAGACCAATTCTGCATACTCTTGTTCAAAAAAACAGAAGAGGAGGAATCTCTTTCCAATTTATTATATGAAGTTAGTATTACCCTGATATCAAAGCTGACAGTACAAAAAGAAAAGATAAAAACAAAACAAAACAAGATCATTCATAAATATAGATACAAAAATTTAAAAAATATTAACAAATAGAATTTAGCAATATACAGAATGGATTCTACACCATGACCAAATGGGGTTTATTGCAGAGATGTAAGACTGGTTTAATATAAGAAAGTTGATCCATATTAATGGACTAAAGAGGAAAAATTAACTAATAATATCAATTAATGTAGAAAAAACACTCGACAATATTTAACACTTATTTATGATAAAAATAAAAATAATAAGAATAGAGGGGAACTTTCTCTATTTGATAAAGAGCACTCACCCACAAATAATCAACAGGTGACATTATACTTAATGGTGAAATGTTGAATGCTTTCTCTCTCAAATCAGAGACAAGGCAAGGATGTCCGATCTTACCACTTTAATTCAACATAGTGCTGAATCTCATAGCCAGTACAAAAGGCAAGGTGAGGAAACTAAGGGCATATAGAGGGGAAAGGAAAAAATAAAACTGTCCCTATTTGGATATGACTTGATTGTTGAAATGAAAGATTCCAAGATATATAAAAATAATCATGGAATAAGTGAACTTGGTAGGGTCATAGGATATAAGACAAAGATAAAAAAAAACAATCATATTTACACATGGAGGCAATACACTCATGCGTACCAAAGTTTAAAATTATAATACTGTTTATAATTACTCCCCCCAAGTAAATACTTAGATATAAGTCTAACAAAACAGGTATTGGAATGAGATGTTGAAGACTTTAAAATGCTGATTAAAGAATCAAAAGAGATAGAAAGACATGCTGTGTTTATGGACTGGAAGATTCAACATAGTAAATAAGGCAGTTCTCCCCCAAATTGATGTACTGGTTCAATATAATTTCTATCAAAATCCCAGCAAGATTTAAAAATAAATATAGATAAGATTACTCTAAAATTTACATCAAAAGACAAACATTTATATCAAAAGAATTAAAATAGCTAAAGCCATTTTGAAAAGAGGTATAACACAGAAGAACTCTGTTTACCTGTAGCTACATTAATATATGGCTACAATAAAGAAGTCTGTGGTTTTGGCAGAAAGAAGGCACACAGATCAATAGAATTGAATAAAGAACCCAGATATGGACCCATATGAATATGCTCAACTTATTTTTGATGAAGGTATGAAAATAAAAGTGGGAAGATAGCTTTTCAACAAATGGTATTGGAGCAATTGGACACCTTTAGGATAAAAGTGAACCTCAACTTGTCTCATACTTTAAACAAAATTAAATCAAAATGGATCATGTGTTTAATTATAAAATGTAAACACTAAAACTTATACAAAAAAAATCATAGGAGAAAGTCTTCAAGAACCAGGGCTAAGTAAAAAGTGTAAATGACTCCAAAAGCATGATCTATAAAGGAAAAGTTGATAAATCAAACTTCATCACGATTAAAAAAGTTTGCTCTGTGAGAGATTCTGTTAAGAAGATGAAAAGACAAGCTACAGACTGGGAGGAAATATATTCAAACCGCATATCCAACTAGGACTAGACTATAGGAAGAACTCTTAAAATGTAACAGAAAACCAAACCAATATAATTAGAAAATGGGTCAAAGACATGAAGAGATTTTACCTATGAGGATATATGGATGGCAAAGGGGAAATGAAAAGATGTTCAATAACATTAACCCTGAGGGAAATGAGCATTAAAGCCATAGTGAGATTTCATTACATGCCTACCAGAATGGCTAAAGTGAATAATAGCGATAACAGTAAGTGCTGGAGAGGATTCACTGCTGGTGAGAATGTAAAGTGGACCAGCCACTCTGGAAAACATTTTGGCAGTTTGTTAAAAACTAAACGGGCAACTTCCATGAAACTGAGCGATTGTACTTCTGGGCATTTTCCCCAGATAAATGAAAACTTATATTCACAGGGAAACCTGCATATGAATGTTTATGGTAGCTTTATTCATTATAGCCAACACTGGAAACAACTCAGATGTCCTTCAACTAGTTAAAAAAAAAAAAAAAACCTGATACATCCATTCCATGGAAAACAACTCAGCAATAAAGAATAAACTATCGATACAAATAACAACCTGAGTGAATCACCAGAGAATTCACCTGAGTGACAAAAGCCAATCCCAATATATCATATGAGTCCACTTATATCACACTCTTGAAATGACAAAGTTGTACTACAGAGAACAGATTAGCGGTTGCCAAAGGTTAAAGGAGAGCTTGGAGACCAGATGGAAGTGGGTGTGGCTGTAAAACGCAACATGAGGGTCCTTGCCATGATGGCGATGCTGTCATTTGACCGTTTCAGTGTCAATATCCTGGTGCTATTGTATTGTAATTCTGTTAAGATGTTATCATGGGGGAAGTGGGTAAAGGGTACGTGGAATCACTGTGCTAGTTCTTAAAACTGCATGTGAATCTACAATTATCTCAAAATTAAAAATTTAATTAAAAATAGGTATGATCCCTTTGCTGATAGGGTTTATAGTATTCTAGAGGAGAGAGGCATTCACTTAATCTCTATCCAAACACATTACAATTTGACTATAATAATGTTTTAAAGGAAAGGTAGTTAGTCCTAGGAGAACAAACAGAGGTAGGATGGGAGACCACATAATTTATTGCTCAAACTGAGACACTGCTGAGAATGAAAAAGGGTACTTTAGTAATTAGGCTGGGAAAGTGGGCCTAGATTAGGACATATGATTCTACTAATAATAGGGGAGGGGCCGTCCTGAAGTTTGGGGAGGCTCCTGGAAAGAGGTGAAGCCAGACCTAAGACCTGAAGGAAGATCGAGGGTAAATTAGGCAAGCAGGGAGGGGGAAAAACAGCTCGGGCAAAAACACTTGGCAGCAGGAGAGAGCCGGGACCTGTGGGAGCAGGAGGAGCAGTGCAGCTCCCAGGAGTACTTTGACCCCCCTCCTGGTTTTTGGCAAGAGAAGCCCCCTGGGGGCTTCCAGTGATCTTAGTGGTGCTCTGCCTTCCTTCTGCCTTCCTGATGCTCAGTTGTAATCCACATGTTTGTTATGAGGATATATTTAGTTCCCTGCTTTGCTTTCTCTGCCATGCTCCAACAGTTTTCCAAGAACTGCCAACTCAAGCGAGGGCTTGGAGGTCCCCCGTGGTGCCCCTGATGCTGACAACTGGATGTATGTCAGCATCGTGGACTCTGAGTGCGGGCAGGAGGGCCACGCTGGAACCTGACATACTCTCCTTCTCCTCTGGCAGCAACTAACACAGCCTTGGGGTCCTTCTTGGGGTTTTCCAGTCCAGCCTCCTTTATTGTGGGATGCTTCTTCTAAGCAGCAGCCCTGTCTTTGTTCTCGCTCCTTTGGGGGAGCGGCTCTCCCTGGTTTCTCCAGCCAGTCTCCTTTTGTAACCAAATTTGCTTTTAGGAAATCCTTAACCCTCCCTATTATTAACCTTGGAGGGTGGGTTTAAACTCCCTGGAGGGTTGCAATCTGTAAATAGAGATTCTGGGAAGATTGAATGGTGTGTGTGTGTGTGTGTGTGTGTGTGTGTGTGTGTGTGTGTGTGTGTACACAATTATTCACAGTCATCATCGAGGTTGGCCACTTGAGGCCATTTCTATGAGATTATATTTGTACTTTTATTCTGCAATAGCACATTGGGAAATAAAAGCATTGACTTGTCATGAAGGAAATCCATGCATCATCAGGCAGATAGAACATATTTTGGGGGTTGGGGGTGGGGAGGAGAACTAGGGGAGGTGGAAGCGGTCTCATAGTGATTTATGAAGTGCTTATTATGCTCTGGACACTATTCAGACATTATCTCATTGGATTCTCAAAAAACTCTTTGAGATAGAAACTATTATTGATAGTTCCATTTTATAGAGGAAGCTGAGGGGTATGACCTCCTTCCCTAGAGTCCTACAACTAGTAAGACGGAGCCAGGATTTGAACTCTGCTCTGTTTGAATCAAGAATCATTGTGTTTGACCACAGTCTCCCTAGAGATCCTGTCCCATCTCCAGTTCCTGAAAGTTCATCTGTTCTTTCTTTTTCTCCCCTCTCCCCAGCACTCCCACCATCACTAACTACCTAGGCACCTCTTCTCTCTCCTCTAACTTGCTTCTCTTCTTTTCTTTACTTCTCTACTTTTTTTCAAGTCCTGTTTTCTACTCTGCTGTCTAGGCCTTAACCCACCAGTGGCACCCTTGGGGAACAGGTTACCTCTGCTTGGGTCACATTGTCAATGCTGCCTGGGCTTTCCCATGTTTGTCCGAGCCCCTGTTAAACTTGATAAGCATTCGATGGTGCCTTTTAATGCAAATACTGTACTCCAGGGAAGGGGTACATTAAGACATTAACATTAAATTATGAACTAGATGTCCCCCTGTGTATGAATTTTTTTTGGGGGGAGCACAGAACTAGGAGCCATGGGAACATAAAAGAGAGACTGAGTGCAACAAAGACTTTGTCTAAGCACATCTTGGGTTTTAGAAATCAGGACTGTGGGTTGGGTTGGTTCTGGAAGATGCCCAGTCTAAGGAGATGAGGTCTGTAACTGCCAATATGAACTAAAACAACAGACCCGTGTGTTTAGCCTCTTAAGTTTATTTAGTGCTTCCTTGTAAATTTGCCTTTAATTCTCAAACTCAGTGAAGTTGGTTTTCTTTTCCCTGTTAACCACAAGACTTGTTAAAATTTCTCAACTAGTAACTGGCAAAGCCAGGACTAGACTTTAAAACTTCTCATATCCTCATCTCCATCTCTTCTAGACAATCTCCTGCTTCTTTACCATAGAGTATTCTAGTTAAATTTCCCAAACCCAGTACCAGCTACCAGAATCAGTCCTCATGGTGTGGGCTTGGCCAGTGATGCAGCAGAAAGAACACTGGTTTTTGAGCCAGACAGACCCAAATATGAATTTTTTTTAGGGCATGATCTAGGACAGGATGGTAGTGTAGAGCACTGTGTACAAGCTTAGCTCTAATGTCAGACAGCTCTGCATCCAAACCCCTAGTTCTTCTGTCACTCACAAGCTGTGCAACCCGACCTCTCTGAATCGAAGTTTCCTCATCTATAAAATGGGGACAAAGTGCTAGCCTCCACAAACTGTTAAGAATAAGAACATTTTAACCAGACTTACCTAGCATTTTATCTATGCCACACTTTGTTTGACTGCTTTATGTACGTTAATTTGCTTAATTTTCACCAAGACCCTATATAGTGAGTATTTTCACCATCTGTGTTCACAGATGAGGTATGGAAGCAAAGAGTGGTTAAGTGATTTGTCTAAGGTCAAATAGTTTGTGGTTGGTGTGGTCGAAAGTTGAACACAGGTAATTTAGCTCCAAAGTATGGGATCTCAATCACTCTCCTAGAATGCTGGTGGGTCTTTATCACACATCCGATTCAAAGTTAGTGCTCAGTATATGTTAACACTCATCATTATCATCAACACAACTGCACCTATCATCACCACTTTATCTGTCTACATTTGTTTCTAAATCTATTGACTGGAACCAAGAAAACATCATCAGAATTAAATGATGTTTAATTTTTCTATTGGCATAGAAGACACAGAGAATGACTTAAAGAAAGCCATTGTTAATGTCAGTTTTCAGGTTCTTTTCTGCTCATCTCTTCTTTCCTCTGCCTTTCCTTTTTCTCTTCCACTTTTCCTCATCATAAAATATTTGGTGCCTTTGTGGGCAAGATTCTTAATGTTACTCTCTATACCTATGACCACTGGGCAGATGGTCACCTGTGGTAGACCATCAATCAAATCTTAGACTTTGGCCTCTTTAGGGAGAGTGGATGACTAGTAGTTGCAACAGAAGTGTCATTATTTACATTCATTTGTTTTATCTCTTATTTCACTTTTATTGAAGAGTGTTGTACCAGGTATTGGGCCAGGTGCTGAGGATACAGCATGGGGTAGAATAGACACTTCTTGCCTTTATTGGCACGCAGTAGTAAGAGGTCCTGATTTCAGTGGTCCTGTGACTGTTTTCATTTGCATTTCAGGTTTTATTTTATAATAGTTCATCTATGTAGAAATTTAGAGGGTTACAATGTGCACTGCTGTTTTGATGTTAATCAATTAATTTCCTATTTAGTTCTAAAAAAAGTGTGAAGTAGCTTATCAACAATACATAGATATAGTAAGACCAAAGAATATCAAACAATCAAAACACAATATTTAATAAAAGGGGAGCAGAGGATAAAGATCTTGTTCTGAAGACCATTAGAACAAATAAACCTGGTACTCAGCTTGACCTTTGAGAAAAGAGGAAAACAAAGTGAACTTTAAAAACACTTCTAAAAAGGGATGACAGTTTCACAGGAGAAACCCACTTTTTCCTGGCTATAAGTTTTATGAAGAATTTGTCTTTAGATCCTCATGTAAGGAGTGCTGAACATGTTATTAAATATGAGCAATAGCATAATTGGAAAGCTACTCTGTATGTGTTGGCTGTGGGTGCTGATGGCAAAGTATCTATTAGATTCGTAAGGGGTTGGATGAGTGTGGTGGTGGTATGTGTGTGTGATGTCGCAGAGAAGAACATTTCCCCTGAGTGTTATTTCATTGTGGTGGTTAAAAAAAAATCCTAAAAGAAGTCACATTAGGCTGACATTAAGTGTAATTTCATGGATAACATATAGTATAGAGTTTGCTTTTTCCAGGTGTTTGTAACAAGGACAAAAATTTAGTGGGAAAATGCATTCTCAGCCAGGGCCTTTGCTTTCCCCACTGGGACTAGATAAGGGCTAAGCCTAGCTATCAACTTACCACTCCCAGCTGAAGTAGGCATTATCCCAGCAAGGGAGAAGTAGCATAATCCAGCTCTAGCCCTCTTTTAAATTCCTGGCAGATATTGTACAGCTTCCATCTTACAGCAAAAAACAAAACATTTGGTGATGATGGTGATGGCGAGGTTGGGGGTGATAATAATGGACACAGTGTCAGGTACTGAGGGATAGTGGGGGCAGGCTTCACGGAAGAGCTGTCATTTAAAATAGATCATGATGGAAATTGTGACAGAGGGCAGATTACAGGCTTACGGAATACAGTGAGAAAGTCCATGGAGGTGAGGCAGTGCCTGGAGCCTTGGACACCATTCTGAGAAGTTTGGACTTTGTATGCAGTGGTTGGTCAGGGAGAATTTTGAGGGGGGCAATCCATGACATAATCTTCCTTATGTTTTAAGAGAATAGTTGTGCCAACAGTGGAGCTGTATTGTCTCAAACAACAGCCACGAGTCATGCGTGATACTTTGTAGACCAAGGGAGATCTTTCCAGATGGAACTCGTTTACAAGTGCAGGAAGCAGAGTCTGGTGAGGGGCTGTCTCTGGAAGTCACCTGGTGGTGCTTGCTGGGGGTAGAGCTTTGATGAGTCATCTGAAGGCAAATGTCAGATCGCAGAAAGTCCAGAAGAGAGTGGCTGGTGAGGAAGGGAAGACTGCAGGTATGAGAGGAGAACTTTTTGAACAGGCTTGGGCACTGGGAAAGGCTGGTGGGGACCAGGAGGTGAGGGAGGGAAGGCAGCACAGGGCTGAGGCTAGGGATTCTTAGGTAAAGGATGAAGGAGGAAGAGACTAAAGACAGAAGGAGGAGGTCATAACTGATGGAGCAAGGACCAGAGGATAAGTTGGTGCAGGAGATGTGTGAAAATGTTGCACCTGTGGGAGTCTTTTATCTATTTCCACCCAATATATAATAGCCACATCTCCAAAAATCCAGGATCCCACCATTCCACAGGGTTCCATCCAGGTAGGGCTTCCTTCAGATGGGGGAGAATGAGGGGAGACCTCAGCCTTGCCCTTGAGAACGACTGCCTTCCATGGGGGAACTTCAGAAAGCTTTGGGGGAATGAACAGTGCTCTTCCGCTGAGGGCCAGGGATTTGGGATGTCGCACCCTCCAGTCCGGGAGGTCTGCTTGACAGTTCAGATTCCGTATATTGTGCTGTCCACCACGTATGCCCAGAAATCAAGCAGAGAAGTCTCGGAAGCCTTCCTGAACCCTTAAGCTGCAGTGCCAGGCCTTCCCCGGCAGGGGCGCTGCGAATCCGCAGATGGCCGCTTCCTATCCTGCGCCCCATCCTGCGACCACCTTCGCTTCTGGAACTGAACTTTTTTTGGGGCGGCCCATCCCCCGCAGCTTGGTTTTCCGGCCCAGCTTCCTCGGTTCCCAATTTCCATTTTAGCTCTGGGAGGAAAACCTAGTTTGCTAGTGTGAGGGCTCCCAGGAACTGCTGGTCGCCGCCCTCCCTCAGCCAGCTCAGATTCCCAAGCGCCTCCCTCTGCCTCCTCCTCTTCTCGGTCCTCCCCTGGCGCTCTTTAGGGTCTCTTATTTTCTCTCCCTTTTCCTTTAGCAGCACCGTTATCTCGCTTTCCATCCTCCACTTCGCCATTTCTCCATTTCTCCCCCTTTCCCTTTCTCTAGCTTCCCCTCCATTTCCTTCTTTTACTTTGCTCATCTTTCTCCCCTCCCGTCTGCCTCACCGCCCCGGCCAAGAGGAAAGGAAGGGCCTGGAGGCCATCATGCTTTCCAAGCCCCCTCCCTAAATCCTGCTATTTCCTTTATAACCCCTCCTCCCGCTCCACACAACTCCACTTTTTCAATCCACAGAAATCCCGGGAGGTTCTTGGAGGCATGGGGCTGAACCACATGTCCTGGGGCCTGTAAACCACATCTAGAGATCGAGGTTGTCTTCGGGTTATCTTCCCTCTCTCCAGCCCACCCAAAGTCTCCTTCTTCCTATAGGGCTCAAAGGGTCCCAGATTGGGCTGGGTCCCTTGCACCCCGGCTGCGCTCCTGCAGCGGGATGCAAGGGCTTCTGATAGGCCCACCTGGACTCTAACCAGCAGCTGACACTTTGAAAGAACAACTGAGCTAGCTCAGAAATGAATCTAGGCAGAGTGAGTGCGCGATCTCATAGTCCCAGGAAGGAAGACGGGGGATGGGATGCTCCTGGTGGGCGCAAACGGTCGACTGCTGTTTCTCCCCAGCTCCCGCCAGGGGTCCGAGGATAAGTGCCATGAATCAGCTGGCAAGCTCCTCACCCTTCCGCCAGAACCTCTCAGTTCTCTCCCCTCCACTTCCAGTAGGCTTAAGGAACACCAGGTTACATCCGCGGGCGGTGGGGGACCACATGGGTGTGCAGGGCGCCAGGAGAAGGGGGATGTCCTGAGCCGGCTGCCTAGCTCTCAATATTATGGTTCTGACGACTCACAGGCTCATGAAAATGCAAACAGCCCGTGCACACCCCTCCCCACCCACACTCAATCACTCATACTAACATGTACGCATACGTGTGCAGATGGGTATGCATACACGGAGCTGCGTGCCCCTTTCCACTCAGCTACTGCCCCCACCCAGCCAGGTACCCCCGCTCCACGGAGCTGGCCCGCCAGCCCCAGGCGCACCCCTCGTCTCACGTTGCCTGCCGGTGCGCACGCGCACGCACATAGTCCCCTCTCCCTTGCACTAGGCGGGGACTCCAGCCATGAGGGGAGGGGGCTGTGGCGGTGGGAGCTTCAGGCCAGGGAGTCGGGAGTGGAGTCTGGGTCCATCCCGCGCTCAGCTTCCGTGAGTCATGTCCCCACGCGAAGGCTCCGGGATCCCCCTTGCTCTCCGAACCAGAACAGTTGGCGCTGAAAACACTTTACTCCTTCTTCGCCTCCTCCCTTGAGACGACCCCTCCCCTCGCACCATCTCCCACCCTTTACAGCAGGCCGGAAGAGTAACCCCTAAATGTGCGGCGAGAAGCGGCTCCCAACTCTTCACTGGGAGCCGGTTGGAGGCTGGATTTCAGAGAGAGACTCGATTGGGGTCTATTGCCAGCTTGAATCTGGCTTGATTTTTCATATTTTAAGAGGTTTTTTTTTCTTCTCATTACCTTTGAACACTCCTTTTTACAAAATTCCTATTGGAGCTCCGTGGGGGAAGATTTTGGGAAATCTTATTTTAAGAAAAAAAAAAAAAGCACTGAACAGGAATTAATTTTTTTCTTGGTTTTGGAATCACCCTCTGGACAAGAGAGCGAGTGAGCGAGAGCGAGGAGGGAAGAGTGGAGAGGACCCGCGAGGCGCGCCAGCCTGAGCCGCCTCCTTCCGAGTCACCCCCTCCCCACTCCCCCGACACACACTCGCTTGCTTGCTAGCTGGCACGCGCACACCCCCCACGCCGGACCAGCACCTCGGCAGGCGCCACACACTCGGCAGCCCGAGCCGCGGCAGCCGCAGCGGGATGGAGGTGGCGCGCACGGAGCGCCCCGCAGGCTGGCCTGGGGCGCCCCTCGCCCGGACAGGGCTCCTGCTCCTGTCGACGTGGGTCCTGGCCGGCGCCGAGATCACTTGGAGCACGACAGGCGGGCCTGGGAGCTCCTCGGGCCCGGCTTCGCCGAGGGCGCTGCTTCCTCTTTTGCCGCGGGCAGTGGCAAGCCAGTGGCCAGAGGAGCTGGTGGCTGCACGGAGAGGCGCCGCACTGGGGCGCGGGCCGGGACTAGAGCCACTGCCCCAGCCAGGCAGCGGCAGAGGTGCAAAGAAGCGGGGAGAAGCCGGGGGGCTGTCGTTGGCAGGTGCGCGGTGGGGCCAGGGCATCCCAGCTCCTGGCAAACCTGGCAGTGCCAGGAGGAGTCGCCGGGAACAGCCCCCCAGTGTCCTGGAACTCGGGGATGCCCGGGCCACTGTGTTGGCCGACGGTTCCAAAGGAAGCCGCCCTCTGTCCAAGGGTTTCCAGGAGGAGGTGAAGGCACCGCGGGCCGGCGGGGCGGCGAGCGAGGAGCTCCGGCTGCCCAGCACCTCTTTTGCGCTGACCGGGGACTCGGCGCACAACCAAGCCATGGTGCACTGGTCGGGACACAACAGCAGCGTGAGTACTCACCCGGTGGGCAGGGAACCTCACTGTATCCCCGCGGCAAGGGAGAACAGGGCTGGGGGGTGAGGGGAGGTGGTTGGTGGGAAGGAGGAACCGATAGTTGCTCGAGGGTCAAGGCGGGATGGAGCGGGGCACTGACTTTTAGAGAGAAGAGGTTCATCCGGCTTCCCCCTCGCCCCCAACAGGTTATAGTTATAGGAGTTTGTTGTTGGATCGTGTGTGCATTTGTTTACTGGACACCCTAGGATTGGGGCTGGCTGGGAGGAGAAAGGGAGAAGAAGGAGACTTAAAGACGAGCAGGGGGAGGGATCTGTGGTTACTTTTTCTGGTCCTCGCGGCTTGGAGAGTCAGTTGTCCTGTTGGGCGCTTAAATTCCTGGGTGAGGACCCTGAGTGATTTGGGGCGGGAGCTGATGGACAGACTGACGGATTCCTGCGATTGTCTGGACTTCCCCGTTCTCCCTTCCAATTATGTGGAGGGAAACCTGGGAGATAAGGCCACTGGGACTCCCTACTCCTGCCCGCCTTAGGGTCGCAGCTCTCTGCCCCAGGTTCACTTTCTCCCTCCCCTGGAAAGAGGCTGGCCCAAGTTGTCCCAGGCCCGGCCTCCAGGTAACACTGATTCCCCAAAGCAGCTGCCTTGGAAAGCTACAGGAGAGACAATAAAAAAGTTTAAAGCGTCAAGTAAAATTCAGCACTCATTTCGCATCCTTTGCCTTCTCGCATGCACAAACACACACAAGTCCCTGAGCAAAAACCTCGCCCCGGCGGATGCGTTCTGAATCACAATCCGCTCCCGGAGTGGAGTTGGGTCCTTGCGCTTTGGGCGAACCTCTCCACCCCTTCCACTCCGTGGCCAGGTTTCCCCTGAAGCAGCACCGAGGGAAAGGACCCCTCCGAGTAGGCTCTGCGGGCTGCACCGAGAGGTGGCACCCTTGAGTCCATTCCCTCTGGTTCCTCAAACTCGATCTGGCGCTGGGCTCTGAGCACCGTCTGCCTCGGAAGCCACTGCAGCCCGCAGAGCCTACTCGGAGGGGTCCTTTCCCTTCCCACCCTACCAGCACCCAGTGCTGTGCACTCAAGCCTAGAAACAGCACGGGAATGGGCTCTCAAGGTGGAGGGGACAGCTTCCCGAGATTTACACGCTCCCCCACTCCCCCGCCCCCCACCGCCGTGCCCGCTTCCACCACCCTCACTTCAGCCGGTCTCACACAAATCCTTGTCTCTTCTCTGGCATTTCGGATCAGATGGGAACCTGGGGAGGAAGATAAAGGCTGTCCACCCAGGCAGCTTTGGGGAACTCGTAGGATGAGAAAGCACCGCTCTCCTCCCTTTTTGTATGTCTCTTCATGACTGACATGAAATATTTCCCTGGGAAATTTTCACCTTATTTAACGAGGCCTCGGGTTGTCACAGGGGTGAGTAGTGAATAACAGGAAAGCTAGGAGTCCGCAGAGCGCAGCATATCAGTTATGCGGAGTACAGATTTCCTGGTTTTTAATGACACAGCGCGGACAGCCCAGCCCGGTAATGAGCATTGGGTGGGAAGGACTTGTGCCCGTTTAGCTCCCTGGCAGCCAGCCCTGTGGCTGCCTCATCTCCCTCTGGGGAAGACCCCTGTAGCTTAGGAGTGGTGGGCACTGGGCATGGGTGGTAGGCAAGGTGTGCCTTTGCAGGGATGGGTGACTGAAGACTTGCAAGTTCCCAGAGGACTGTGTGTGTGTGTGTGTGCGTGTGGTATGTGGTTTGTGTAGTATGTGGTACGTGTGTGTGTGGTATGTGGCATGTATGTTCTTTCTTCTTACTCCATGAGGAGGATGGACAGGATGTGTTGAAGTAAATGTGTCCAGAAGGAGGAGGTGATGTCCTCACATATCTGTGACTTTATTACTGCTACATTTAGACAGTGTAAACTCACTGTGCCTAAAGAGTTTTTTCACATCTCTGCTTTTAAGGATCCTTGTTTTGACAAAGCCCCTGAAAATGAGACTTTGGAGAATACTTTTTGCAAATAGTATTTAAATGAACGTGGGTTTCTCTACCCATCTCCCCTACAGTTGCATACAGAGGAAGTGAGAGGGCAAGTCTGGCCCAATGTTTTCTGGGGAGATGGCTCTTCAGTTAAAAGATGACCAAAAGGGCCTGGGGAGTGGACCAGCTGGCCTTGGAATCCTTAGTAACTGTAATGAAATTTGGACAGTTTACAGACAGCCCCCTAGGGGTTTCTGGGTTGTGCTGGTGGCCAGTCTTACTGTCCAAGCAAAGGACAAGGCAGAACAGGTGGGTGCAAAGACCCCTTCATGTCTTCTTCCTCTGGTCCACAGAGGGATTGATTGCTCTTTAGCTCCTGGGCTGGACCTGCCTCTTTTGACCACCTTTTGCATGTAATACTGACGAGAAAAATTTTGCTGAGAACTAGGTCTGTGCTGGTTTGAGGAAAGATGGGGAAACATCTTAACGTGACTCTTTCTTCAAGAGACTTTAAGGAAACAACCCCTGGGAGAGTAATGGGGAAACCAGCCTTCGTTGCATTCCCGTTGTTTTTTTTTCTCCCCTCCCCTTGTCCTGAGGTCAGCAAAAGAAGGCGCTCTAAATAAAAGTCAGGTGAGGAGCGATGGGGATGATGAACCTTCTGAAAAGTCCCTTCATCATTGGTTTCAAAGTGGAGAGAGCTGTCCACAAGGCAGAGAACATGGGTCTTAGCACCAGGCTCTTTTGACATGAAAAGAATTCCATCTTCTCTTCTGACTTCACAAGTCACCAGGCCACCAGGTTAAGTAACATGTTGTGAGGGTTCCTGCTCCCCTTCAAAGTGCCTTTGGTGGGCCTCACTGCTTTACGCGAGTTCCTTTTGGGGGAGAGTTTTCAGTCACCCTATATAACCAGAAATTGAAATCTTCTCTGAAAATTTGCTGTCAGGCATGTAGAGGTGGACATGCAAGAGAAGGACCTCTACCCCACCCCATGTGTCCAGCGTGTGCCCAGGGGCTCAGGGACAGAAGGAGAGTCTCACCCCAGGCTTGGGTCACATATTCACTTTGGTCCCAGGAGTGGCTTGGGGAGCAAAGGAGGAGGTGCCCAGTAGGCTCGAGCCTTAAGGTGTTAGGAGGTAATGGAGTCTGGATCCTCCTCTGATAGTTCTTGCTCTGCCAGGTGTTCTGGGGGAGAGGTGAGTGGACTTGGGCTTGGAACCTCTACTCTGGAGAAGTGATTCTTCCTCTCCGGTCCTCTCTATCTGGGATCCTGGTGATTAATGGGGTAGAGAATGCTTCACAGGTGCCCAGTCCCTGTGGCTGACAGGCAAACAGCACGACACGTCATTCTGCCTTTCTCCCTCAACTGAAGGAAGATCCCTCCCTGCTTGGTCTGATTTGGCAAATGGTCCGGGAGAGTGGTAAGTTGTGAAGGCAACAGCCCACTTTCTGTGTCCCCTTCTTCTCAGAATAACCCAGATGGAGACCCCCCCTATTCATGGTGTTGAGGTGAGAGTGCTGCATCTTCCTGAGATGGCTCCCCATTTCTTTCCAGCAGCTCAGTGGTTTGCAGGCTGCTGCCCCTGCAGTGCATCTGGTTGCAATGACTTGCCCCCATAGTTTTTAGCTAATGTGCCTAACGATGCCCCTTAATGAATAGAAACGGGGCGATGCTGATAATTCCAGGTACCTACCAGATTCCCCTTCCCTGAGCATGATAGGGGGTGGGACACAGATTTTCCCAGGCAGGGTTTTATACTCTTAACTAATTAGGCTGAACTGTGTTCTAAAATATTTACTCCTAATGTGCAAAATAGTGACAGATTTGATCAGATTAATTGTATTTCACTCACTGGAGCATCTGATTGTGGCTCCCAAACATATTTTTCAAATAGCTTTTGGCTGAATTGTCTAGCTTTCATCATCTTTGCTCACAGTCCCTGTGTCACAATATCTTAATGCATTTTGCCTTCTCCGAGGCTTAATAAAGAAGCCTGCCACAGAAGTCATTCTTCAGGGGTTTGCCAAAAAGAATCTGTTTTTAATTAATATTACAAGAGGAGCCATCTCAGTTGAGATGTAGCTGAGAAATGCAGAACAGCACTAATTGCTGCTGGTCACTGTGGGCTTGGAGGAAGGGATGACGGAGGGGCAGACACAGGCTATTTGTCTGTTCTGAGCCTCCTCTGATGGCTGGGTTACAGGGTGTGATTTGCTTCTCACATCCTGCAGTGATTTCCAAGGTGAGCAGAAGTTGTAAACTCCTTCATTAGGAGGCTGATTAAATAATTGCAGAAATGCAGCAGTTGGAGCCTGCTCTGGAGTGGACAAAGAAGGAAAGTCAGGAAGTGGCTTCTCCAATCATGTTGGATTTAAGGGAAAGGGGGTTGTGCTTACAGTGGCAAGAAGGCCCATGGGGCAGAAGGGAGACTTCTTTTTCCTGGGGGTGTGTAAATCTATTATTGTAACTTGGGGAATTTAGGAACTGGATGACATGTGGGCCCTGAGTCACCCCAGCAGGAGCACAGAGATTCAACAAAGCCAGACAGGCTGAGACAGGAAGATGTGTCTGAAGGTGAGGGCTTTATCCAAGGCGAAGGTGCCCCCCAGGCCTCTTGCTTTGACTCACCTGTTGATCTCCTGCTTCCTCTGGCCTCTTGGCTGGCTTGAGACACTTCCCTCATGGGGAGGAAATGTCGAAGGATGATTTTCAATAAGTTTGTGAGGAAAAAGACCTCTTGGAAGAGGAAGCAGAAAGCATAGAATGCTAGTGCCTGGTGAGTCACTTTGGGTCGTGAGAACTGGTATTGTGGGATGAAAAGGGTTTGGCTGACCATGCCTGTCCCTCTTTGAGCTGTTGGTGGTGACTGAGAGAAGGGTCTGAGGGTGCTCTGACTTTGTTGGTAGTGAGTAGAGATGAGAGAGTTCTGCCTTACATGGTACTGATCATGTTCGACCATGCGAGTAAGTGAGCGACAGTCTCAAATCTCATCTAGCAGAGGCTACAAAGGAATTAGGAATTCTTATTCTTTGGGATATTGACAATTTCTTTCTCAGGTCGTTCATAACGTGATAGCTGCTATAACCAGGGGTGTTTCAAGTGGACGTCTACATTCTAGCTTGAGTACCTTCAGCATCTTATATTTAAATCCAAAGTCCATTAGCTTGGCATTCAAGGCCCTTCGCTGTGTATGGCCTGGGTCTCCTTCTCCAGCTTTGTATTTGACTCTCTTTCCTGGCTGGCTTCTTCACGTAGCCATCATCTCAAGCCCCTTCTTGTCGCCAAGCCTTGGCTCTTGAGCTCTTTTGCTTCTCTTTCTATTGAGATGCACCTGTTATGTACAACTTAGTTCAAAATTCAAACACCACGCCTCCATGGGACTGTCCTTAGAAGCATTTATTTCTCTTTTTCCTAAGTGCCTATAGAATTTATAGATTGTACCACACATTTGATCATATTTAGTTCAGTACTTAGTTATTGTAATCTAGTATTTTGTGAGTGTCTTGAGCGTGAGGGAGGAAATAAATAAAACAGCAAGCGTGAATTCTGCTCTTCTTGTGTGTGCCCTGTGGCTGTGGCACAGTGCTTGGCACATAGCTTACTGAGCTGACCCTGGGCAGTGGACAGTGCCCTAGTTGCTAGGGAAGGATAAGGTAATACGGTCTCGTAATAGCATTGAGTTTATACACCTAGTTTATTATTCCATATATGAATTTTAACATAAGGTTTAGAGGCATCCCTACCCCACTTAGGAAGATAGAAATAGGGACTAGTCAGCAATCCTGGCTCCAGAGATTGATGAACTCACATAAGATAGTCACTCCTTTGCTATGTGTTTCCTCTGTGACAATGTTCTGGGCACTGTGGGACTGGTAGGGATGTGACGGAGAAGTGTTTGCCTCAAGGTTCTTCCATTATGCTTTGGATAGGATACTGCTCTTCTGTAAAGTTAAACAGCTCATGACAATAAGACAGATGCCACAGGGAGATGTGTGGTTAATTGTCAAGTGATTGTTTCAGGCTATGAGCTCAGAGGAGAAGGGATCACTGTGGGAAATACTACAGGCATCTTAGACTCACAGAATGTCAAGGCTGGACGTGCACTTGGAAATTGTCTCCATCAAAACCCTCAGCACAGAGATGAGGGATTTGAGGCTCAGACAGAAATGTGGCATCCAGCAGCTTGAATTCCTTCCTGTTCCTCTCCATATACTGTCCTTTTCTCACTCCAGCTTTTTCCTTTCTCCTTGGGTTTACAGACCATTTTTATTATAAGAGTATTTATGTATTTTCACTCAGGTGAGATAGGGTGCTGCCTATTTTATAGGTAGGATAGACTGAGGCCTAAGATGACTATACATACATGAGGTGAGCCAGAGAGGCTGAGGAATAGATTCTTCCTCCTGTTCCAGGGCTGAGTCCTAAGGCCACCCTACCCATCCACTCTGGCCCGCCCACAACCGTGGCTGCAGGCAATAAATACCAAGCTCATTAATGTTGGACAATCTGTGTCTTCCTAAGCATTGTTAATAGGGGCCTCTTGTGAGTCACCTCATTATTTAAATTAGTAAGTGAATCAAACCTGGTTGCATCATCGGGAACATTTTGCTCATTTATTATGATCAGTGTAGTTTGGGTTTAATTATTTATGGAAATGCTGTTTTTTTTTTCTTTTATAGTACACTAATAAATGTGCTATAGTAAATTTCAAAAAACGGTAATGGAGTCTAAGAACCTCAGGATTGCACAAAGAGCTTTTTGCTATTCACTCCCTGCTGGGGAGCAGTGGAGACGATCCCTACTGGGTTGAGTTGAGAGGGACCTGGTGCACAGTAGGGCCAGCATTCAGGGCTTTTGGTCAGTAAAACTGTGCATGCTGCTAAGTAAGAGGCCTGTTATTTGGCACACACTAGAAGAGAATGTAGTTTAGGAGAAATGCTGGAGATAGAGCTATATAGAGTACTCTAGAAACCTCTTAGGTTGTGGATTGGGATGATTAAGCCTGGGTATGATGGTTTTACTTGTGTGAGTTTATTCTTGTGGAGGGTTCTCATCATGAATACAATCCTTTTCAGGTTTTATTAGGAACAGACATAGACTAGGGAGCATGAAAGAAGGCCATATAGCAAATAGTTAGGAGCATGGGCTCTGGAGCCAGGTGCCTGGGTTCAAATCCTGCCTCTGTCTCTTAATACCTGTGCGGCACTGGGCAAATTGTTACTCTCTGCTGGGTAACTTTTCATCTATAAAAAGGGGCAATAAAAATAGTACCTCTCACATTGGGCTGTGTAAAGATTAAATCAGGTGTATATAGCAAAGTGCTTGAAAGAAACATCTCACCTATAGTAAGCTCTCCAGATATTTTAGTTGGCTTAGTTGTTATTTTTATATTTTCAGATGAAAACATTGAAGCAGAGGAAGGAAACTTGCCCAGAGCTTCCTAGTTAGCTGATGGCAGAACCTTAACTGGAACCCAGTTCTCAGCAAGGTGCTCATTTCAGCCACTTCCCAAGGTCCACGGCCTCAGTCAGACAAATCTTTGTGATATCTGTCTTCTGTGCAGTGCTGAGATAATGAATGAAATAGAGAAGTGAAGGGCTGGGGACCTGGCTCCTCAAAACTCATACTCAGAATTTGCAATAGAAATATTTAGAATCAGATGATTAGAATCAACTTAAAGATTACACTAATTCACAGCTAATAAGCTGAACATTTTCCCCACGACTTTCATTAAGTGAAGGGTTGAGAAAGGTACCCAGAAAGATGAAGAAGAATAACTTAACTTGGCTTGGACATCCATGATTATACCTCACAGCAAATCATGGAAGACTTCTTGAAGGAAGTGAGTGAAGCTTGTAGCCTTAGCAGAGTAGGAGAATGCTGGGTTGCTGGGGCTGGTTGTCAGGCAGAGCCTGTAGTGCCCAAAACTCATCTTTGCTGTGGTCATGAGATGGGCCTTGATAGTCTCGTTTTGCTTCTTCTCTTGATTTCCCAGCTCTGCTTTGTGCCTGGTGTGAAATGAGAATATCCATGGCTGGAACTACTACAGAATACCTGCAGCTTCTTTTCCAGAATTAGCACCCTGCCAAACCCATTAATATTTTGTAGTGATCAACATCCATCCAGTTACAGGCTTGAATTCCCTATTTGCCTGTGCCCTATGCACCAAGAATGGAACCCAAAATCCCTACACAGACACTAGAGGGAGTGTTGCCCTGGGAAAGAAGTGAAAATAAGTAGAATGGAATAATAAAAGAATGCTGCATGAGGAATTGTCTCAAAGGAGAGAATAGCAGCAGCCACCTGCAAATGCATTGTGTGAGGGGTTGTTCGGTGACCCACAGATGAATCAATTGATTGGCAGCAAAGCAGTTGAGTCCTGGAAGTGGGGGTCAATCATTTAGTCTTTTCCTGCAGAAAAAAAAGGGAATGGATGTTTTATATAAATGCATCCATTCTGCAGTCCATTCAACCCACTAGTGACCCAAGTAAGACTCTAGAAATAAATTCGCCAGAAGTGATGCTCAGGCTTGGTTCTCACATCTCTTCGGCATTTTCTGCCTTTGTGCCCCTCGCTTCCTTGTGCAGGGTGGTCAGTCAGTAGAAACTTATTGAGTTGAATTACATAAATGCTTTCTTAAATGCTTAAAACTGCCTGTGTGAAGAATGAGTGTCTTGAGGAAGGATCTGGCCTCCTCTGGCTGCCTCCAGGCCCAGGGTCTGCGCCCAGGGATGTCAGGGTTATCCTCACTGGTTTCCAGCTTCCAGGACTGAGGTTTCAGTATTCTCAGTCTTTTTAGCATCTACTGTACCTCACCTACTTCAAGCAGTTTCTCTTCCAGCTGACTAGAGTCAGGTTAAAGATTACACTGATGCATGAACTTTTTCTTTTTCAAAATGTGTTCTCATTGGGAAATGGAGAACAATTATTGAGTTGAACATTTTATTTCAGGCTTCAGAAAAGTAGCTCAAACTACCATATCTGGATGTGTTTACCCATACTGGGGGTGCTTGTCTACAAGAAGAGTTTTGAGACCATGAAATGAGATGCAAAGACACTTGTTTTCCAGGTGGTGGTGTAGAGGAAGGTATCTTTAGAAACGAGAGTTGCTCATGTCGCTGGGTTGCTTTCTGTGTCATTCATGCTTGAAAGCAAACTTTTGACTGGAAGATTTCTCAAAACCCTGAAATATATTTTCTGTTATAAGAAGGTCCCTAAGTGACTTTAAACAGGTCTGAGAGCTTCAGTTTTACTGGCTGTAAAATGGGGATATAACCGAGCTTGTAGAGTTGTGAAGCTTAGAGATAATACATGTAAGCGGTCTAGCAGAGTAGGCTATTCTGTTGATTAAGAACGTTTGTCCTCATTATCTGCCTAGGCAGGAAGTGGGGTAGGTTGACCATACAGCTGTTTGTAGCACATCTGTTGGTACCCTGCCCATAGCCCGTCTCCCTTGCCCTTTCTCTGCATGTTAGCCTGACTTCTCAGCACCAGCATGGGAATGTTTGCACACTGGAGCTTACATTGATCACTCAAAGCATTGGCTGGAAGTGTCAGAAAATTAATTCCCATTAAGGAGTAAGGAGCAGCCACCTATCAATGTCTAGTGTGAGTTGGTGGGTAAGTGTCCAGTTCCTTTGCCTTTGGGGTGGGGTAACACTGAGGCTTATTTTCTACACTGTCTTTCACAGTCTCCAGTGAGATTAAGCCCTAGTAGCCTACCGCGTTAACTTGCTTGCTTTATTGGCTGCCTTTCCATCCCTCTCTCATTTTCTTATTCCCCTGTCAGTGTTTCTTGGGATTACTTCCCAAATAAATTACTTGAATTCAAGTCTTTGATTCAGGGTCTGTTTCTGGGGGAATGTGAACTGAGATAGCTTAGTTATTTTCAAGTATGTTAGTATGAACTCTCCAGAGAACCTATATATATATATATATATATATAATGATATATATATCATAATCTTTCTTTATACATATATATTCATATAAATATATATACATATATCCATGTTTGAATATATGTATGTATGCATGTATGTATCTGTATATGTAGAAAGAAATTAAGGAATTAGATGACACTATTATGGAGGCTGAGAAGTCCATAATCTATAGTTGGCAAGCCAGGATTGCTGTTGGTGTAGTTCTAGTTTGAGTCTAAATCTGAAGGCAAGAGACCAACGTCTCAGTTTGAAAACAGTCATGCAGAGAAAAAGAATTATTTTTTTTTAGCTTTTTTGTTCTATTTAGGCCTTTGGTGGATTGGATGAGGCCCACTCATATTGGGAGAATAATTTGTTTTACTCATTCTACTGATTCAAATATTAATCTCATCCAGAAACACCCTCACAGATACACCTAGAATAATGCTAGACCAAATAGGTGGGCACCCTATGGCCCAGTCAAGTTAACATGTAAAATTAACCATCATACCAAGTGAGCACTTTCCCTCTTACTTTAAAAAAATTCTGCTTAGGGCCTTGCCAGGGTACATGCTGGGGATGTACCTTCCAGAAAAAAGGAGCCCAGCCCAGGGTTGTATTGAGTGGCAGGAACATGGTGTTGGGGCTTTGAGGAGGTGACACACATCTCCAAATTCATTAATCTTCACTGCTTTTTCTCAGAGCTAAGGAGCCCCACCTCACCCAAGGCCATGTGCTTGCTCTTCACAATATACAGAGGATCCCTGAAATTTGGAACTTTACCTGGTGGTATATGATCTCTTTCCTAGGAAAAGGGTACAATTCTTTTTTTCTTTGACTTTGTCAGGACCTTGGTGGGGAGCAGCTGAGCATACGGTTGGTATCTTCCTTTCTAAGATATCATCAGTGAGAGCCATCATGATAGGTTGGAAAAAACATGGGCCCAGGAGTTGGGATTTCTAGATTTGAGTTCCTGATTTACATGAACTGTCTTCAGCAAGTCACCATTTCTTAGGTGTAAGTAAAAGATCCTTCCAGGTGTAGAAGCTGAATGTCTATGAATAAACGTGTTTTTTTTTTTTAATGGGTGCATTAGTAACAGAGGGTCTCGAATGATGATTTAAAAAAATAGAAGTTGCTTCTTTCAAGCATGCATAAATTTGGTCTTATCTTAAGCAGATGTACTTTCATTCATTCACTTATTCATTCATTCTTTTTGCTTAGAGAGATGCTAATTATTTGAAATTTCTGGGATTCAGTTTCTTTATGTATAAAAAAAAGAGTTACATAAATCGATGCAGGCCCATTTTACCATAAATGTGATATTAGATCAATTATTTCTTTATGGGTAAAATGGGACAATTCTATTTGCTCCCTTTATGTCACAGTTAAATAATGAGATACTGCACTTGGAAGCATTTTGAAAAAAAAAATGCTTTTGAAAGCAATATGAACAGGCAACATGAGCTGGGGGCAGTGCGAACTAAAGGTGTTAGTTCATATCACCTCTCCTTTATTCCTTAAGTAGCTGGAGGTCTTTCCACAACAGATTTGAAATTACATACAGCATCCACTTCTTTTGCTTTCTTTTAGCACAAATGAGACACTTTAATTAGCACACATACCAGGTGTTAAAAACCTCGAGATTCTTATTCCAGGAAAGTTGTACAATTTATTTCAAGTCACATCTGATATAATGAAATTCTCAGATGGGAGTGTAATTTGGACGTTAAAAAAAAAAAAACAACACATTTGTTCCAGGATTTGACCTGTATTGATTGCTCTGCCTTATTCCTTTCAGATAATATGAAGTATTGGGAAGCATCTACTGTATGCCTAGTGGTACAGGATATACAAAAAAGCATGGGATGCAGACTGGGTGCCCACAAAGCTTACAGTCATGTGTGTGAAAAACACATATGAGATTAACGTTACAGAGGAAAATGTGAGATAATGTAAAATATGTGCTAATTTGAGCATACTTAGGAAATGCAGTGAATATAATCAAGACTACCGCGAATGCAAACTAATATGATACTTAAATATTATGGTTGTGTATATTATCTACAACAAAACCCAGTAGCAAGGTTGGAAATAGGTCTAATTCTCATGACTAAACTGTGTCATGTGTTGAAAAATGTTCTGAGCTTTGAGGTCAAATAGATTATCTTATGTTCTGATAGTTGCTCAGAATTCTGCCATATTAGCTTGGGCTAACTTTCTTCTACAGCTTGTTGTTTTTCCCTTGAGTTTCTAATGGCTTTATCTTCCTCATAGACCAAAGAAACATTTGTTTTTTCATCCTAGTACTAAGATATACTAGCTTCTTAATTGTATTATTATCGGATATTCTAATTTGTACAGATTTCTTTCTAGGCCTACTTCCCTTTTGTCAGCCTAATTTATCTATTCTACTCCTGGGTTAGTGCCTCTGTTTCTTGGATTCCATTTCTCTTTTTTAGGCTGATTTTCATTTTTCTGTGGTATTTCCTCAAGTAGTCTTTTACAGAGAGTGCATGGGAATGTCCTGGCTTATTCCTGTGTCCTGGTATACATGTTGATAGATTCCTTTTATCTCTCAAAAGATCCTGCCTTAGATGATAAATAATATGGTCACCCATTGCTTGGACAATACTGTTTTTTTTGTTTTTTTTTCATTTTCGACATGTCTAAAATTCATTTTGCTCTCACATTGGCTTACTTGTTCATCAGGACATAGAAATCTAGGGTCAAGAATTTCCCTTAGATCTTGTAAGTACTTAGATTACTTGCTGGTTTTGTATGACCTGCTGTTTTTGGATTTATATGTGTCTCCCTTCTCACTCAGAGACTGATTAGCATGGGGAAAGGAGGTGCCTAGCATGAGACAACTGTGGTTTTGTTCAAGTCAGTGATGCACAATGCTTTAAGGAGACCTGATGCATTAACACCGGATATATACAAAATCAGAACTGTGGTTTGTGGGATTAAACACACTACAGAACAGTTTGCATTGACACTTATCTGAATACCTTAAGATAGAAGTCAACAACAAAAAAATAATTTTAGCTACCTTTTATTTTAAAAATTAAAAAGTGTTTAAAAAACTTTATTAATATTGAAGTTATTTATTGAGTAGCCTCTATGTGCCAGATGCTGCTGGGCTCTGAAGGGAAGATTTGCGATACTATCGAAGATTGCACCAGGGACATTTAAGTTGGGGAGGGCAGAGAGGCAGAATTGAGATCTCAAAGATGTGCAGATTAGGTGAAGAGGAGGGAGCAGAGCGTTCTGAGCACACAGCTTCTGGGGCATGAGGGAGCAAGGTATCTGAAAGGGACAGAAAGAAGGACAGTGTAACTGGAACAGAGGATTTGTGGGCTAGGGGTCAGTGAGAAATGAAGGTAGATAGGCAGGCATGGGTAGGGTCCAAGGGAAGGAATTTATTCTTTATCCTTGGATCAAAGGGATAAGACATGGAAGGGTGTAAGGTAGAAGAGTGATATAATTAAATTTACATAAAAAAAATAAACCTGTGTGTTGGAGGGAGAATAGGATGGATGCTAGGAGACCAGGCTGCTGCTGTAACTAAAGAGGATAATGGCTTAGGTGGTGGCAGTGGGGGGTGGATAAGCAGGAGCCAACTGAAGAACTATTTAGCAGGTGTAGTTGATTGTGTTGTTGGCTCCTCTTCATAATTCTTTTCTCCTTCCTGGAATTCATTTTGTACTGCTGTATTGCAGTGCCCTTTCTCTGTGGGTGGGGCATTCCTCTCCACTTCTTAAATTTGGATTTGGCCTTGTGACTTGCTTTGTCCAATGGAAGAGATGCCAGCTCTAAGCTTAGTTAGCAAGAGGCATGTATATCTACCCTCTGTCTTGAGCCTCTGCATTGGCCATGAGAAAAATATGCCCAGGCTACTGCTGGTCCTGGAAGAAGAATGAGGACAAGTCATATATAGCTACTTTGAGCCAAGCCTAGTCTAGATCAGATCAGCCCAGCCCAGGTGTATCAGCTGTCTTGAGCTGCCCTGTACATTTGAGAATAAATGATTGTTGTGAACATACATGGTTGAGATTTGAGTGGTTTTTCTGCAATATTTTTGCAGAAAAGTTAACTGACACTCAGGTGAAATCAAAAGAACTTGATGGATTGGTTGTATGAAATTTGTGGGAACATAAATACCATATAAAGTGAGGCTCACCTGTATTTCAAGGTCATTGGCCTCATACATGCTCAGGGCTATACTTAGGCATGTCTTTTTGGAGGTTTCCTGCCACTCATCTCTCTTTACAATTCATGGCTTCTTTTTCTGCTGCTGACAGGTAAGTTGGATTCATGGTCCAAAAGGATTAATCTTCTACTCTTTCTTTCTCATTCCCTTTCCAGTAGCCTCATCAGATTCCAGCAGAGCATTCAAGCTGAGTGGTCCTTGGGTCCCTCAGTGGGGGCTTTTAAACCCTAAATCGAGTATATTCTTGTTAGAGTCAAAGTCAATTTCTGTTCTAGCTGTGACGATGGAATTTTATTTGGGGGGAGCAGAGATATATGAGGCCAGGGGTTTTCTTAGTCTTGACTGATTATTTAAAATATATTAATGCTAATAAAATATTTAGCTTTTAAACAACAAATTTAATATAGGGAACTGCGTTTTATTTATTAATGGCAGTTGCAGAGAGATTGGTAGGAGTTGTGCTAAAGTGCACTGTTGTGATTTTGCAAAGTATAGTAATTACTGTAATATTTTGTTGAATTATTAATATCTACTGTGCCTGCAGGAACATACGCTTCTGTAGTCAAATTCATTTCAAGTGTGCCTTCCCCCCTTTTGTTCTGTGTTTTCATTCTTGTGCACATATAAATTTTTTAGGAAATGGAGTGTGGGGGGTGCAGAGCTGATTATATTGTGTGAAACGCCGTGTCACACCCTGTAACTGAACATAGGCAGGCAGCAGTGAAAAACTGTTATTCCTTGATGATTGCCTGCCTCAGCCAAGCTTGTTTGTGGTACCAGACTGAGGGATGCTGAAAGAATCATGTCTTAGAATAAAGGACTCACCAGTGTGCCTTTTTCAGGAGCTCAGATGGGGAGAAAGAATAGTTGGGAGGTCATGTGTGCACACATGTGAATGTTTCATGGGCATGCATCTAAGCAGATGTACCAGCCTCTTTTATTAATAATTTCAGTGACTATGACTTAGTATATGTTATGTGCTCAAATGAGATCATTGTGGATGATGATGATGATGATGATTAAGATGATGATGATGGTGGCTTAATTATTAAGTGAATGGACTCATTCTGCAACAGGACTCTAGATACAAGCACAGGTACACATAGGAGCATTCATGTTGGTTGTGGTTAAACTGAAATGGGAAGACCAGCCACCATCTACCAGCTTTATGAAATGGCCCAAGTCAGTCAACATCTGAGTCTCAAGCTTCCTCATCTGTGTAATAGTTGCAAGGACCAAAATAAAGTTACGTATTTGAAAGGGCATTATAAACTCTAAAGTTACAGACATGTTTAAAGAAATGCCATCATTATTTAATCATAGGAGAAGTTGCTCAGACTTGTGGTGTGATTTCGAGGGGCAGCAGAGAGGATTCTTTGCTCATTTTATTGTTTTTTTTTTTTTTGGCCAGAAACTGCATAGTTTAAGAGTCATTTTTTTTTTTTTAAATTAAACATTGTTCTCTCCAAGATCCTCTTAAAATATAAGTAATTTTAGTGCTGGAAAGGAGACATAATGATCTAACCGCATCTTTTTTTAGATTTGGAAAGTGTGGCCAAGAGAGATTGTGGGGAGCCCAAATTCACCAGGATAGTGGAAGCGCCCACAGCACTGTCTGTCTCCTTGGCTCCTAGTCCAGGGCTCTTTCAGCAACATCCTGATGCTCTTCAGTGTTCCATTAAGTTTCTTAGTATTGTCTATGGCATTTTATTCAAGTGGGGAGCCTGGGTAGAATGAATATATTAGATGTCTTGTGGGGAAACTTAGGGGCTGGGATGCTTTAAGTGGCAGAGTAGTGCTTAGGCAGATGGACCTCACTTTGAATCTGTGCTCAACCACTGACTAGCTGTGTGACCTTGAGGAAGTTACTTTCTGAAAGCAGTTCTCTCCTTTATAAAATTGGGGTTATAATCTCTATTTTGCACAGATATGATGAGGATTCAGTGAGTTTGAAATGCTTGGTAAAGTGCCTGTCCTGTGGTAGAAGATACTGTGGGTAGGAAGTGATTATCAGGTGATAAGAGAGTCTGGAGATTAGCTTGCTCTGCCTAATATGTAAGTCTACCTTCCATGAGCCATTTTATCCTCACTGTGAGGGTTTCTGTTTTCAGGGGAGGGAGAAGCTGTCCCTTCCAACACCAGGGTTGGGTGATTTCCTGCTCAGTGGGAGACAATCCTGTAATGGCCACAACTTACCAATGGCCTTCCCTTTCTCTTTAATCTTAGACAGGGACAGCTCTAGCTTCATTTTAATTTCCCCTAAAGGGGGTGGAGTATCAGGAGGATAGGCACCATCTCTTCAAAGAACAGCAGGTGACTCTGAAGATGAGACAGACAAAAGGGCTTGCAACTGTGTGCTGTATGGCTCTGTGTCTTATGAGACTTCTCTTCTTGATTAAAGTTACTAAGATGATTTCCTGAAAATGGGTTTCGTTTTATTATTATTATTATTAATAATTAATTATTTGGGATTTTTATCCTGCTTCTAACAAGCCCATCCTGAATCTCTTGTGAGCTCAGAAGGACCCATTGTGAATTTATAGCAAGTAAAGCAGGGCCACCCATGGGTTAACTCTTGGGAAAAAGATGGAATTTCCAAGGACAGAAGGAAATCTGAAACACCCCAGAGCCTGTGTCACCTCTCAAGCATGGGTGCTGGGCCAATGTTTGCTGAAAGCAAAGTAAGAAAAGGATGAGATGCAGAGAAGTGTGTTCAGTTCTCCTTCCTGGTTCTTATCCTTCCCTCTGCCAAGCACCCTCCATTTTTGTTGCTCTCTCTGCTCTGAAAAAAAAAAAATGTCCTAATGTTAGTCCTTTACTCTTTTCATTCCTTTTCCTGAGCCTTTGAATTTTATTTTTCAAATTTACTGAGTTATAATCAACCAAAATTGTATGCATTTAAGGTGTACAATGTGATTTTTTAAATATAAGTATACATTATGAAATGATTACCACAATCAAGCTAATAAGTGTGTCCATGGCCACACACAGTAACCACTTTTTTGGAGGTAGGGTGGGGTGTAGGTGAGAACATTTAATATCTACTCTATTAGCAAACTCCAGGTATACAATACAATATTATTAATTATAGTCACCATGCTGTCCCTTAGCTCTTTAGAACATATTCATGCTATAAAACAAACTTTGTAACCTTTGACCAATATCTCCCCATTTCTCCTACCTCTGAGCTTCTGGCAACCACCATTCTACTCTCTGCATCTATGAGTGTGACTTTCTTGAGAGTCTACATGTACG
The DNA here is from genome assembly GCA_004027375.1 of Macroglossus sobrinus. Classification (NCBI taxonomy): domain Eukaryota; kingdom Metazoa; phylum Chordata; class Mammalia; order Chiroptera; family Pteropodidae; genus Macroglossus; species Macroglossus sobrinus. The sequence goes on along the minus strand of PVKZ01000978.1, from coordinate 448,070 downwards.
TGAGATCATGCAGGATTTGTTTTCCTGTGTTTGCTTTATTTTACTTAGCCTAATGTCCTCCTGGTTCATCCATGTTGTCACAAATGACAGTATTCTCTTTCTTTTCTAAGGCTGAATAATATTTCATTGTGTGACACACCACATTTTCTCTATCCATTCATCTGTCTATAGACACTTCAGTGGATTCCATATCTTAGCTATTGTGATTAATGCTACAATGAACCGTAGGGGTGCAGATATTTCTTGGAGGTACTGATTTCATTTCCTTCAAATGCCTACCCTGAAGTGAGACTGCTGGATCATATGTTCTACTTTTAAGTTTTTGAGGAATCTCTATACTGTTTTCCGTAATGGCTGCACCATTTTACATTCCCAGCAACAACACACAAGGGTTCCCTTTTCTCCATATCCTCACCAACACTCGTTATCTTTTATCTTTTTGATAGCCATTCTAACAGATGTGAGATGACTTCTCATTGTGGTTTCGAGTTGCTTTTCCCTGGTGATTAATGTGATGTTGAGCCTTTCCCCATATATCTGTTGGCCGTTCTTGTATCTTCTTTTGCGATACACATTTTACATATGCCCCTCTAATGGTGAAGGAAAAATCTTCCAAGTCTATTGAGGATAGTCTAGAAAGGTATTTTAGGGATGGGAACTCCTGAAATCATAAGCTATACTATTTGTCTAACTTTTCCACCTTTAGAGCTGGCATCAGGGAGAGGGAGGCCAGTGCCATTTTTGGCCAAAGAAGCTTGTTTCTCTCTGTCCCATACCCAAGTCTCAGAAAACTCCCTTGAGGTGAGAGCAAAAGACTCTGATTAAAAGCTGGCTTCTGTCTCTGTGAAATGCTTCTAATGATGGATTTTCTTTGAGTAAGGAGAAGGAGAATTGGGAAGAGCTCTACTCTGTTTCCCTTAAATATTATTTATTTATTTAAAAATATATAACATAACATTTGTCATTTGAACCATTTTAAGTGACACTGATTATATTCACACTGTTGTCCAACCATCACCACTGTCACCGCTAAACTATGAGTTCTATTGCTTTGTTCTTCAAAAAGCTGAATTCTCTTCCAGCAAATGTGGGGCCTTCTGTTCCTCTCTTCTGCTTTCTCCTACCCCATCCCTAACCCTTTCTCCTATTTTACTTTTCTCTTTTCTCTATTCCTCTTTCCCCCTATTCTACTTTCCTACCATTACAGGGGTTCATGGAGTTGGGAATGAGGAGAAGGCTTATAATACTTAGGGCTGAGAAATGGGCATTTCAACCCCCTTCAAGTGGCCATGTTTTTCATTTATAAAGAGAATCACACTTCCTGGCACCCAGAGACGTGCACCTTCCCCTCACCCTCAACTTGTTCTTGCAAAGCATGGATGGCTTATGTCAAATCACTATCATGCTGGCCACCATGTCCGGTGCAGTCTTGGACTTCTGATTTTGTCTCAGCTGAGCTTTTTGTATAGAAGATTTGTTTATATATAGCTGAGACCTAAAACAAACACACTTTATGGGTAAGTTGTCTCCTCTATTCATTATTATCATTGTCATTACTTTTAATGATAAGTAATGAAGACAAACTGTGCAATTATTTGGAGATATACATGTAAATTCATACTCAGACTTGATCTTGTGTTCTGGGAATTGAAATCTAATGTAAATGCATGCAGATAGAAAGATGGAAATATCAAACCAATATTTGAACCCAAAATGAAGCCTTTTTTGGATGAGCTGTAACATTTATTGAGGGCCTACTATGTGCAAGGTGCCAGTCTTAGGTGCTTTATATGTGTCATCTCATTTCCCCCTCATGTGAGGAAATTGTAATAAAAAGAGATTACAGAGACTGCCAAACTCACAGAACTAAAAAGCTGCCAAGTAGGTAATGAAATAGAGGAACATGCCTTTTAAAGATAAAAGTCATCGAGTCTATTATTTATTGACATTAACATTGGGGAATTATGGAGTGTGGGAGCGGGGTAGGCTGAGAGAACCAAACAAATGGGTGGGTAGAGGTGAAGAGATCATCTTTTATTCTGTTCTAGCATATAATTTTAGAAAAATAATGGACATTTAGTGTGTTCTTGTTGTGTGCCAGATGCTAAGCTATCACCTTTGCATCAGCATCTCATTTAATCTTCACCTCCCCACAGTAGCTACTATTATAAGCCCCATTTTAAAGATGCCTAAACAAAGGCACAAAGAGGTTAAATACCTGGCCAGGTCACACAGCCGGCAAGTGATCAAGCCACAAGTCCCCTGTGGGAGTGCCTACAGGTTGAGCCACAGAGCCTTATGTGGTCCACTTTCTTACATTGTAACAGCGATGAGAGCAAGGCCCCAGGGCTGTGAGGTTCCACTGCTGATCCCACCAGGGCTAAGGGCCTTTCCCCATCAGACCATCCTCTTCTCTAGAAGCCTTCACTAAACATTTGTTCTTAAGTTATAGTGTTTCCAGGCCAGAAGCAAGATGAGTGAAAGTATGGAGGTGAGAGGTCACTGGGTGTCTTTGGGAACCAGGAGGGATGGGGATGATGGACAGATCAGATAATGGAGGCCCTGGATATCCTGCTGACAGACTTGGCTTTATTTTTGTTGGCAATGGGCAACCTTACTAATTTTGAGCAAGAGAGAGATGTGATTAGCAATCTTATCAATTGTTCTCAAACACCACAAAACCCATTCTTCCTCCCTGGAAGGAGAGAAAACAAAGGCTCAGAGAGGTATAGTGGCTTACCTGGAGGTTCCCAGCAAATTGTTATAGGCAGCAGAACCAGCAGCCCATGCTGCTGTCTCTCCTCAGAGACCAGACTCTGGCTGCTGGCTCTCTGTCTCCTTCCACTTCTGTCCGCGGCTGTTCCCTTCCCAGCAGCAGGGCTTTTTGCCTGCTCCCTCCTGTGGCACTGTGAGCTCAGTACAGCAGGGCCTTCTCCATCATTAGAGCCACCAGTGGGGTTCTGCTGTAATTAAGAAAGCCAGTGGGAGGAAGTAAAGGAGAACAAGGGGGGGGAAAAACAACCACCAACAAAACATCTGGTTTTCCACACAAATGCCCTAACAACTGCCATCTATTGGCTTTCATGGGAACCTGCTTGTTTTAAACACAGCAACAGGAAACCCCACGGGGTGGTGCAGGGAAAGCAGGTTATTAAGTTACCTTCAGGCTGCCAGAGGGCACTTAACTCCTTTCTTGCCCCTCCTACCATGTAAGGCAAAACAGATCAACTACAAGAGTTGAACAGTCATTTAGTTCAACTTCTCTCCCCAGGCAGGGGTTCCTCCCTCACCCGCCCCAACCAAGATAGCATCTCTGACACATTGTTACTTGGCTCCCACCCTCTCCAGCTCCCTAAATTTGCTGGACCAAAGCTCAAGTAGGGGAAGAAGGCATTTTAACCAGCAAGAGACTGGGCACTCAAGCCTGTTGTCATTTGTGGTCCTGGCTCCGGAAATGTCTAATTAATTCATTTATCCAATTAGCCTCTCACTCTCTGAAATGCTTTATCTTGGTTGCTGAGCAACTAGGGTAGATTTGCAATATGGGCTTGCTGCTGGTGAATGAACCAGTAGTTTTCCCCTTCACTCTGGCACCCCCCATCCCTCTTTCCCCTTTTATTTTTCTGATGCACATCAGCAAAGATCATCTCCAGCAATGTTCAGCCTTCTCACCTTCCCCAGGCCTCTGGATGTGCTTGCTGCCTGCCTTACCACATTTCTGAGGGTCATTTTTATGCCAGGCATTTGTCACAGACAAGGAAAGTGATAGAACATACAGGTTCACTGAAATGTGTTTGCAAAATAATGGAATCAGCCTCATTCAGAAAAGACATGAGAAGAGCTTTGCTGCTGCAGGGGACCTGGCCACGGTTAGGCTCAGAGTTGTTTGGGAAGGGGAACAGAGTCCCCTTGAGTGACATCTCATTTACAAGGGCAGCTCGGCCCGGCCACAGTTCCGTTTGTCTTCACATTTTGACCTTCGTGGGGAATTCTCATCCATCCCCAGCTGGGAGTGTGCTGAGTGATACAAGAGGGGGCATGTTAATAAAGACTGGAAGGGACAATATCAACCCAGGAGGGCAGTGAAGGGCCTTAAGGAGTCATCCTTGAAGGATACCATGCTCCTGTTTCAGGATGTGAACGGGCCACACACCATTTCAGTAGGTCAGAATGTCAGAACTGGACTTGGAGTCCAGACTTCCGCCCTTCTCTGGTTTTACACTGAGAGAAGTGGAGCTCCAGGTGAATACACAGTTTGCTCACTGTTTCCCAGCCAGAGCGTGGGTCTCCAGAGTCTCAGGCTTTATTGGAACACACTGTTCCTCCTTGATCTTATTAAGGGACCCTGCTCCATGAAATTAGTTCCTTGAGTCACCAAAATTTACTTTTAAAACTCCATGTTTATTTTGGAATAGTTGAAGCTGGCGGTGAGGATTTGCAAGGCACAAGGATCTTGGCTTCTCTCCCACCATCCACCTTGGCACATGTTCCCTGAAAACGCCAGGAGCATGTGCTCTGGCCCAGTGTTCAATATGAATATGAAATGGTCCCTGCCCTAAAAGAGTCCCACTGTAGGGGAGGAGATGGACAGTAAGGAGAGAGGGACCTCTTCCTGGAAGGAAGTATTCAGGAGGAGGACCTGGGCCATTTGACCTGGGCCTAGATCTTATGGTTGAAGGAGCTGTGAGGATAAGGTGGAGGTGGGGGACATTCTTGGCCCAGAGGAGAACATTGGCCAAAGCCAGGGGGCATGAGAGATTATGACATGTTTGGGGACTGGAGAGTGACCTAGAGATGGAGCCTTCAGGCCATTTGGCTTTTTCCTGATACACGGGCACAGCTTGGTGCTGTCCATGCCAAGATCTGGAAAACATTGCATCCTGCTCTCTGGAATAATAAGAAAGTGCAGTTATCACTATGAGCATGTGGGTATAGAAACACATATGTCAAGTTTCCTGGATGGAAATGACTTCCTTTTGAAGTTAGTTCATCAAATAATGGTGAAGGCCTTAAAACTATGCACACACTACACATGTACTTAGCTACTGCTGTGGACAAAACTTGACAACAGCAGAGCATTCAGGAAAACCAGCTGCTCAGAGAGAGAAAGAAAAACTATACATTGTCTAAAGCACTGGTTCCCAGAGTCTCCTGCAGGACCAAAGCAGCTTTTTATTGAGAAGGACCCATTCCTTGACACAACTGTGGCAATCACTCAATCTGCAGTTTTAAGGGATAATCAGAGAAGGAACCAGCCATGACAGTGGTTTGCAATGCAACACATGCTTCTCTAGTTCCAAGCATTGACCATCAAATTCTTCTTCCTCCAGCAGTGCAGCCAAATTCACTTGTTTCCAAGGGTGAGCTTGCTTTTAGAGAACCCAGGAGTGGCAGACAGCATTATGGGATGCTTCTTGATATAGAATCTCCCATGGGAATTTTCTTAACAATGTGGTTCGAATTTCTCTAAGAATTCAGCTGGGAGTAGCTGCTATTTCTTTGGTAAGACTCGTGACTGTAAAATGCGTGCTGGGCTGAAAATCACAATGATCTGTCTTTGGAGCAAACAAACACACATGACAACCTAAGGCTCTGGTAAGGAAGAGTCTGTGGCTTTTTATTCTATAAATATCTGATACATTGACCTGTGGTGGATGAGGCCACTGTCGGCTTGGGTCTTCCTACACCAGAAGGTGGAGTCTTCGGTGGTCACTGCCTCTTGTTAGTTTCTTTGATTTCCTTTGGTGAAAAATGATTCTTGTCTTGGTGAGGTCGGTTAAATCCATTCTTTTCCAAATGGAGCTGCTAGTGCGTGGAAGGGACTGGAACTGTCTCTCCCTCTGGTTGTCCTTCGCCAGCCACTGGGTGATTTGATTTCCCATTTTCTGGGATGTGCCCACAGGATTTGTCTTCCACCCCCCCAGTGTAAAGAGGCAGGGTGCATCTGGTGCCAGATATCATTCAACCCTGCAACAATCTCCCCTTTATGACATCACTGCTCATCACCATGGAAACATTTCCCGAGTCACAGAGACTGGATTGTGGCATCATAGCATCAGGCAGGAGGAGGGGGAGGGGAGAAGAGAGGAGAGGATTGAAATTGCCCACAGGGATGAAATTCCAACGAAACAGCTTGGATGGGCAGGGATGTAGGATTTTTCTGTTGGGATCCTTGAATCTCTGGAGAGTCTAACTATGGGTTGCTGGCGTAAACCTCATCTAGGAAAAAGAGGAAGAGCTGTTATGGAATGTGGACCCTGGCCCTTTGTTCTTGCTCAGTGTTAGGGGAAACTGAATAATTCTCATGAGAGCTATTCTGTCTTTTATATACATTTCTCATTTGATCTTCACAAAATCCCCATGAACTATTGGGTCAAGGAGGTTAAATAACCTGCCTAAGGTTACACAGCTAGTAAGGCAAAGCTGAGAACTGGAGGTGCAATATGTAGTCTGTGATCTCATGTGGCTTAAAATTGTGTGTGTGTGTGTGTGTGTGTGTGTGTGTGTGTGTGTGTGTGTGTGAATTGGAGACCATTATTAAGTAAATAAAATATAAATAGTTAAAATCGTAGTAGATATGAAGAGAATAAACATAGTGCTTCAGTGAGGAGGTTTTGGAGAGTGAGTGGGAACTGATTTTTGGTAATATATTATTACATTTGGGATATGGCTCTACATCTAGTAAGTGTGCACTTAAGCATGCGAGGTACTTATCTCAGACGTTCTCCTACCTGCCTGAGCTGGCCTGCTGGGTCTCATGACAATTGCCCTCTTCCCTAGCTGCTTTCTTCTGCTCATATCCCCACTTTCCTATACCCCACTTCTCCATTAGTCTGCTCTCTTCTGTCAGCCCTCTTCCCTTGATTCTGTTTCTTCCTGCCAACCCCCCACTTTCTCTTTCTTTCAACTGTAAACTCCATAAGAGTGAGAAGACATTCTCCTCTGATATAAGACAAACCAAATCCTTGGTTTGCCCAAGGATTAGGCTAGAATATCTGCTGCAAAAATAAATGAGCAGAAGCCTAGGCTAGATTTGCATGGTTAAAAGATATTCTCTTGTATTTTTGCCAAGTTTTGGCTGATAAATGAATGAACAAGTAACAAATGAACATTAAAAGGGACCCCCACAATAAAATGGTCAATCATGTTTAGCTAAATGATCTTGGGCAATTTATTTGTATTTTCAATGTGTAAACGTCTCTTGTTTACAAAAGGGGCATGAATCTTAGTACATACTTCACGGCATCGATGTTCCAGTTCAGTGAGATGTGCCTGCAAAGTCTTATAATGTCTATCTTGTGTGTTAAAGTGGGTTAAATGTACCATTTGTATTTTTTCCCCTGTAATTTAAGTAAACAGTTTTTTAACAGTGCAAAACTTTGACCCTAATCCATATCACATCTAGATCTTTCCAAACTTTGTATTAGAAGAATCAGAATAAATAGTATTTTTTTCTGTCATTTTCAGGCTCCATTGGTGAAGGGGGCCTAGGTAGTATAAGTCCTGGCACAGAGCTGATTTCTGAGAACTCGGTCATATACCAGAGGTAGTATTTTCCCAAGTGTGGCCTTGACCTTTGGGCTGGAATTGCAAATTAAACAGGTGTAATCTCCTGTCTTTCAGAGCAAACAGTTCTCGTCACATAGTACTACAGGGGGGAAATTCGTAGGGTTCTGTGTGTTGCACGCACTGACCAGGTGAGAGAGGCTCAGCTGGACTGCTACTCAAAACCGGCTGTCTAGCTCTAAGGAAGTTGTCCATCTTTCTGGGCCCCAGTATCATCAGATAGGAAAGGGGTAAGGGGAGGGCTACTAGATCCCTTTTCCCCCCAAATTGTTATTGATGTATAATATATATGCACTACCATGCACAGATTTAACTGTATATCTCAATGAATTTTTTATATATGATTATACTGATATCACCCCATCACCCAAACTAGACCAAGATATAGAACATTTATGGCACCCCAGAAAACTTCTTCACGTCAGTAGCCTCTTTCCCAGGAGTAATCAATATTTTAATTTTTTTCAAGTTTTGCCCTTTCTGAAATTTACATAAATGGAATAATATTGTGTGGTGCATGGACTCTAAGATAGCTCCCAGCGCTCTCTGCCTCCTGATATTTAATGCTCTTGTATAATCTCCTTCCCCTGGGTGCAAACTGGCCCCCCTACCTGCTTGTAATGGGTAAGGTATGGTGAAAGTGATAGGATATCACCTCCAAGATTAGGTTATAAAAGACTGTGACTTGCACTTTGCTTGCATTCTCTCTGGCTCTTCTCGGCTTGCTCTCATGAAATCAGCTGCCATATTGTAAGCTACCTGCTGGTGAAGAACTGAGGCCCTCAGCTCAGCAGCCTTATATGTGAACTTGGAAGCAAATCTTCCCTTGGCTGAGTCTTAAGACCACTGCTGTAGTCTGACTGACACCTTGATTGAAGGCTGGTGAGCAACTCAGAGCTGGAGGACTCAGCTAAGCTGCACCTAGATTCCTGACCCACAGAAATCATTGAGATAGTAAAGAGCAATTGCTTTAAGCCACTAAGTTTTGGTGTAATTATTATACAGTGATAGATAACTAATACATATAGTACATTCTGTTTCATGTCAGCCTTTTTTCACCTTATGTCTGTGAAAAAAAGACATATTGACATAGATAGCTTTAGTTTCTTCCTTTTTATTTCTGTGTTGTATTACAGTGAAGGAATATACCCAGGTTATTTATTTTTTTTGTAATTGAAGACACCTGGATGGTTTCTATTTTTTCACCATATGAACATTCTTGTGCATTTTTTTGCGGATATATGTATTTGTTTCTCTTCAAGTATATAATAACTGGATCACAGAATAAACTACAGTAACTTCTACCAAACAATTTTCCAAAGTGGTTATACCAATTACACTCTCTCCAGAAATGTATACATTTCCAGTTGTGCTATTTCCTTGGTAAGGCCTGGTATTTATTATGGTTTTTATTTTTTATTTGAGCCATTCTTGTACATGTGTAATGGTGTGTCCCATATGATTTTTAATTTGATGACTGATGGATGTTGACCATTTTTCATATGCTTAATGGTAATTTGTATATCCTCTATAGTGAAATACCTATCTCAATATTTTGCCCATTTAATATTAAATTGTCTATTTTAAAATGTGGATTTATAGTTCTTTATATTCTGGATGTAAGTTTTTTGTCAGATACATTTATCGTAGATAACTTCTTGCACTCTGTAGCTTGCTTTGTTTTTCTACTAATGGTGTATTTTTACAAAAGGATGCTCTTAATTTTAGTGAAGGCCAATTTGTTATTTTTTTTTCTGTTAAAGTTGTAAGATATTTGCCTGTTCCTAAACATATTCTCCTATGTTCTTTTTCCTAGAAGTTTTTTGGTTTTATCTTTCACATTTTGGCGTGTGATTCATCTTGAATTTGTTTTTTTATATGCTGAGTGTCTGAAGCAAAAAAGAGGTCAAAATCACTTCTTTTTTTCGTATAGAATGCCAAATGTCCCAGCATCATTTACTGAAAGGGTATCTTTATTGCAAATTCAGTTTCTTTATGTATGTCAGTTTGTGAATTCTCTATTTGTTTCCATTGGCCTTTTTTTCTATATCCTAATACCAGTGCCACACTGTCTTAATGCAATATCTTTATAATCCATCTTATTATTCGGTAATTTAAATTTGTCAAGCTTCTTGTGTTTTCCTCTTGATTGTCTTGACTCTTGATCCTTTGCATTCTCATATACATTTTAAAATCAACTTGCCAATTTCCATAAAACAAGCCTGCTAGAATTTTTAGCTAGGATTACATTATGTTAGTTGGTCAATTTTTGGGAAAATTGATACTATTTGTTTTTCCTTAATATCTTTCAGGAGTGTTTCACAGTTTTAAATGGAAAGGTTTTGGAAATTCTTTAATGGATTTATGTCTAGAAATTTGATATTTTTTTTATTCTATTTTAAGTAGGAACTAAAAATATTTTTAAAGTATTGATAGTATTATCTTTAGATTCTTTTGGATTTTCTTTGCATACCACCATATCATCTGTGAATAATAAAAGGCTGTTTTCTTTCTCTTCTTTATACCTTTTATTTCATTTTCTTGCCTTATTGCACAGGTTGTGACCTCTCCACAGTGTTGAATAGAAGTGATGATGGTAGACATCTTTCTCTTGTTCCTGAGTTCAGGGGAAATGCATTCAATATTTCACAATGAGTCACCTATGTTTGTTGTAGGTAGTTATAGATACCTTTTATCAGGTAAGGGATAAATGTCTCTTATTCAAGTCTCACATTTGATGATTATCTCTGTATAGAAGATGTAAAAGCTAATATAAAAGGAAATAATAATGATAGCACAAGAATCAGAGAGGAAAAGAGAGAAGGAGATGAAGAAATATGCTAAAAAAGAGAGTAAAGAAAATTTTCTTGGATGATGCTCTCTATGTTCTAGACACTGTGAGAACCCCGGTAAATTGTGATCAATAGGTCACATGGCTAGCAAGGGCTGGAGGCTGGGTTAGAAACAGAGTCTTATTCTTTCTATTACACCAGAGGGAGAGTAAACAAAAAGACCTATAAGAAAGAAAACAGTTACTGCAAAGTCCTTTGGGCCTAAGGCATCATGTTTTTGCTGTGTCTCTCCATCCTGTTTCTTTCTTACTGTCTCTTTCTCAATCTCTATTTCAGCCTTGGTTTTAATCTCGGTTTCCAGTTCAAACTCACTCTCTCTCCAGTGGAGAATGATGATGTGGGCCTCTTTCCCCTTCCATCCAGATTGTATGAGGCTCCTGTGCTCTGGACTGCCTCTTATTTTAATTCAGCATTGAGATGCCCATTACATAATGCCAGTTATCCTGGGTCACTTAGATCATGGTGGCTGGAGCATGAATTAATGGACATAGCTGGTGCCTCCTTTGTGTCTTGGTGTCAACTCTATGCAAATAATAGCCATGCCACGGTTACTGGTCCACATGGAGTAAGAGGACTGAGCAAGTTTCAGGCTGGAGTGAAGGCTTTGACCACGCTTCCTCACCTCAGAGGAGCACAGCCTCTTATAAGATAAGCCAAACTTATCTTCTATGGCTGAGGCCTCTGTCTCAGCCCCCTAAGCTCCAGTGTTTGCAAGCTGGGCTGATGCTGTGCAGCCCGAGCTCCCTGCAACTGGTCCAGTTCTCCTGTCAGTTTTGCTTTCTCTTTTGCAAAGCCTATCCTCAGGCTATTGTTTGGTTTTCTAGTCCTGCCTAAATTAGGATGGTTCCACTTAAGGTGAAAACAATAGAAAACAACCACAAAAAAAGCACCACAGAAGGAACAGAATAAAGAAGGGTCTTTTTTTTTTTTTTTTTACTCTTTGAAAGATGAAAAGTTTGTCCAGGAAGAGGCTGAGGTTCGGGCTGAGATGTTGCCTGCTTGAGGACTCTTGAGCCACCATTTTTATTACTGAAATACAAAACACCCACTGGTCCCTAGATTTGGACATCTGAGGGGTTGGTACAGGGGGTGAAGTATGCTAGGAATGAAGCCATTATCCACCATCACCCTATTATTCTGTACAGGCAACAACCTTTGTCACACCTCAAGGCTACAGCTAGCGTCCTAACAGTGGCCAGTTGTCTCAGAGTATGACCTTCTGGTGACAGTGTGGATGATTCAGTACCATGCATTCCACATTCCTGAAAACAGCACTGTGTGTGTGTGTGTGTGTGTGCACGCGCACACACACACACACACACACACACACACACACACACACATACATAGCAAAGAAGACCATTGGAATTGCTTCCATCTCTGAGATTTTATAATTTTTTTCTCTCTCATCAGTATTTTAAAATAAGAGGGTTGGCACATGGCCAGATATTTGTTTAAAGCAGTAGGTACTCTTGCTCCCTGGGAACATTCTAGCAGGGATAGAATTGATGTCAGTGATGGACACACATGTGCATGGTCTTAAAACAGAAAAATGTGAGGATGCTGAAATTAAATTTCTTAACTGGACATAGACCCTTGAGAGCACTTTATGGATGAACAAGGAACATTCCACATCTTCCTGCATTCTGCCCTCAAGTAGTTGAATTCAGGATGGTGATGTGTGACAATGCCATGCGGCTTTAAATAATAGCGAGCCCTGTCACAGCAAGGTGACTCCTATTATTTGCCATTGACTCGCTGGATGAACTTGACCTAGTCCACATGAGAGGCTTCCAGGGGCAGGGTTGAGAGCTGTGAAGGCAGCTATTAAATGAGTCATTGTTGTAGAATGCTTGGATACATCTGGTGTCCCTGCCCACGGGACGACTAACGGGAGCTCCGACCAGGAGTGAGACTCGAGGAGACAATCTGCAAGAGAATGGGGGACAGGAGACGCAAAGAGTGGAGGCAAGACAAAGTTCTGATAAAGCCTCAAAGTTTATTTGCACACAAGGGTATATATATTTTCAAAGATCAGAGGGAGGCAGGCATGGGGTGATCTGACGTGGCGCCGGCAGCCATTGATGGTCTGCTGGTAGGCGGTTAAGCAAACAGGATACCTTGGGTTGCAGGTATCTGCAGTCATCTCCAGGCTTATCTTGTGTTTGCCCTTTTGGACTTTCCTAGGAGCCTAGCGAGACTTGTGAGACTTATGTTCAAAGGTTAACTTCTCAGTTAAAACTTTCCTATGAGTTGGCTCCCAACAATCTGGTGCTTGCTAAGTACTTAATCAATATTACAAATATGATTATTGTTGCTGAAAAAGAGGTGAAGAATGTAACCACCTGGATTGGTAACCAGGTCCTCAGAGTCAGGATTTAGGGGTAAGGGTGCCATTTAGGATGGAAGAAATTGTCCACTACTGGGGAGTGAGGGGGACTCAGTGTGATCACTTGTTTTGAAATGTTTTACCTACATCTTCGACGCTTCTGCTGGGTTTATTCTAGCGGGATGTGCTCAGGATTTGCTGCTTGAGCTGTTAGCCTCCTGAGGTCAAGGACCACATCTGTTCCAGCAGTCTCCGGTCCATAGCATGTGCTCAAAACATATTGTTGATAGATGAATGATGTGCTCAAAATGATCTAGCAGTGAGCTGTGGAAGCCCCCAAAGTGAACACTATCTGAAACAACAGCATTGTATCCACCTGCGAGGTCCTGCTCTGCTCTCCCTACCTAGGCCACGTCTGCAAAGTTGCTTTCAGGTGGGGAGCAAGGCAAATGAGAGTGTCATTGGCCAAAAGCAACCAGGGCAGAGAAGGATCCTGGAGGCCTCTTGTAAACTGTTGAAAATATTTGGTATGTTTAGCCTGGAGAAGATCTGGAGGATGGGAGGTCTTCTCTTATTTGAAGGGAATCTATGCAGAAGAACGATAAGAAGTGTTCTTTATAGCCTTAGGGGATATAAATTAGACCGAGATGAGATTGCAAGGAGGCTGATTTTTTATTAATTTTTTTGGTACCATAAGGGGGAATTTTGCCTGGGGGAGAAGTGGTTAGCAGAGTCTTGGGCATCTTTTCAACTGTCTAATATGGAGGACTTTGGAATCTATTTTCAAATTTCCTGCTAACGTAAAAATTAAATGAGAACTGGGTTTTCTGGTGGAGAGGGAAATAAATGTTGGAATGGCCCATTTGGACCATTGAGGGTTGGTGAGAACCTCATCCACCTTGAACATTTACTTTGGATCAGGAGCTTTGCCTGGTGTTTTCTTTGTCTGGGAACACCTTCCTTCAGGTGCATAGTAGAGAAGGAGACGTACTCAGGCAGGTAATTTGTCCCCGGTTCATATTTTCCTTATCAAATCATTTCCTGGAACTCTGTGCTGTCAGTTGAATCCTTTTTACACAAAGTCCACTTTTTCCTTACCTAAATAAGTGATTGTGGGTAGAACAGATCAGCTTCAAACCCTTCTGGAAGTTTCTTCAGGACCTTGGATAGCCCCCTAAGCATGGGTTTTTGCCTTGTCAGCCAAGAACTTCTTTCCTTTCTTGAAGAGTCCTTGCCCAGGGCTCTTGATTGCAGTGTCCCATTTCTCTCCTTTTCTCTTGGTGAAGAGTTCCAGAAAGCCTTCTGTTGACCTTCTTTTAATTGCTAATAATTATTCAATTTTATATAGCTCAGAGTGATAAATATTCATGAATAGCACAGTGCATCAGGATCCAACACTTTAAGCTATTGTGTTTTTTTAATTACACTGAAACATGGAATTAAATGCAATAAAGGGAAAAAGAGGGAGCATATGTATCTATTTCAGTCCTGCTGTGGGACTGCATGGGAAGCAGATAGGAAATGTTGGCCTGAGTGTCATAATGTTCTGTCTTAAAGTTTCTAGAGGAGACTCCTAAAATGTCTGGATTTGGCTGGCTTCATTCATTCATTCATTCATTCATTCACACAATGACCCATTAATTCACTCAGTACACATTTACTGATTGTTACTGTGAGCACGTACAGTGCCTCTCAGTGGTATACAAATAGATTAGAACAGGAACCTCCAGGAGCTCACAATCTAGTCCTGGAAGAGACAGGCACATGAATCAGCCATGCCAGAGTTATGAGGTATGTGTAGGTAATATAAAATACAGCATTCTCAGAGGCAGAGAGTAATTATATGGGGTGGTAGATGGTGTGGTATAGAGGTGGTGCTTCTCATTAGGACTTAATGATTTACTGGTCCTGCCTTAAATGCTTCGTTTCTCAGCCCAGTGAGGCTCATCTCTGGGCATGCCCTGAAGTGGATGGGTTACCAACCTACCCCAGAGGGGCTGTTTAGATTGTGGACTCTGGAGTCAGACTGATGGGTTCAGATCCCAGCTCTGGCACTTAACGATGAGTGACTATGGCCTTGGTAAGTTTTTCAGCCTTTCTGTGCTTTAGTTTGCTTATCTGTAAAATGGGGCTCATCACAGAACCTACCTCATAGGTTGATTCGATGGATGTGAGGCGCCTGCAGCCGTGCCTGGCACACAAAGTGTGCTGAACTGTGAGCATGTCAGCTGCTATTGCTGTTTGCTCTGAGGCGTTGGCCCATGGGTTCCTGGTGTGGCTTTATTGCTGTAGACTTCTGGGTTCTGCAGAGAGCTCTTGTGAGATTTTGCATTATGAGGAGGCAGACAAAATGCAGGGAGCATTGTGAGAGTTCTGAAGCACTCCTGAGAGCCAGCAAGAGCTGGGCAAAGGCAGAACCTTAACACACACCTTCCAAAATGCCAGCCCCAGGTAGAGTGGGAGGCCAGGCAGGCACCTTGGGGGACAGACAGTGGGAGGGACAGTGCAAGGGGAAAATGGCAAAGTTCACTGTGAAATCTCTGCCTCAGACCCCTTTCTCTCTAGGGAGGACAGCACGCTCGCACATGGGTGTGACACATTCTGCACACCACGGGCCATGTTTCTCTGGTTTCAAATGGGAAATAAGAGTTATTTATTTGTAGCACACATGTGGGGAGAGATGCTCAAGAGCCAACATGGGGACTTTCGCCAAGAAAACAATCCCAGTTTTTGGAGAGGCCATTTTTTTTTTACAGCCTGAGATCTGAAGGATCCCAGAAAACTCACTGTCACCAGAGGGTCCAAGCACTTCTGCCCATCTCAGCCCTCCTCCCCAGCCATGACTGCCATGTGGGGCTGACCAGAGAGCCCTGGATCCCAGCTTTCCCACCAGAGACCACCCAGCTTACCTTTTTTTGTGCATCAGTTCATACTGTATCTGTTTTAAGTCAGAGGTGGATTAGGGTGCCAGGTTATAGAGGCTGTGGGCAGGAGGAAAATGCCTGGGGTCTCTGCTTGAGATAATGATGCATCATGGTTGGTTTTGTTTCAGGACCTTGGATGAAACTGTGGCATTTGACTAATCATCAGCTCTCTCTGAGCCCGGTTTCTTCATCCATCATGAGGGGATTGATCAGAGTCAAAGCCAGAGTCCTTACTATACCCCTCAAGGCCCCTGGGTTGGCCCTTGTCACTTCTGCTTGCTCCCCTGGCTCACTTGGTCTAGCTATACTGGCTGCTCTGTTCCCCAACATACCAGCAAAGCTCCTACCCCAGGGCCTTTGCACTGACTCTGCCCTCTCTCACAGTGCTCTGTTGCCAGCTAGCTGCATGGTTTATTCTCTCCCTTCCTCCTGGTGTTTAGTGAATTTACTTTCTCAGTGAGGCTTGCCCTTATCACCCAGTGGACAGTTCTGTACCTCTCCTCACACCTTCTTTCCCTCCTTTAGTTTTCCTCCTTGTATTTCACATATATATTTTACTAATTTATGTTATTTATGGTCTGTCGCCCCATGAGAAGGCAAGCTCCATGAAGACAGAGATCTATCTGTTTTGTTTCCAGCCCCAGCACAGTACAACAGGGGCAAGGGGAGGGGATTGGGATAGAGTGGGGGAAACTGAGCAAAGCCAGGTAGTTGAAACACTGCAATTGCAAGCCTTCTGGTTCTCCTTTATCTCTTGAGCTATGAAAAATGGACTTTCCAGAAAGCACTTTGTTTACTTGGAGAACAAAATCCTTATGTTGGTTCTATTTGGTGCCTAATAAATATTTGCCTAGTGAATGAATATGAGGCCAGGCCTGGGGGTCTGTGGCCTGGACTCCCCCACTTACCAGCTCTGTGAACTCGGGCCTTGTTGACTTTGGTTTCCTTTCCTGTGAAAAAGGGGATAGGATGTAACTACCTTATAGAGTTGTGAGGGGTCCATGCATCTAAAGAAGGCCTGCATGTTGTAAGTGCTCAGTGGATTAGCTACTATTTTGAAAAGTATTTCAGCTCTTAACCTTCTAATTCCAGGCAGAGGCCAGCCTGTCCTTGGAACTAGAGTCAAACCCTCAAGCAATGACTTCTGTAGTGACCTATCTGGTTACCACATCCTGCCTTACTTGCTGCCGTAGATAAGGGTGGGGGCTGCCAGACAGATTGCACAGGTAAAACTTCATTTCCATGTTACTAAGGTCTTTGGAGAATAGACACCTAGGCAGAAGAGAATTATTTTGAAATGACACCTGGTTTAGGGACCTGGAGGACGCTGGGAGGGAAGGACCTGGCTTTGGGCCCTCAAGCAAAGTCTGGAGTTGCTCTTGGGGTGGGTGGGTGGGTGCAGGAAGCCCCTCAAGTCTTCTGTTTTCTGCTCCTGAGTCTTGCTTAGTACTGGCCCAGAATCTTTTATAGTAAATAAGATCCTCCCTGGCATCACAGCCAATCTGGGGGTCACTGGCTTTCAACCAGTGTTTTGGGGACACTGCCTACCCAGGACATCTAAGCACGCTTTGCTCAGGTCTTTATAGAGCTCAGAGGAAGGCCCTAAATGTCCCAGTGGTAGGGACAGTTACCCTGATCCTGCTGCATCCCTCCCACTCTCCATAATGGACCATTTAAATCAAGGTGACATTGGAGCTGGGAAGGATGTGATGAGTCCAGAAAGCCTGAGAAGACTTGGAAAGAGAAAGCCTCTTTCTTCAGGCATCTTGCTCACATCGGAAACTTGAATATGAGCCTATGTTTGCCACTTGGTCATAGAGACAGGATGTGCTTCTTAGGGCCAGCACACCCAGGAGTCTCAGTGTCTTTGATTTAGAAAAAGCAGGTGCCTGGAAAGGAGTCCCAGCTGGTCCTCACGTGAGTTTATTTATAGAGAGATGGAAAAGATGGAGCCTGCCAACACCAATCTGGTGGGTCAGTGAAGCTTCCAGAATATTTTTTATTTTTTGCCCTTAGCATAAAGCCCAGAGTGAGGGAGGAATAAAAATGGGAGTGTCAGGTATTTTTACCCTTCTGCCTTGGTGCTGTTGTGATGGCTCATTGTACACATGCTGTGGGTAATTTTTAGCACTAGTTGGTGTTTATCACCTGACTCTTGTCCCAGCTAAACTGCAACTTGGAGAAGAATGGGGACGCCAGTTATGTAGGACTGGTGATTCTAGGGCAGAGTGGTGCTAGGCTTCAGAAGTGATGGCTGAGCAACAGCAGTGGCTGGCAGGACCTGAAACGGGCCTGTCTTAGTCGGCTTGGACTGCCTTAACAAATGCCCTAGACCAGTGGCTCAAACTACAGGAATGGGTTCCTCACAGCTGTACAGACTGGAAGTCCAAGATCAAGAGTCCAGCAGTGTCGGCGTCTGGTGGGAGCTCTCCCCTGGGGTTGCCACCTTCTCGTTGTGCCTTTACATAGCCTTCCTTCTGCGCATGTGGGTGGGGAGGCAGAGAGGAAGTGATCTTTCTGGTCTCTTCTATCACAAGGCCCCCATGACTTCATAACTTCACCTAAACCTAATAGCCTCCAAAGCCCCCACCTCCAATACCTTCACACTGGGTGTTAAGGCTCCAATGTATAAATCTGAAGGGAGGCACAGCTCAGTTCATAGCAGGGTCCCTCCGCATTCATGGAAAGTCTTATTGTTCAGCTGACCAAGCAGCCTGCTCCTTCCTCCTGCCCGTGTCTGGTGAGCACCTTCCCTGTCCTGGGCTCAGGGCTCTGTGCCAGGGATATACAATGGTGAGACAGAGGCTTGTCACTGTGATATAATGGTCTACAGGAAGATCTTAGAAAGACTTCTCCAGTAGGGGTCGATGGAAAGTTCTGTGGGAACAGAGAACAGGTGCTGTCCACACCACCAGCGGAACTCACAGAAGAGGTGACACTGGCACCGAGTTTTGAAGCTCTAGGAGTTAAGGGGCTGATTCTCTAGTGGGTTGGGGCTGGCGATGGTGCCAGACAGCCCTGGTTCTGCCACTCTCCTGGGAAGTGGCCCCGGACAAATAAATGACTATGAGCTTCAGATTCCCAGGAATCATGGTACCTGCCACACAGGGTGGTGGTGAAGATTAAAGGAGGTGACATTCATCAAGAGTGCCTGGCCTGTGTCAGTAAATAGCCATTATCAAACGCTAAGCATTGTTATCTTTTGCTCCATTTCTTGTTCCTGTTTTTAGTTGGGCACATGCTCGCATTCTCTGGAATAGTGCTGCCCAGAGCAGGTGAAGCCCATCCATTTTTTCACCCATCTATTTATGAAGTTCATTTCTCTTTTTGTTTAACATTTACTGAGCACCCACTATGTGCCAGGTGCGGGGGAAGCTCCTGGGACACAGGAGTGAATCGGGTTGGGTCCTTGTACATTGGCGTGGGTTGGAGTGTAGCACAGTGGTTCCTCACCACACCCTAGTGCTGGCCAGCCCCGCTCCACCACTGACCACCTGTGACAGCTCTGGACAGTTTCTAACCTGCTATGCTCTGCTCGGGTGGTTTGACTGTAAGATGTGGATGATGGTCAGACATATTGTGTGAGGTTTCTGTGTGGATCAACCAGCTCTTCCTTGGAAAGAACGTAGTGCTAGGCATTTATTTAGAATGCACTCAGTAAACATTAATGTTGATTAATAGCTGGAGAGATAGACAGTAAATGGATAATGGACATGCAATGAGAGAAGCTCTAAAAGAGGCCTGAACTGAGCATTGTGGAAGCCTAGAGGAGGCACAGCCTGTGTCTGCAAGGCAGAGAAAGGATGCTATGTTCACTGTCCAAGAATGAGCTCACTGGTCACCCCGGGGTCACCTCTGATACCAAGGCTGCTACACCCTGGCTCCAAGGGAATCCTCTGAATGGGCAGAGGCTTCTGGGGTCATCTACCAGCACTCTTCTGTAGTGAGGTCATGGGGCCTGAGGGCTGGAATCAGCTTTTCCTGCTCAGCCAGGAGGTCGAGGCCATAGCTATGAGGGTCATCTGCATGTAGCATCCCTGCACACCCAGACCCATGTGAGATCTACAATGCTTCCCCAGTTTATTGAGTTTCCTTAGACTTCTGGCTCTAGCTCTGGCTCACCTTTCCCACCTCTGAGTCATTACAAAAACGTGTGTGAGCCTGGAAATAAGGCATGGCTCTAAGCACTGTTTTTCAATAGGCGGCATGTTGGCTCATGGGAAAGGGAAAACATTCTGGTGTCTGACTGCCATGTGAATTGCAGGACTTAGCTCCCACCCAGTGTCACTGGTATTCTCTCTTCCCCCTTCCAAATGTCCTCTAGGGAGTGGCACTGTCCTGGGTGAGACCCACGAGAGCTAAGGTGGGATAGGTTTCTGCTTCTCCTCTCGTAGTTTTCTTTGCTACCTTCCCTTCTCTTTGGAGGTGGCTGACCCACTTGCCTGACTCTCTTATCTGTCCTTTATTGCTGGGTGGCAATGAGACCCTGCAGCCCTGGGGTGGGAGGGAGGGAGTGCCGGGGGGAAGAATAGCTATAGGCATGGCAGTAAATTCATAGGGCATTTCTTAAGGAGCATAGGCTCTTGTCTTTCAGACCCCACTTGTCAGCTTTTCTGTGGTGAGAGGAGGTTAGGGGAGAAAATGCCACCTTCTCTCCAGAAGTGAGGCTCTGAGCAGGGGTCTGGCTTCCCTGGAGACAAACGGGCTCTATGGGAGTGCTTTTCTGGTCTCATTTTTTGGGGGTAGTATTGGAGTTGGGGGTGACAGCAGTGGTGAGTAGCTTGGGACTGGGGGTAGGAGCACAGCAAATGGTGAATGGAACTGCCAAGTGCTGTGCAGACTCAGAGACTTCAGCCTTACTCACCCCTGCACCAGTCTCCTGGGTAAATAAAGTGACAAATAACTGAGCATCGTGAGCTCTAGAACACCCACACTCAGTAAACTACAGAGACGAAAAACTAGAGTCCCTATGAGCCATCTCTGCTCTGGCGTAACAAGCCCAGAAAGTTTAAGGACCTTGGAGGGAGCCAAATGAATTCAAAATGCCATAAAACTTTCCCTTCTTTCCTATGTTTTCTTGCCTTGCCCCCTTCCCTCCTTACTCTTTCCTAACTATCCTGTTACCATTCCTTCCTCCCCTCTCCTTGTCTTTAAAACCTGTCATTGTTTTAAATGATGGAAAAGGCCCAGGCTCCAGGGAAGATCCCTATTTATCCAGTGGTCTCTCTCAGAACCGCAAACCCACTTCTCTCAGGCTCTCATTCCATCTATCCACTTACACACCCACCCACCCACCCATCCATCCATCCATCCATCCAACTATCCATCCATCCATCCATCCATCCATCCATCCATCCATCCATCCATCCATCCATCTAACTCACCCACCCACCTACCTGTTCGTCCATCCATCATCCCAGCTCTGTCTCAAATCCTCCCTTCACCAAGATCCTCTCCTTCCCAGCTGGACAGCAAACTTCCTCAGAGCATATAACTCAGATCTTTAAAAACCATCCAACCAGACTAGCCTAGGGAATGAGGCACAGCCAGATGTACTTGGGAGCTCTCTGGGTCCCTTACCTCTTCTTGCTGCCTCTGGTTAGGGAGCGTCTGGTTGAAAGGGAAACCCCTTTCCTGATACAAGTGACTGAGCTTGTATCCTTTAATGGTGGACAGCATCTTTATTCTTTAATATGAGATCCCCCAAGTTCAAATGTCTAGGAGAGGAAATACCAAACAGAAATGCACACTAAGGCGTAAGTGATGCGAGCTTCTCCCCGGAGTGTGGCTGTGCACTGGGAGCAGAGGCAGGAGAGATGAATGCGTGGGGACCACACAGGATTCAGGCGTCGGGGGGAGAAGTTCTTAGGATTCTCCTGGGCCAGTGGTTTCAAACTGAAAGGCAATACTTTGAGTAGAAGAACTCCTTGGCTTATTGCTATCTCTGGATTTACTCTGTCTCTCGAGAGGGTGGCGAGGAGCTTAGGGCTGGAGGCCACAGGCTCTGGACTCTGATTCTGATGGTTTCAATCACAACTTCCACCTTCTAGCTGTGAGCTGTCAGACAAGTTCTAAGCCTCAGCTTCTTCATTGGTACAATGGGGATGATAATAATACTGATCTTCTAGGGTTGTTGTGAAGATTTGATAAAATAAGGCTTGTGCTTCACTTTGCATAGTGCCTGGCACACAACAGCTCAAATGTTAGTTATCGTTATCGTCAATATCGTTGTCATCCTCGTCCTCATCATTTGTAGGTTCAGGAGATGAATTTGGAGCAAGAGGGAGGAGAATTTGCACATCTGAACCGTTAGTCATAACACTGCTAGACTGAGCAAATACAGACAAATTCGTTATTTAACTGAAATTCAGATTTAACTGATACTTTATCTGGGAACTCTATTGATAGAGTCTCTCAGAAGCCGAGTCTGGATCTTCTCCTCCATCTTGGTCCCAATTTGGACAATCATCAAAGTGGTCAGAGAGGAAGTAGGGACCAGCCCTGCACCGGGACTGACCACTGCTCAGCACCCTGTCGAGACTGGGGCAGGAGGGTGATTGGGGTGAGGGAAGCTGCCAGGCAGAGATTGTGTGTGTGTGTGGGTGTGTGTGGGGGGACTTGGTGGGGTGCTCCATGTGACACAGAAGCCGCACGCTTGGCGGATGCGGAGGGCATTGTGAATCAGAGTGCTTCGACTCCGGCTCCTGCCAGCAGGCCGTGGGCGGAGACAGTGGCAGCGTGTGTGGAGACACACACGCCACGGTTCTCATTAGCAGGAACACAGCGGCGGGGACTGTTTCTCTTCTCTTTCTGAAAGAAACAGCGAGCTGAGCTCAGGGCTCTCTCACTCCAATGGATGTGCAGGGTGGCCTTGACGCCCGTTTTCTCCTGATCCTGCTTTTTCCTTCTCTCTCCTATTTTTCCCTCTCCTCTCTCATCTCCTTCTCTCCCTTCCCTTTCTCTCTCTCTCTTGAATCCCCTCCATACCAGCCTTTTTGAGGGAGCCGGTGTGGGTGGGATTCTGATGCATCCATGGTTACCTGCTGCTCCACACCCCCAGGATTCTGTCCCTCTACCTGCTGACTCCTGGAACCTCCCCACCGGGCCAGTTTTTGGCAGTATGGCCCCGAGTTCCTACAGCAAAGAACAAGGGCAGGTTCTGTGTGACTTGTGGGGGATGAGCCCTTCCTTCCCACTCCAGGTGGACACACATGGCAGGGAAGTGAGGGCATGTCACATAGGGGTGCAGTCAGTTTTGAGTATAGCTGAGAGTGGCCTGGTAACCAGTTAATGTTATATTTTCCATCTGTTTAGAGCAGTGGTCCCCAACCTTTTTGGCACCAGGGACCAGTGCTCCTATGAGAATCTAATGCCTGATGGTCTGAGGTGCAGCTGAGGTGGTGATGCTAGTGCTGGGGAGCGGCTGCAAATGTAGAGAAGCTTCACTCACTAGCCTGCAGCTCACCTCCTGCTGGTTCCTAACAGGCCATGGACAGATCTGGTGTGTGGTCTGGGGGTTGGGGACTCCTGATTTAGGGGACTCAAACTCTGGCTCCCCATTCTTCTTGCCTTGACATACAAAGCCCTTCATGATCTGCCTGCTCTGTTTCTTGTTTCACCTTCCAGGTAAATGGAAATGCTTATAATTCTAAGAAAACACTTCGCCTCTCACACCTCTAGGCTTTGACACATTTTGTTTCTCTGTTGCCAGAGCAAGTTCCACTCATCCTTCAAACTTTAGCTCACATGCCTCCTCCTTTGAGAAGCCCTCCTGACCAGCCGCTGGCTGACTTGGCCTTCAAGGCTCTTTCTCCTGTGGTCTGCTTGCTTTGTCCATGTTGCCAATGAAGTTCCTGTTACCTTATGAAATCATGGTTGTTTTTTTGTATATCTGTTTCTTCATCCAGATAGGAAGTTTCCCAAATTATGTCTTTAACTCCTTCCTGCCTCAGGGCTTTTGCACATGCTGTTGGAGTTTCACAAATGATCTCATGAACATTCTCACTGTTCATGAGACTGGCCCCATGTCACCCTTCATATCTCAGATTCAATATCATCCCATCAAAGAGGCCAGCCCTGATTCTCCTCACCCGTACATAATCATTTTATTTATTACAACACCCTTTTTCCTCTGGCAATGCTTTATTATGACTTGAAATTTAATTTATTTCTTTTTTTGTCAGTCTTCACCACTAGATGATAACACCTATGAGGGCAATGCCCCTGTTAGCTGGTTCACTATTGTGTCCCTACCACCTAGTCCTAGGCCATTTGCTAAAGGGCTGGAGAGTGAGGCTTGGGGAACAGACTCTGTGGAGGCCTGGAGAATGGGAATTTCAGATCAGGACTGCCCAGATGTGGTTAACCAAGAAGAGAAGAAATGGGGATTGGTGTCTCTGTAAGCTGCACCATGTCATCTCATCTGTGGCTACATCAGTGACATTTGGAGCAGTTACCTTCACCGTGTGGCATCTGCCATTTCTCTTCTTTGGCATGTTTCAGATTTCATGTATGTTTCTTTGGAATTCTTCAATTTGGTTTGTGTCTAGCAAACCGAAGTGTTCTTTTGCTGAAAATATAGAGGAGTTTGATGGAGAGCAGCTACAGTTACTGGGTCACCTCTTGGTTTGGGCACACTGAGGGACTGGAGTGTTTTGTATCCTTTGCCTGAAGGTGGGAGATTTCCTTACAAATGCATGTAGCTCTGGGTGGCAGCACCCACAAAGGCCTGTTGGTGATGAAGTTCTGTGGACCCTGGGTCTCCTTGGGGTGGGGCAGGGGGTAAATCTGAGGGGTCTGGGAGCCTGGTTTCTGCTGCTTCATTCCTCTGAGAAAGGAGGACTCTGAAGTCCCACTCCTTGAGCCCCCACTGAGAGCTCCCCATCCAGGGGAGGGGCCCCGAGGAGTGATCTGCTCAGACCCCCACACTTTTCGGAGGAAGAAATCAGGGTTCGTGGAGAAGAAACATTTTGCCTGAATCACAGGGTTGAGACAGGACTCGAACCCAGATCTCAAGTCGCCTCACCTGGGACGCTTTGCCCTCACTGTGGCTCAAGCCTTCTGAAATCTAGCACGTCAGTTCAGAGGATGGGCTTCTGTGCAGCCGGAACCTTTGTATTTACTTTCATTGTACAAAGATAAGCCTTTTCTTTTACAGTCCTCCACCTCCCTCCCATTCATCATCCTCAGCACACTGAGTTGATGAAGGCAAGGGCTTCGGTTCCAGGGGCGTGGGTGGGAAACTGGTCTTTCCCAGTACCTGTGATGTGAATAGGCCCTGCTTGCCTCTGGCTGTGCTTGTTGAGACCAGGCAGGGCTGCCGAGGGCTCCTCTCTGTTAGCAATGACCCGATCAGCAGCTCCTTCGGGAAAGAGAGCACCCACCTGTGTCTAGAGCACTTTATTTTTCAGATACAGGTTTTAAAAGGTTGTTTCTATGTATTTAACCTTTTCCAGCTGAAGGATCCACCAGAAAACTTCCTCAAACTGCTTTGGTTCAGATGTGTGATTGTAGCAGGCCCCAATCACTGTATCCTTGAGGACAGTGTCCAGGAGACCGGGCTTGGCCGGCAGCCTGTGGGCAGTTTGCCCTGCAGTGCTGTTGTCCTTCTGATCTTCTGTAAGGGATAGGTAAGGAATGGAGGGAAGGATTCCATGGTAACGAGGCTGGAGAGCCCTAGCGCCATGGTGTCATAGCAACCAAATGGAGGAATTCCATCCACATAGTGACAAGGAGACCCTGGGACCTATCAGACTCAGGCTGGCTCACTGCATTAGCAACCAGGCTGTGGCCATCCATGATGGGGGTGGTGGTGGGAGGACCGTGAAAATGGCTTAGGATGGGAGGGCTGGAAGAAGTTGTTTTGTGTGGGTTTGGAAAACAAAAAATAAAATTCTTAAAAGATGGAGAAGTAGAAAGGGTTCTGCCAGATAAGTATCAATAAAAATGAAAAAAAAAAATACAGATCTGGTGTTAGGTCACATCTTCTAGGAAATATTTTCTGATTCGTCCCCCTTCCAACTGGTGCCATTTAATTTATTTTCTGATTCCTTGTCTTGTCTGGAGCATTTGACCCTGGCTTTGGGGACAAGACTCATCCTAGTTTTCTTCCTCTCTCTTGTAACATTGTTTTTCTCTGTTCCTTTTGCTCACTCAGGACATGGAGTAGGTGCTACGATAACAATCATAGGCTCCTCTGTTCCCCGTCATGTATTTCCAGGCCATATGGCTTTTAATGTTTCCAGGTGTGTTCAATTTGGCTAATTAATGGGCTATGGTATGTGTTGATTTCTCTTTTATACCTGAACCCCTCTGTGCCATCCCTCCCCCTTCCCATAGAAGTGTCTGTTTTTTTATCCTGCAGTGGGGACACATGCTGATATATGTAAGTTGATCATGACTTAAGTGAGTTGATCAGGAAGAGGCTTCTGTGGCTGGTGTCTTTTAGTGACCTGAGACCATCTCAATATAGATCTAAGGAAGGATTTGAGCCTTCATTCTCTTTCCTCATCAATTGGGAAAGGGTAGGGGGCATGGAGGATGTGGAGGCCTTGGTAGAAAGAACAGAGGGTAGGATGGATGGCGGCAGGGTGTTCTGTGCCCATAACAACAAAGAAAAGAAAGCTGGACATTAGCCTTCCAGCCGTGGGTCTGCATCATTGGTACCTCAGTGGTCAAGGGCAGCTTTAAATTCAAAGTGTCTTTGAGGCTTTTGGGCACAAAATGGGTTGAGCTTTCTGTGGATACACAATGAGCTTCTGTAAGGGTGGGCACGGCTTACACTTCTCTGTCCTGCATGGCACCTATACAAGGATGGACATCTATATTTGTTGAATCATCCTTGTCCTTGTCAAACATGTTCGTATCCTAGGAGGCCTCACATTTCAGTTGAATCAGAATTACCTGGAAATCTGTTTAAATGTATAGCATTCGGTGCCCCACCCCAAAGATTCTGATTCAGCAGTCCTGGAAATCTGCTTCTCTATTTATTTTTAGCAAACTATGCAGGCGATTTTGATGGAGGTCATTTGATGGGGACCACACATTTAGAAACACTGGTCTCCCCCGGGGGCGTTCCTCATACAGCAAGCCTCTCTGAGCCCATAAGCTTCAAGGCTTGCTATTCTTAGTGTATTCACAAACAGTAAGATAGCCTCTGAGTGGCTGGTAGACCCGGGAACCTTGCCTTCCCCAGCAGAGGAGAAAGCACCAATTCCCTTCTTCTCTAGCCTTAACTCATGAAGTCGGGAGGCAAAGGCAGGTTGGCTGAGCTCCAGTGTACTGAGTGGGAGGTGATGAGGCCCTCACTGGGTGTGTGGCTTTGCACACAGGCAGTGCGGGTGAGCTGCTGTCATTTCAGCCGGCCACATCATGAGATCTGTGAAAAGTGAGAGCATAGGGAATTTGCGGGGGGGAGTGTCTCTAAAGATAGGAAAGCAAAGCCATTTATAAGCCAACCTACTCTGCAGAAAGTTCAGAAAAACCTATCTCGTATAGCATACTTTCTTTCATTCTGATTTTTCCTGCTACAGTTGGTTATTGGGAGGGTGTTGATGACTATAACAGCCTTGACAGTAATAACCAAGAGCTAACATTTATTACATATTCACTCTGTACATGCACAGTGCTAAGCACTTAATGTTTATTATCTCATTTGATCTTCACAATGGCCCCATGAGGTCTAATGCATCACTACTCTGCATTTGATGGGGGGAAAACTGAGTCTTCAAGAATAACCCGGCCAGTGATTTATAGCTGGTGATGGATGGATGTGAGTGAGATCTGATGCAGTCCTTTGTTTGGAAGCATTATACAAGGAGGAGATTCTTTTATTCACCTTCCTTCTCTCCCCTCTTAAAATGTACATTCTTTTCTCATCCTGTTCATCCTATGTTGCCTCTATTTTTGATAGTTTAGTATAGGACATGGCTAGTGGGAATGGAATTGAACAAACGGATTTTTTGAAGCACCTGTTTGAAAACAAACTTCCTTCAGTAAGACACACAGGATCAGTAGGATGAGCACAGGTTTTGTGTAAGGGACTAGGTAACAGATGTGATTACAAAGCAACGGGGCTGTGATTATCTGTGTGGTTGTCAGCAAAGCCCCTCTCCTGTGTTTGTGACAGATGTCCTCTGCTTGATGGATTCCTTTCAACATCAGATGCAGAAGTTCTCTCTCCTTCCTCTTGGTGGGCAAATGGATATGCGTATCAGCATAAAAGTCTAAATTTTAAGGATGGAATTCAGAACCAGAAACTACCCTTGCTGAGACTTCCCAAGTAGGTTGTTGGCTTGGAGAGGTGGCAAGGCATTAGGGGAGGAGTTTTGGAAGTAGATGGTTCAAATTCTGCCTCTCAGCTCACCTTGGGTTAGTTACCTAATTTCTCTCAGTTGCTGTGTCCTCATTTCTAGGACATGTGTAGTATCACAGTCAATGCAGTGGATACTGCCCTACATCCCCCCTCCTCCAGATGAGCCTTCATTTTCCTTAGCTGCTGTGAGTGTTGGCAGCTGAGTCCTTCCTTAGGAATTGCCCTTGTCATAAGAGAGCTGCCTAGCCCAAGGTCATGCACATTCCCCGGGGGCATCCTGTGTCAGTGTCAAAAGTGTAGTGGCCTGGTCATCTTGACTTAAGGTAGAATAAGTCCAGAGCTCCCTTGAGGAGCGAAGCCTTGTTGTGACTGCATCACACCTCTGCCTCTATGACTTCATCTCCCTCTGCCCAGTCCTGTAGCCTTTACCTCCCCACAAGTGTTTATCTTGAGTGCTCTTCCCCTCACTCTCCAAAATACTCTTGCATGCAAATCTCTGTTTCACAGTCCTGGGTACCCAGTCTCTGCCACTTCACTCACAGAATTTTGTGATAATTAAATGAGATCATTGATGTAAGTGCCTAGTGTAGTGCTTGAAAAACAGGAGGTCCTTCATAAATATAGCTTTTATTTTATTAGTTTTAATGTTTGGTAAAATTTATAGCTATAAAATTTCAAGCGACTTTTCTACTGTTTGGGAAAATATTGACTATGTAGTCATGATTAGGGCTCAATAAATTTCAATGAAAGTAGGAATTCTTTTGCATTCTGAAGGAAGCTCTTCTATTGATTCCTGTCAAGCTTCATTATAAGAAGTGGTTTGGGACATTCAGATCAGCTTTGTGTGATGGAATTTTAGCATGGCGATTTAAAAAAACTTACTAGAAATCATTCTCAAAGATATTTTCACTTATAGGAAGTGCTTAAACAAACTTGATCTTTTAATGAGGAAATATTGAAGAAAAGAAGTGTACATTCAACAGAGGGAAGTGAGAATGTGTTGTCATTCATAACTGCTCTTTTAATCTTCCACGTGTGTGTGTGTCCCTAAGAGTGTATTTGTGGGTTTTTTTTTGTTTACTGGAGCATTAGGAAACTTAGGTGATGGTTACCAGTGTGGTTAGGATGCTAAAGACTCCACTGAGGGGAGGGAAGAGGTATTGCTATGCTTTTTTTTTTTTTAATTGAGATATAATTTACATATAACATCATTTTAGTTTCAGGTGTACAACATAATGATTCAATATTTGTATATATGACGAAAGGCTAACCACACTAATAACCATCGCTACATGTAGTTACAAATTTTTAGTGTACCACTTAAAAATAACATCTTTTATAGGTGGGTATAATAGAAGTAGAAAAGGAATGGAAAGAAATTCCCACATTACTGAGATGTATAACATGAAAAGTGAAAGGGCCTTCTCCATCTCTGCCTCGCGACACAAATTCCATCCCTCTGAGGTCACCATGATCACAACTCGTGTCTCCCTCAGCTTCCTCTATATGTGTATGATCACATGCATAATGATGTTGTGTGTGTGTGTGTGTATATATATATATATATATATATATATATATATATGTGTGTGTGTGTGTGTGTGTGTATGAGTTTTTTTATATAAATATCATATCATACATTCTATTATGTAACTTACTTTTCCCCTACTTACTCTAATTGGACATCTTTCTCAATCTGTATATATGAACCCACTTCATTCTTTTTAATACTTATGCATAATACTCCATTGAAGGGCTACACTAAAATTTATTTGAGACAACTGCCATTGGTGGCCAGCCAGCTTGTTTCGAGCTTTTCAATACAGTGAACAACACTGCAGTCTTTATCTTTGCTCATGGACTCATGCCATTTAAACATAGGAACCTTGACTCACACAAGGTAGGATGCACACTAGGTGCTGAATCAGTAATGGTTGCAGTGAATCAAAGGCTAGGTGCAGCTTAATAAAAGATTGAAGGTTATAGTTCACCTTAGCATACAGCCCGGCAGTGATTTTTCAGGACAGACTGACTATCATGTATAGATTTGGACAAGAAAAGAGTCTAGTGCACTGAGGTCCTTGGTGGACGTTAGTTTTTATCTGATGGTTCAGGCCGTGGTCTAGCTGGCCACTCTTTTTTCTTGCAGTGGGAACCTTTCCCAAGAGTGGGCTTTGCCTGTATGCTGATGCTAGGATAAGCTGTGTCTCCTTCCTTTGCAGTTCTAGGGTATGCATTTTGATTCCAAACACATTTGAGGATGATCACAGGGCTGTCACCCAAGCCAGTTAAAATGCTCAAGCTTTACATGACTGGGGGACCATTCAAAGAGAACAGATGTCACTCTGGTGCTGAGCCTCTACCATGTAAATAAGAATAAAAAATGATCCCCTATGAATAGTTAATTTTAAAATGCATCCAGAGCACACTTTGTGACATAGTAGTTGATCTATAGCCCCATTAATGCATCTAAATAAAGATTCTATGTAATGATGCCATTTAGCATATTTGTGGTCCTGCCCATGGTTTAATTCCATCCCTAAGAGCCCAAGCAAGTCCAGTCCACTCCATGCTGCATGCTTCATTGAAGCGTGACTTTTTAAGGTTTTCTGGGGGAGCATTATTACCTGAAGTTCAAAGGAGGAAGTTTTCATGATGACCATGATTTCTCTTTCCAGGAAATCATGGACCTTTCAAGTCCATTGGCAGCAGTCTCCTTTTCTTCAAAGCATTCCTTCATTTCTTCTGCATAACACTCTCATGGAGCAGAAAGATATTGTTAGACCTATTCTACAGATATAGAACCTGAGGGTCAGAGGTTAGAGGTGTATGCAAGGTCACGCTGGGCCAATGGTAGGACTTAGACCCGGATTTCCTGCTTTGTAGTCATCATAGTCTCTTTCTGCAGATAAGTACCCATTAGCTATAAAGCTGTGCACACACAGACTGTGTGCACTTTTACACATTACAGGGAGCACAAAGCAAATTCAATGTGTGCAAATTCCTGGGTGAGAGCTTTTAGAGTTTTGTTTTGCTTCTGATATTTCACAGCCCCTTTGCTGCCACTCCTGTATCTCAGCCTTTGCTGACTATTTAGCACAGGTATACATGCACATACATGTGGATCATGTCCCACAGATTAAACATAAAGCCATTTAGGAAGAAAGAAGAGTGATTGTGTTATAAGGACACCTAATTATATCCCTCATTGAACAAATGGCTATTGAGTGCACACCCTGTATAACTCTGAGATGGACAGAGAAAAGGTAAACAAGCTATGCGTAGAACTGTCACCACCCTGAGGAACTTGCAATCTACTTGAGGAGATAGGAAGATATATAGCACAGGGAAGGATATAATCAGTTGTCCAGCATGAGTCGTGGAAGTCTCCTCTAGAGTTTTGAAGTAAGTAAACTCACTGTGGCCTGGAGGAGTCATTGGAGATAGCATGGGTCCCTGTATTCTCACAACAGAAGGGTCTGAGAGGCTTGGTAGCACTAGGGTGAAGAGAATGAGAAAAGGAAGAGCATTTGAGGACCCTGTGAGCCCCAGGAGTTGGCAGTTCATGAGGAAATGTCAAGTAGTCATAAACAGAAGTGATCCATCCTGTTGCTTCTGATCATATTTGTCAGCTTCCAGGGGAGCTTACAGAGTGCCTGAATCACTGACTCCTCGGACTCCTTTGCAGAGAAAAAGCCCAAGTAGCTGGGCACAAAAGGGCCAAAGCCTGGACCACCAAATGATTCTGAAGACTTAATACTTTGGGCTTTAGTTTTGCTGTCCTTGATTACCTGGCTATCACCTCTATGTCATGACCTTCATCATTATCACTGCCAGACATATGTGCAAAGGTCTTGAGGGGAGATGATGGTGGTGTAGGAAAGACTTGTCCTCAGTAAGCCTCCCCAGTCCTGAATAGGGTTCACTGTTTTACCAAGTACAGTATATGCCAAATGACAAACAGGTACACACTCAGACAGGAGCTAACTTTATGCTGGGACATCTAATATCATTTCAAAGATGAGATGAGCTCTGACTGGCCCTAGAACATGAGCTAGGGTTGGGATTGCTAGAGGAGTAAGTGGGAGATGAGTGGGTCAAGAGAAATACCTGAGCAAATGCAAGGGAAAGAGTGGACCAGTTTTTCTGGAGGGCAGGGTACCTGTGGGATAATATTAGGTGTGAGGAAGGGAAAGGGGTTCTGATATGGGAATCTTTAATATCAGTTTAGAGGCTTTAAGAATTTGGATATGAAGTATTAAAAAGCTGTAATCAGGAAAAATAGACAAAAAAGATCAGAAAACTTTTGATTGTCAGAAAATAATAGGAGCTAATAGATTAAAACAACGACGACAACAACTGGATTTTAAAAGATGGATGATTTACTGTTACTCATCAGGGTAATTGCATTTGGATGTGAGCTTTATTCTAGAAGTAATATATTATGAAACATTTATAAATTATTTCTTCACCCAGTTCTAGATAAAAAGGTAATAAATACCTATTCACTGGATTGTTGATCAGTTGCAAAGATAACATACCACAAGACAGAATGAAGTCAAACTCTGCTTAAGGTTGTGCTTCAGATGCATGAGTGTTTGGTCAGATGCTGAGCTGTGACTTTAAGGAGTAGGATGATTTTCCCTGAAGCACCTACGTTCAGTCCCTTGATCACTTTATGAAGGTAAATGAGATGGCCTAAGACGGGTATTCACTGTTTCAGTCAAGAAGCTTTGGTGGCAAGTGACAGAAACGAACTCAAATTGGTTTAAGACAAAACATTAAACTAAAGTAAAAAATCTACCAACACTTAACCAAGAAGTTTGGAGTGGATGTAGCTTCAGCTGGGGCTACATTCAGAGTCTCAGTGTGGCTCAGTGAGTCTCTCTTTTTCCCTCTCCACATCCAACTCTGCTTTTCTCATTGCCAGCTTCATTTTCCAGCCAGGCACTCTCTGTGTGGTGGGAAAGATGACAGTTTAGAGCTTGCATGGACCAAAGGAGAGTCAGTCTCTCTTCACCTTGTCCTCATCTTCCTTTCTTTATTTTTGTCCCCCAAAACATTATCCTGCTTAGTTCATGTGTCAGTCCCACCTCTGGACCAATTCAGCTCGAAGAGGCAGAACTCTCAGAAGGACAATCTTAACAGGATAAAATGGAGTGGAGAGGAACAATTTTCAAAGGCAAGGGTGTGAGCCAAGAAAAAGAGAGAGAGAGAGAGAGAGAGAGAGAGAGAGAGAGAGAGAGAGAGAGAGAGAGAGAAAGAGAGAAAGAAAAAGAGAAAGAGAAAGAAAGAGAGAGAAGAGAGAAGAGAGAAGAGAGCGACTCAGCTTTATGGGCTGGGGCTCTAAGGTCCTGTGACCTTAGGTGCTCTCTGCTCCACATAGCCAGCCCCATGCTTAGACTAATAGCAGAGACTTTGCCTCAGCCACAAAAGACGTGGTAATCAGAGACAGGGACCTATTGGATCTTGAAGCTAACTGCAATCCAGGCTTTTTCACTCAGAATTTCCACCCCAAATTCTAGAAAAGTTATTCATACTGATAGAAAGCAACCATTGCTTAGCCTTTAGACAATGGCAAATTTAAAGTTCTTCTTTTAGAATTTACCAGAATTTAAATCACAGAGTTTTCAATCCTGCATGGCCATACTTGGAATAAGGCTCTTGTAAGAGATGAGTTTATAGGGCGTTTGCCCTTGGACCCATGGCTGTTGTTCTACAGTGCCAGGTTCATATTTACTGAGTTCCACCTCTTTGGAAAACAGCCTGGGCTTGGAGAGCTCATACATAACAATGTTTAGCATTTACCTATAAGTGTTTCTTAAAAAGCTCACAGCAAATGCTGTTTTATGCGTCCTTTTCAAGTCATTGGTTTGGAGAAGAGGAATAGGAGGTAAGAAATGGATATGATTTTTTCCATTTTGTATATGTAGGAAAGTAAGGCATGGGGTAGGTGGGTTAAAAAATTTGCAGGAGAATATCAGTGGCAAAGCTTAAAGACAGAAAATGGCACTCTTAATTTGAAATCAGCTTTCCTAACAATTGGTCTTCCTCTTTTCTGATTCTAATGTGCTATTTCCTTTCAAAAGAATACCACCTTAAACATTCACTTTTACTGGAGCATCCATTTACATCCAGTTGGTGAGCTCAAAGCATAATAGCTAAGAAATCATTTAATGAGATCTAGACCATTTTACAAGGCATGCCGAGTTTCCATTTATTGTAGCATTGCATTCAATGCTCACTTCTCTGATTTTCCTTTTTAAATAGAGTAAAAAAAAGTTTGTTTTTCATAGCTTTTCCACTGATTGCAAATCCTAAATGCAGTGGTAATGGAGGGAGTAGATATCTGGTTCAAGAGCTCAGGTAAGAGTAGATATTATTGACAAGAGGCTTCTAAGCAGGTATCAAGTGCTGAGGTAATTGGTTTTGTGATTTTATTTTTCTGGTATTGGGTAGAAAACTATCCTTTCCAGCTTTCTTTGAACATCAGCAGTACTTTGTTTCATTTCTGTTGCTGCTGTTGATGCTCATGCTGTTACTTAGTGAGTCTACACCAGGAGCTGACAAAGTTTTTTCTGTAAAGGGGTGGATAGCAAATATTTTTGGTTTTGCCTAACTATAGCTTGGACTACTTGACTCTAATGTTGTAGTGCCAAAGCTGCCGTACATCATATGTACATGAATGGGTCAGCCTGTGTTCCAATAAAACTTTATTTACAAAAATATATGGTGGGCCAGATTTGGCCCAAGGGCAGTAGTTTGCAGACCCTTGGTATACACAGTCAAGTGGAGGTTGCATGAATGCTCTGCCTGAGCACAGCTGAAACATATGGTGTCATCATAGTGTTTTTGCAGCCTTCATCCTGCTCTCATTTTCTGCAAAACTCTGTCACAGGATTTGGATTTTAAGTGGTGTTTCTAAAAGCCACATTTCCAATGTCTGCATTTCCACATTAAGTAAGATCTGTGGACCTTGGATTAGATTTGGATTTTAGCTCTGCAGAAGCAAGGACCAGAAAGATTTTCCTGTTCCAGTGCTGGAGTTCAGGTATATGGTCTAGTAAAAATGGCACTAGACAAATATCCTTGACGAGGGCCCCTGAGCAAACCACTTAACTTTCTGGAGTCTGTCCTTTACTGTGAGAATATCCTCCTTGCTCACCCCGCAGGGCTGTTGTGAAGCTTACACATTCATTCAATTTCTCTTTATGAAGCACTTACTTCCAGTCAGAACTTTTGCTAGGCCCTAGAACAAAACGCTTTACCAAGTGTACCTGCAAGTGATCAAATTAGTTACTGTTAAGAAAGAAATAACTTCAAATTGATTGATTATATAAGAGTTTATATTTTCTTGCCTTTTGAAACAAAGGTCATTCTAAAGACCAAGGGATATTTTGGTCTCTTTGTTTAGAAGCTGAACTCTCAAGAAAGCCAATGAGATGGTACTTAAGATAAAATGATAAAGGTTGGTGATGGGGGCAGGGAGAGAATGAAAACAAAATGTTGAAGAAGGGCCAGAGGGAGCTGCTTTCTACCAAAGTTCACTTCTGAAAGAATTCAGAGATTTCTTTCAGAAATCTAAGGAGATTACCATTAGCTGGTTGAGGATAAAAATAAAAGTGTAGGGGAATTCATTTTGAAATGTTGTCAGCAACCAGCTGGAAAAAATAGCAGTTACTGTGATTATAAGGATATTTCTTGGAGGATGTAGAGGTGTATTAGGTAATCTAATCTCTCACCTATTTCAGCAGCATTTGAGTGGTTGGATAATCATTTCAGTTTAGAAGGAAATAGCAAACAGGAGGGAAAATAACATAGTTATTTTTCAACTCTGAGTCTTTTTTGGCTGGGGTGAATTTGTTGTTGATGAGATCTGAAAGCCTATCCCCATTCACTTCTATGATATTTCCTGAGAAATAACTGCTCTACACTCAGCTGAACACTGAAGGTGGGGGTAGAGATGGGGTACATAACAAAGCCGAGGTAGACCTAGCTCTAGCCTTTGGAGGATCATCTTTCTGGAGAGTGTATGTGAAAAGGATTTGTAAAGTGTGATGGATCACCTTCTCTCTAGAGCAACAAGAATGTGTGCCCTATGAATGTTTATCCTAGTGGGGTGCTTGGCAAACAACACGTGTTCAAATCATTGTGGAAAGAATCACTTTGCTACTGTATGTTTGGTGTTCCAGCCATACCAAGTTGTTAGGAGATCCACACAAATGCCATGTGCTTTTATAGATGCTGCTCTGTGTGTTTGGAATACCCTTCTCTACTACTTGGCTTTGCTGGCTCTTTCTTTTTTTTCAAGACTATACACATATTTCTTCTCCCTGAAGGTTCTTCCTCTTTCCCTCCTTGCCCACCACAATTCTCAGTCAGATGCTCTGCCTTCCCCAATCTTCCTCCACACCCCCTTCCACATGTCTCTATTATACATAGCCCATGACTCCGTGTTGTGGTTGTTTGTATCTTACAATGGAAACCAGATGCTATAATTTAAAATTTTATCTGAAATTTGGGGGAATCCTAAAAAAAACTTCATGTATATCTTGAACATATAATTTTAATTTAAAATTGAGAGATATTGTTTCTTTATTCATTTTTTTTGATAGGCAGGCTCTAGGTCTTTTCTGTGCATATTGGTCTGCTAATTAGAGTTCTAGGTCATCTTTCCTGTTTAAATCATAACCATAATGCATGATTTATAATTCTCAGTTATTGAATTTATTTTCTAGAGTAAGAAAACATTGGGAAGGAAATTTCAAGATTCTAGGTTCTTTCCCATGCCCAGTATTTTAAACTTTTTCTGTTCACACTTAATTCAACAGCATTTTTCAAGTGGCTCACTTTTATCAAGTTTTTGCAAAACATTCAATTAAGCTTTTATAGAAACATAGATTTTTTAAAACTCATTTTCTGTTAATTTTCATACTAATTAATTAAATAGTGTAATTATAATAACAAATATGACAACTATACATAGGTTTCGAGAACAAACACAGTTCTTGTGAATTCAGCCAGTGGGAGACACAATGCTTGGGTGTAAGCAAGTGGAATAACATGTGACTCAGTTGATGGGAGTCTTCTGAGGTGGGCATCAGAAGCAATGGAAAACATCAGTTAATCTGGCAAGTCAGGGAGCAAAGTGCCTGTATAAGTAGGTGTTCAGGGATGTGTTAAATGGATGCATGAATAATCCCATTAAGTGAAGGAAAGCACTTTTGGGGATATGAGTTTTTCGGGACCAAATGGTATTTCAACTCAGAATTGGCCATCTCCTCTATCTATAAGGGTGCCTGCCAGGCCCAAATCAAAAGGCTGAAACTTTCCCCACCGTGTGTGAAATGATACTGTGAAGATAAATCTCTTTCCAATGAACAGGGCACAGATTTCTAGATAAGTCTGCCAGCTGGTGCCCCAAACCCCTGCTCCACCTTCTGACACAGCTGCCGTCTTATTGATGAACAAAGTATAAAATGTCCCCTTTGCACCCCAGCCACCCTCCCTGCCATCACTTCTCATTTCAGCCCCTTCTACTTAGGCTCTGAAACCTGTGAAGCGTTCAAGGACTAGAGTTTCTAGAGAGATGTACCACAGAAAAAAGCCATTCATATTAAAATTCTGTATGTGTAAACCCCGTTAATGGATCTGGATCCACTGAAGCACAGGGAACATCAGTGGGCGAGGGCTGTCGCATGTGTATTGGGGCCCCATTTCTGGTATAGGCTCACTTCTCTGTAGACAGTTTCACCTTACTTGTAAGAAGACACCAACAAGAAGCTTACAGGTACATGTATAACACACCTATGTACATATATTTATATTTATTTTTAAATAAATATAAATATATATTTTTTTGTATTTATATATCTACACACTCATATATACAAATATATGTATACATGTAATATATATAATATATATAAAATATATATAAAATATATATAAAAGTATATATATAAAATATATATAAAAAATATATAAAAATATGCATGTAAAAAACATATAAAATATATATGTATAAAATATATATAAATATATATATAAAAAATATATATTTATATATATATTTTATGTAGAATGATTTTTTTTCCCCTACCACGAGACAGATCAGTGTGAGCACATGGAGGATGGCTGTGAGTAGGTCAGCTGTTGCAAACTGGGGACTGTAGAGAGAGGGACCAAAGCTTTTAATGTGTGTGTGGGGGGAGTGATTAAAATCATGAGTTGATAAAGTGAAGCAAGTGGTGTAGAGACAGGGTACTTGAGCTTATCCATGAAATGGAATAGTGTCAAGTTGGATCCAGGAAGCAAAAAATATGTGGTAATTCAGTGGCTAAGAGCATATATTCTAGTTTCATATAGTTCTGGGTTCCAGTCTAGGCTCTACTACTTACTAGCTGTGTCTTGGCAACAACTTACTGTATTGCTTTGTGTTTTAGTCTGTGACAAAGAGAGTAATAGGACTGCTTTCGCAGAGCCAGTGGGATAGATAGATATTTACATGGAAAGTGATTCACACAGTGCCTGCCACACAGTAAAACATTTAAAAATGTGATATTCTTATAAATATTAATTGTGTCTGGACATCACAATTATATCCTGCTATAGGAACACTTTTTTGGGATGCTTGCAATCAGAAATTCACTGAATCAGACTCTGTCTGATTAACACTGTGTGGTACAAAGTTTAGTTTAGGGGTGGGTCAATCAGAGGAGTAGATTTCAAGATCACCATGATATAGATTTGCAATATAATAGGAGAGGGGCCCTAGAGCCACAAAGGAGGACAGAGTCACATTTAAAGATGTACAAATGGGTATCATTGATGAGCTCTTATTCTTGGGCAGTTTGTTTTTAAGCACTGAGATTCTTAACCTCTCAGGGGCTGAGACCTGGCAAAGGTGTATCTGCTTCATCTATTTTGGAAACCAGAATAGGGAAGCCTGTTGCTTCCCCTCCCCCTTCCCAGCCCAACCTAAGCCTATTCTGTTTTATTCCTTATAATAAGAAAAATTCGCCTGTGACAGTCTTGAGACCTAATGTCAGATACACCCAGGATGCAGTTCTTTTATTATTGAGAAGGTTGGGACTTTACGTGAGAGGGGTTGAGATGAATGAGTTTCCATTGTATTTATAGAAACTCAGTGCAATATCTCCCAAGGTATAAATAGAACAATGAAGTGTTGACAAAGGGGCTGGTTTTCTGTTACTGTGAAAACCCTGCAATTATTCCTGGAACTATACTCATTGTTTATCTGCATCTGCATTTTAATAAACAGGGCTCTTGCTGCTTATTCATGAATTTTCAAATGGAAATATGTCTCCCATTATTATCCCCTTCTTGTGAGTCAGGCCCCATCTTGCAAATTTGCAGCTGAGTAAATATACGGAACATTCTCAGCAATTAGATAATTGTTGCCCTGGATAAACCCACCACAGCTGTGAATGAATATGGACTGTGCCAGTGTCACCTGGTGCAGCCTTCTTAATGGCACTGCATGCCACCACAGCCTTGCAATTAAGCATAGACATTTACTAGCCTATGTCCTGGCCCCCCTTCCTCCCATGAGACCCAAGATAGCAAAGTAAGAAAGGGTCCCTATTGTCTGTGGGAGTCATTGTGCAAAAAGAAGATGTTAAGCTAGAGAACTTGGTAAGAAAGGGAAAATAAGCCAATTTATCACTGCTTAACTGATTGCTAGATTGCTTATAATAACTTGTTTGGTGCATAGGGCCAGCAAAAATTTATGCTTGGGCTGGGGAGAAAGGGAATTGGGCTCGAAATCCTGTTTTTTTTTTAAAAATTTTTTCAAACATTTTTACCTTTATCATTAGTGCTTTTTGCCTCTGACATTGACTTGGGTTTCCTTTTGGCAGCCATATTTTACTATCTCTTTCTTTGGGGGTTATGTGTCTCTCAGGCTGAATAGGATGGATGCCTTTTCCAGCTCATTCTTTATTCCTGTCCCTCAGGCAATCACATAGCCCTTTTGAGGTATCTAAGCTTTTAATTTTATTTAATTTCTGGTGATTCTGGGAAACAGAGTAATTTTACAACAGGGAAGGTGTCTTTGCCCACTCCATCATATCATCATGATGGAGGTGCATTAGAATACAGTTGTGTCCATCCTCCTCCCCTGGCCCGCCTTGTCTTGCCTGTTTCCTCATTTTTGCTTTGGGTTTGAGAGAAATTCTATCTTGACCTCCAGTTTCTTACTCTTGTTTCCCAGGCTTGCACCCCTGGATGCTTTCTTTTCTAAGTCATTTCTTTCCTTTTTTAATTGCATACTTCTTCTGGGTGTTAAGAAGGAGGTGGATGGAGTGGGAGTTGGAACCAGCAGGGTAGTGGGGAGATTTGGGTTGCGTGTTTTGATTTATGAATGAGTCACATGGAATTCATTTGTCTCTTGGGAATCATTCCAGGCCACTCACTGTGTCCTGCTTAGAATAGGAACGTCATATGGATCTTGACTAGAAGAGTCGTGAGATAAGCTTCAGAAGAAACAGCGGTACTGGTCAGATTTCTTGCCAGTCCTATTCTCTTTTTTGATATGTACCATCTCCCCTTTATAAACAGGATGCATAATCTTTTGTGTTTTATTGGCATTGCTATTTTTGACATTTAACATCATTAATATAATACTAAAATATATTTTGCATATTGAACACCTATATGCTTTATGTACAGTTACACATTATTTTGGGATTAATTTTATTATCCTTGTTTTACCGATGAGAAACTTAAGGTTCAGGGAAGTTAGTAACCATCCAAAAGTCACACAACTAGTAAGTGGCAGAGATGGAATCAAAACCCAGGCTTGTCTAATTGCAAAGCCCATACTCTCAAACACTGCTAAATGGCAGGACTCAAGTCATTTGGGGGTATAATTAATGTCTGAATTCTGAGACAGAGAGAGAGAGAGAGACAGAGAGAGAGAGAGAGAGACAGAGAGAGAGAGACAGAGAGAGAAAGAGAGAGAGAGAGAGAGAGAGAGAGAGAGAGAGAGAGAGAGAGAGAGAGAGAGAGAGAGAGAGAGAGAGAGAGAGAGAGAGAGAGAGAGAGAGAGAGAGAGAGAGAGAGAGAAAGAGAGAGAGAGAGAGAGATTGATTTTGAGATTTAAATAGTAACTGTTTTGGAGAAGACATTAAAAACACAGACATGCAAGCAGAGTTATTTATTTATTATTATTAGTTTTTTACCTTTGCTGAATTTTCCCTTGCAGCTAGAAACTAGCTTTCCCATAATCCCTTCTTGATTCCCACTCTGCTGCCAACACATCAGATGCATCAACCACCTGAAACTGGGCTCCAGGGGTAGAATTTATTTGCAGACATTTTAATTTCCCTGGTGATAAGCAAATTAATTTTGTTGCA
The DNA here is from genome assembly GCA_004027375.1 of Macroglossus sobrinus. Taxonomy (NCBI): domain Eukaryota; kingdom Metazoa; phylum Chordata; class Mammalia; order Chiroptera; family Pteropodidae; genus Macroglossus; species Macroglossus sobrinus. The sequence continues at coordinate 406,707 of PVKZ01000978.1, read as the reverse complement.
ACTCTTTAACATTCTACTTGAATGATGGGATGTCACTGAGTGTGTTTTTCATATAAAAATTTTACCATTTATTAGAAGAAATGGAGTTAAGACTTGAGTTCATGGAGTCCTTTTGCCCTGCAGCCCCGTCCAGCCCAGCCCATCCTCCTGGGCTTGAGAAAAGCCATTTGGCACAGGGATGTCAAGTCTGCAGTCCAGCTAGACTGCGGGCGGTCACCTCTACCAAGGGAGGACATTTGCTTCATTCTTTTGTTTATCCAATATTCCTTGTGTGCCTGCTATTTATGTGCCAGGCACCGTTCTAGGCTCGGGAGAGAACAAAACAGGTCAATCTCTCTACCATTCTCTTAGGAGGCAGATGATAAACTAATCTGAACAAATGTCACACAAAATCCTATGAAGAAGAACAAAGCAGGATGATGGATACAGAAAGTTAGGAGAGCTGTTGCAGAGGACCTCTTTGGGGAGGCAACATTAGAGAAAAGCCCGAGTAAAGTGAGGAAGAACATTGCAGCCAGAGAGAACAGCAGAGCTGTGAGGTTTATGCTCATCTTCTGACCAAATCACCCACCTCCTCCCCATTCAGAGCAATGAACTGACCTGAACTGAATCTTCTGTGCCTTCACATTCTCATGGCTCATCGCAGCTTCCTCCAGATCAGCTCTGTGGAGAATGCTGTTGCATCTCTCTCTCCCTTTCGTTAAGAAGTCTATGGAAGAAGTAAACAGCACTACCACTAAAAAGCTATATTGAAGCACAAGGACAAGGTGACAGTAATATAGGTTTACACTTTCTGCTTCTACTAGACATGAAACTGAATTTATGAGTAGATAGAACACAACAATGTTGAGAGATTAGATACAAGTTTCCAGGATCGTTCACTGCAAGTGTTTATCAATTTTCTATATATGCTAGAGGCTGGTGGCTGGGGTGGGACTGCTTTGGTGTTTAAACCCCTTCAGCAATAATTCACTATTATTATTACTTAATTTTATTAAACAAATATTAACTATCATAATTGAACCTTTACCATATGCTAGCCACTGTTCTAAATACTTTACATGGATTAGTGTATTTAATCCTCACCTCACAACAACCTTAAGAAATAAGGTCTTTTATTGTCTACATTTTATGATTGAGAATACAGAAGCACAGAGAAATGGATAATTTGTCCTGGGTTGCACAGCACCTAAGTATACTGTCCAAATTTTGGACTTGGGCAGCCTGTGAGTTAACATCTTTGTAGCTTAATCTGGGCCAGGCAAGAGCTGCAAGCTAAGTGCTTTTATCATCCATATGGCTCAGAGCAATCAGACATCTTACTTAAGTTACATAGTTGGGTAGCTATCTGTCCAGAGGTCAGAATCTAACACAGGTCTTCCTGACCCAAAGGCTGTGTGTTTTTTAATGGCGTTGCTAAGCTGCCCTCTCGTGGCAGTCCAGTTCAGGCCACACACGCTTTCTGCGGTGCGGAGAGAACCAAGACTACCTCCAGCCTTGGGCATTTTCCTAGCACCGAGCTGTGCCCCATCTTCACCCCTGTGTTTCTTCAAGAATTGGGATCCAGGGTGAGGACCAGTCTCTGGGAATGGTGGTAGAATTGCACAGGATGGATTTTGGGAAGCATCATAGGCTGCTGAGCACCAGAAATCTTTTTTCAGGCCAGACCTCAAAGGATAACTTGAGCACAGTTCAGTGAGAGCTAAGGTGGTACCCTATGAGTTCTGTGGCCAGGGGGATGTGAAGGGAAGCAGGAGAGAGCAAATTGCGGCTGCCTTTCCTGCTTTCCTATGCTTCTTGTGAAGTGCTTATGGTGCAGTTCAAATGGCCACATTATTATTATTCTTTATTAAGTTTTTTCCTCCCTGCACTACATCCCTAACACCTAAGTTTCTTCTCTTTTCTACTCTTGTATCATTATAATAATAATGATTATAATAATGACAATAATAATAATGATAATAATGATGATGATGATGATAATAATTAATAATAAGAATATAATGCCAACAAATAGGTTTGGTAGTACTTTCCACTTTACAAACACTTTTCACATGCATCATCTTCTTGAAGCCAGATAACAACCTGTATTATTTTGTTCCTCTATTAAAGATGAAGAAGTAGAGATTCAGAGAGGCTTCTTGTCCTGCTGGATGCCACAAGCTAGAAAGTAACTTTGCCAGAACCCAGTGGGAGTTGCTTGACTCTTTTCTACTCTCTGCACTGCCTCTCCAAATTATTTTCTAGTTTGTCTATTTAATGGCTCTCTGTCAAGCTGGCTTCAGTTGTCTTTGCAAAGACAAGCTTGAGTGAAATAAAATAATTTTGCTGCTGAATGAAAACATTTGCACAATGCGGTTTTCTAGGCCATCTTCACATATGGTTTTCTTGGCTCTGAAAGTTACTCTAGGTTTGGGGAGGGCTGTAGAGGCTGAGGAGGGATAGGATACCCTCCTTGGCACAGGTGAGTCAGTTAGCAGTCCTGGGCCTGACAGCGTGCTTCATGCAGAGTGAGCGGGTCTAGAGGAGCAGGAGACAGAGGAAGCTTCTATGGTGTAGTGTCCCTTTCTGAGAAGTTGGCTATAGAGGAAGGATGGCTGTTGTTCTACTGTTTCCAGCCCCAGGGCCATCTCTTCCTGTGTTCTTGGCCCCTGAGTAACCTAAAATACCCAAAGGCCCAAACTGGTTTGTTCATTCAATGAAAATAAACAAGTACTCACTGTATATGGGGATATGGCAATTAATAAAACAACAAAAAACCTTGGGCTCATTGGCATTTACTTTCCAGTGGGTGATAATCAACAAAATAAATTACATAGCACATTAGAAAGTGATAAGTGCTACAGAGAAAAAACAAAACTGTGTAATTATAACAGGTGGTTCTGTTACACATAGTTCAGGCCATGCCACCTCATGTTCTGGCTTCCTGTCTCATTCCAAGGCAAGCCAAAACTCTTACCACTCACTTATCTTCTCTTCTGCTACTTTTGTCTCACTCACAACCAGCTAGTTACAAGGCTCCTTGCTGTTGCTGCCCCAGAGCTGTTTGCAATGCTGTGCTCTCTGCCTGGAATGCTCTTCTCCAAGTCTATGTGATTTGCTTCCTCAGTCTTAAAGGAAATGTTTAAATTTGTACCTTCTTTATTTCCTATTCTTATTTTTTCCTTGGAGAATTTATAACTGTCGATGTATAATTTTCTCATTCATTTTGTTTATCGATTGTCTTCAACTAGAATATAAGATGAACAAGGACAAGGTTTTGATGTGTTTTGGTACTGCTCTACCTCTCTCATTCAACACATACATAGAAAGTCTTCAATATCTATTGAAGTCTTCAATATCCATTGAATACCTGAAAGAATAAACATTTCAGGGAGTGCTAAGTTTTGTTGTCTTGTGGGCTGTATAATGAAAACATTATGAAGCTTTAGAGAAGGGAGGCCAAAATTATGCCACTAGAAAGAAAGAGAGCTCAGGCTGTCTCACAACAAATCCAGGGCTTTCTTACACCAAAACCTATACTACCTTGAATTTTTTCTCGGGAAGAGAGAAAGAGAGTGAGAGAGGGAGGAAGAGAAGGAAGAAGGGATGAAAAGAAGGAGGGAATGAGGGAGAGTGGGAAAAAGGAAAGACGATGAGATGATGAATGAGAATGAGAATTAAACAATAAATAGGATCAGGACCAAGGAGAGCAACCTGTAGCCACGTCCAGGCAGTCCTTTTGGGACAAGAAATCATCTTCATTTCTTGAATGAAGGCTTTTGATATTTGGTCTCTGGAATGTGTTTGGGAAGTGGTGGCAGGGGAAGGGAGTTTACGTATCCAAGTCCTCTGAGGTTGAGTCTCAGGCCGGTGGAGCCAGATCCCCTCCCCCAGTGGTGGACCACCATCATCTTTACTTGGAGGATTATCCTGAATGAGTTAGATGTAAGTGGATCTTGAAGTTCCTGACTGCCTACAGGAATGGAGAATGCACTTGAAGGGCTTCTCTGCTATTGAAAGGGAAGTCATCCTAAGCTCCTTCACCCCTAAAAAAGATGTTCCAGCCTAAAATGTGGCAGCGCCCGGTAAAGCAAAAGGAAAGAGAGGTTCTGTTTCGACCTTCCCCAGATTTTTGTCACTTCCCCAGTCCCTTTTCCTTACACAGAGCATCATTTCTCCCTTTCCAGTCTGTCACCGTTACCACTTGGTTGCCGCTGTCTGTGATCTGGTCTCTTCCGCTGGGTTTTTGTGCACAGGTCCAGGTGTTCTTCTCTTCTTTTCTTTCAGTTTCTGCCTTTGCTTATGAGCATCTTCTATCTGATGATCGTGTACAAAAACCAGGGACAATGAGACCCTTGAGGGCATATTATGCTTGTGAGATGGTCACGCTGTCAACTGAAAGATTTCAGAAGGAGAAATGAAGGCCAGAGCTGGGCAGTCTGGTGACATATAACATACACAAAACCTTGGGACATTGAATTTTGTTACTGCACAAGAAAGGTTTGGGAGTTGCCTCTGAAATGTAATTCAAGTCTGAAAAATATGATTGTGTCCTGACCCTCTTCCAGTGTCTTGTACTCTGGGAAAGTGATATGGAGCCCATCAAGGGAGGGACACCTCAGTAAGGAGTTCCTGCTTTGTAATTGGGTATGTTGGATATAGCAATGTCATCAAAGAAGGAAACTCAGATTACTTCTGAGAACTAGGTCATCATAATGGACAAAGTAGTCCAGAAGGGCTGAGAGAGTTCCAGGAAAGTGGGAAATATGTCAGGAATATGTCATTATGGAAATGTCTGTTTACATGCTATTAAAAATATTGGAAAATAAGAAGTTCTGGTTTTATTCCATAAAAAATAAAAAAAAATGCTATTTAAAACAGCATGGTCCAATAGAAATATGGGAACTACATAATTTAAAATTTTCTAATAAAGTAAGATTTTTTTATTTTACCCAGTATATCCAAAATATTATAATTTCAACACGTAATCAATATAAAGTGTTAATAATGTATATATGTGTGTGTGTTGTGTGTGTGTGTGTGTGTATATATATATATATATATATATATATATATGTTTTTTTTTTTTTTACATGCAAGTCTTTGAAATGTGGTAGTATTTGACATCTATGACCTCTCTCCATACTGACCAGCCATGTTTTTTGTGCTCAGTTGTTACATGTGGCTGATGGCTGCTGTACTGGACAGCATGGCTCTAGAAGATTATCCATTTCTAAAATCCTCATTCTTTTATTTCTTCACAGTTATCGGTATTCATTGGTTTTGCTTGCCTTTGTACTTGAGTATCTGGTGTATATGTGGTCACTTGTACATTGGGGTAATTTGGGTCTTTAGGTTTTGTCAGAATAATTGAATGTAAGTAATGTGAAGATGGATTCTTTGACTCAGGCCCTGAGAAAACTTGACTCAGGGGGAGGTTGTGGAGAGTGAATGGTGGATACGACACAGAGAAAAACATTATTAGGTATAACTCTCTGAACTTAGGCTAAATAGCTTCACTTCTCTATTTTTCTTTTTCCTTCTCTGTTAAATGGGAACATTGAGATCATTTATATCTACCTCCAGGATTGTTGTGAGGATAAAGGAACACTGGACGTAAAGGACGTTTGAATAGTTAAAGATACTACACACATGTAAGGCAGGGTGTTTTTATTATTTTAAGATGATTGAAATCAACCGCGTACTCCTCTATCTTTGCATGAAGGTAGCCTAATTGGCGATGAGAAACCAGGGGGTTTTTACTCAAATTTTGACTGGAGGTGTGTGTTTGTATATGTTTCGGGGATGAGCGAAACAGATGTAATTGGATTTTAAAGTTCTTTGGGCTGAAGGAGCCATGTCTGGAGAAAAGCTTTCTCCCTTGTCTGTGTGCATAAGGCCATGTCAGAAAGCTAACCAGCCAGCTGCGTCTTCTGCTCAGAGGTCTTCAAAGTACACAAGCCTGACAATTACGGCCACCAGAGGCAAATGTACCTTACGCAGTGTTCAGTGCCATCCTGCACTTAAGAGAGCACATCCTCCTTGGGGAAATGCTGAGAAACATCTGGTCTTGCCCTGTCCTGAGTGCTCACCTGGCGTTTCTTCATCACTGTGAAGGCACTTGCTTGCAAGCGAGTGTTTCACTTTGTTAGGCAGTCTGTTTTTTGGGGGAGAATTAAAACCCTGCTTATTTATCTGGGCTCCTGCTTATTTATCTGGGTTCCTGCTTTAGACAAACGTGGTTGGATGGTGAGGTGGTGCATGGAGACAGGAGCCTGCCTGTGCAGTGGGAGTTGGCAAACTGATGCAAACCTTAGCAACAAGGACCTTCCTCTCCCTGATCTGTTTTGCATGTTTGCATATAAATGATATTAGTGCCATCCCACCATCTCTCTTGGGTACCTCTCTGGGATCTCATCTTTATTCTTTCCCTCTTCTTCTGGTTTGCCAGGTAGACTACTACCAGATTATTATTCTGAAATTGCTCCTTTTCTAAAATCTTCAAGAGCTCTCTGTTGCCACTGAGTTAAATCCATTCCCTCTGGCTGGACTTCAGAGCCATCTGTAATTTGGTTCCTATTTACATTTCTTCAAGGTAGGCCACCTTTCCATCTTAATGCCTTCACCCTTTCTCATTCAGAGAGCACCTCACAGGCATGGTCACCAATAGTCTGAGTTCACCTGGGACTGGGGATTCCTGGGATGCAGGATTTTCAGTACACAAACTGGTAAACTCTTGGTTAAACCAGAATGAGTTCGTCACCCACCTCCAACACCATCTTCACCTGTTGAAATTTTACCCATTTTCAAGGTCCCACTTAATTTCCCCGTGGGACTCTGAACTTTAGCACTCATTGTCATTCATATGACACAAACTGTTTCTATTGGCTTTGCCCTAGGTATTTGTGCTCACTTACTGTCTTCTCATCATAAGTGTAAATAATTCAAAGACAAGATTATGTCTTATTCTTTGGATCCTTTGGAGTACCTGGCATAAGATCTTTTGTGTGGTTGGTGTTCAGATCTTATTTGATGCATGAATAAAATATATCTTTCTAGTGAGAGGATGTAGCATAACTACACTGATTGATTTTTACTATTTTTTTTTACCTATTGCAAAATAATAAACATTCATTGTGTATTTTTAGAAAATGTGAAAATAGAAAAACATACACATATTGTTTGTTAACCCACTCTCCAGATGTAACTACTATTAATATTCTTTTGTCTCTCCCACCAATATTTTCTCTCCCTTTTCCCCATCTATTTATCCAATCATAATCTATCTCTCTATATATTTTTAAAAATACTTGGATCTTATGGTACATATTATTTTGTAACCTGTTATTTCCCTTAATAATATATCATGAATGTTTTCTCATGTAATTAAGTATTCTGTTACAATTTTTAAAGGATATATATATCCATTATATATTTATATATCAAATATATCATATATTTACCCTTATATATATTATCTATCCATCTATAGGTATGTATCTATATTTGTAATATTTATATTCATCTATTATTTCATTTGTGGCTGCATCACTACTTTTTTTAACCAATTTCCTATTCTTGGACTTTTAGTTTTGTTTCAGAAATTTTGCTCTTGTGGCTCTATCTTTTTACCATCCCTGATTATTTCCTTAAGATAAATTCTTAATGGTGGAATTTCTCAGTCAAAGGCTTCTGAGTGATTTTAAAAGTCAGGATACAGTTTGTAGATTGCAGGTTACCCCTGATAGAGAAAGCAAGCTCTTGAGGTTAAACCCTGCGTAGGTCTCAACTTTGGCCATGATCTTGCATTTCCAGTACTGTTGTAAGACTTGAGCAGTGGAGGTGTGAGGAGAAAGAGTTCTATTGTAGGGCTGAGAAAACCCAGATGAGACTGAGAATCAACTCTATTGGGTGGATCTGGATTTTGGGAGTCTGTGTGTGCCTGAGATGATATAATAGGAGGATGATCAGAGCCAGAAAAGGGTTTAAGAAGGAGGTTAGGGCAGTGTCAGGTCTCAGACTGGGTCAAATCCAGTCAAAGACTCTTGAATTTGGTGATATATTACACTAAACACTAGCACCTCTATACTGCAATAATTCTGCCTCAGACCAGAAGCCTTTATATCTGTCCCACAAGAAATTAAGAACTAATTTCTATGATGGGGCTCTCCTGGGGCCTGTAGGCTCAAAGAGTATCTCAATAGAAGCCCTAGAAAATCTTAGGACCTGCCTGTTCTTTCTAGCTCCAGCTTATCTGAACTTAGCAAGTGATGGTGGAAGTACAGGTTCAGTGGGAGGCTAGTTCTACATGTCACAAACCTGGGGTAAAACAGGACTAATTGTGGATGACCAGCCCTAGTCACTCAATTAGAAGACAATGCCACTGCCTTAAGTGAACTCAAGTCTCTTGATCTCAACCATTATACTCTAGGTTAGATGTCAAAATTTAATATTGCTGGTAGTATTTGAAGACAGTTACAGAGTGGGAATGTTCTAGAAGGTTGGAGATAGGCAATTACTCCTATTTTCAAAATAGTCTGTATGAGCTAGTTTATAGATTTGTGTTCTGGTTTAAATCCTGAGCAAATTTCTAAAATACAATATTTAAAAGATGGTTTGTCTAACCTTGGAAAAACAGACAGTAATCACTAAGAATAATCATGTGCTAAACCATAAGTGAGTCTTGTTCAGCTAACCTCATTTCCTTTTTTTGCAGTAGGCATGGCGTATCCTAATTTTATGAAGATGTTGGAGAAGCCTTGCAGGATGACCTTGGGCTCAAGGCAGATCTTTGGGCTGGATCAGTTATTCATGGACTATGTCCAGAGTACTTTTTAAGGAAGCATTCTTAAGCCAGAGACAGGTTTCTAGAACTACAAGGTTCTATGCTCAATCCTGCGTTGTTAACATTTCCTTTAACCAATGACAAAGAAAGAAATATGAAGGTGACATGAAGATGGGAGAGATAATGGATATGTTGGATGAAAGACTTTAGATCCAAAATGTTTAGTTCAGGCTTGAAAAAATGAGCTTAATTTATCAAAATGATGGTTAATGGGGTCATACGCTAGGTTTTATCCTTGCATTTAAAAGTAAAACAACTGCACAAGTGTGAGATGTGGAGATTTGGTGTACTAATATGTCAGAAGTTATTAATTTTCAAGTTCAGTCAATGTTGGGTTGCATGAATAGAACTACAATACCTGTGATGAAGCTAGAGAAAGTTTTTCTCCCTTGACATTTTGTCTACTATATCTGAAATGAGGTGACCCATTCTGGGAGAGAGGAAGCAAAAGGCAGACAATATGCTGGAGAGGAAAGAACCTGGTGACTTCCAAATCTGCCAGTGACAGGCTCTGCATTTTTTGGAGAATGTGTTCACCTCGCTAACCTCAGTTTCCTCATCAGTAAAATGGGGCAAGGAATAGTTAACTTATCAAGTTTTATGAGGATTACACAACTTGTGAATTTTGCTTAGAACAAGGCCTTGTTCAGACTTGGTATTCAGCAAATATTGGATTTCTTTGTGCCCCTGCTAGCAGGGGAGTGAACAAAATTTTCTTAAGAAGAGCGGAAATTCATGTCGAGTAAAAATTTGCCGTCTGGAGAAGTGTAGACTTGGAGGCAGATGAGATAGATGTGTCTCACCTGCCAGGCATTGTTCTGAGTGATTTACATGGATTATCTCATTTGCCCTCTGGATAGGCCAGTGAAGTAAGTACTGTTTTTGTTGGCATTTTACCTATCAGGAAACTGAGGCTCCGGGAAGGTGTGTTTAGACCAAGGCTCCACAGATAATCAGGGCAGACCTGGGGCTAGCACCTGATCTTCTGTTTCCCTGTCTATACCACCATGTCTTATCTCCTGCATTCTAGAATCTTGGAAAGTGTCAGGGTATTATGGGGAAGCATTTGTGGTAAAGGGAGGGATCCATCTGGATTTGGCACCAGAAGAGTTTGAGTTGAAGACCAGCCACTGACCAGCTGGGTCATATCCCAGAATGAAAAAGAATAGTGAGTCCAGGTTTTCCATTACACCTTGTGGATGGCCTGGGGCCAAGTAGCCAGGCTAATGTGGAAGTGGAGTGTATTTGTCAGGGTTGGGAGTGCAGGGACTGGGTGGGGTTTGACTGTGTGAGGGAATGAATTCCTAAAGACAGCCAGAAGCTGTCTGCTTATCTGGTCTCACCCCTATCCTGGCTTCTGCTGAGCTGACTGCCTGGTGAGAAGGTCCGAAGGAGCTTTTGAGAAATATCACCACCCTTATACATGTACAGCTACTACAGATAGCTACTTCTCTGGAATGGGGCATAGCAAATGATTCATGGGAATATCATTGCAACCTTTCAAAGGATTTTTTTGGTCCCAGCCAGAGGCAGAGATGCAAATTGATGTGTCTTCTTAGGCTGTGTCTTCATTTACTGAGTCATGCTCCTTCTGGGAGAAAGAGCAGGACTTGGAGTCTAAATCTAAATCATCTCCCTCCCAGGAATCATTGTTTGGGAAGCTTCCAGAAAAGGCTGCCTAATCCTGACTTTTCTTCCACTCTGATCCCAGAAGCCTCAGTTTCCCTGTCACCTTTCATCCATAATCCAGGCTCTAGGACTTGGCTCCCAGTGTTTTCTTCCACTGTGATGTGTCCCTTGTGCCCTCTTTATTTTTCCAAGTTTTACTCTATGGTGTTCCTCCCTCCACAGATCTACCCAGGTTTACTGAGCTCTGAGTAACCGAAGGGCAGGGACATCGATCCCTATATCTAGAATATGCCTGAAGATGCTCAGTAGATTCCATTAAAAGAACGAATGAGAAGAAATGAAGAGATGAACACCAGTTGGCACCATTTAGCCCTTGATTATTCTCTGGTTGTCTCATGTTTATTTATTGACACTACCTTCAAGTTATAGGCTCAGAAGCCGGAGGCCTGGATTCAAATCTCAGTCCTTCCACTACTTAGGACACATTAATTAAATTCCCTAAATTTCAATTTTTTAAACACTGGGGGATATCTCATAGGTTGTTGAGAGGAGGTTTAAACGAGGCTATGGACATAATACTCTTACTAGTCACACATGTTCCAGAAATCTTAGCTAGCTCTAAGTGTATGTGTCAGGACAACTGGACACTGCCTTCCATTACTACTGCTGATCTGGTGTTTAATTGGCCCCCAATAAGTCCATCCTGAGTTCTTATTGGATAAGAACAACAGCATATACAGAGAAAGCAAGAAAGGGTTCAGCAAAAGATCTGATTCATTTATAATAAAACATGACATTGTTTTGCTTTAACAGAATTATGCTAGCTGGGAGGCTTAATAGCAGACATTATTGGTACAAAGAGAGAAATAGAGAAACATGAGGTCAGGGCCATTGTTACATCAGTGTTCTCCGTTGTCTCTGGACATGATGTTCCTAAACTGTGGTGCTTGTATTTAAAAGGCGAGTCACTCCAGGATGACATGGCTTTTAACGATTTTGATAGATGCTAGTGAGAGAGGAACACTCAGAACGAGGCTCTGCTTGCTGCAGTAAGTTACAAATGCCAAATGCCAAGTGCCTTTGCTGTGCCCCAAAGGGGATGATAGGGTATAAAACTACTAGAAAGAGGAACTCCAGTCTTAACAATCCTCTGCTTTTGTACACATGCTGCTGCCACAGCTGAAGTTTTTATCTTGGGCTAAAATGGGCATACCATGGAACAGAAATATCTCACCACTTCTTTGAAAAGAAATAGCCATGCTAATACAGCACTGGCTTGGTGTGGGGCAGGGTCCCAGCAGTGCTTTGATATCTAGAGGGGGCTGTTTGGCTGGGGAACTTCATTAAGCATTCTGGGTACGTTGGAATGGAGGTGGGTATTGGGATGTAGGTGACTGGACCCAATGCAGGCTGAGGCTACAGGAGAGGAGGGCCTCCTCCAGGCCCTGTTCCTGGTCTTGATATCTGAAGGCTGATGGGCTGAGCAGCAGACAGTAGAAGAGGGAGCCCCAGAGCCAGAGTGAGGGCAAGTCAGGTTACAACCAGCCTGTGATAAACAGGCTGATTAATCAAGGATGGATTCAATTTTCCTACAAGAACTGCTGCAGGTTGTCTTGGGCATCTGCAAAAGAATAATAACAGTCCTTGAAATTGCAGAACATTTTATGCTTCTGAAACCTCTCTGGAGTCCATAAGCTCCTCAGATGCTCCCAGGAGCCCTGAGAGGTGGGCAAAGCAGGCACTCCTCTCCCCTCAGCTGAGATGCACAGGGCTGAGGGACATGTACAAGGCCACCAAGCCAGACCCAAAAGAACTGGACCTGATGTCTACTCTAATTTCTATAATTTGTTTATTCATTTGTTCATTTATTCATTTATTCTTTTTTTTCCCACCAAATCTTTGGGCACTCTTTGTTGGTGTTAGACATTGAGTTAGCTTTAGGAAATATAATTCCAACAGCCTATGTGTTTAAATAAAGTGGCACTACGGGATTTCCCCTTCAGTTTCCCATGGGGAACACCAGGTTTGGAGCTTTGCTGTAAAGTTCAAAGATCCCCGCCCCCTTATTCCTATTTTGTGGTGGAGAGGAAGAGGTAAGACACCTTGTCAACGCAACCCCATTTACATGCATCCCTTTTTCAGCATTCCTTTGAAACCAAGGACTGGGGCTAATGTCTTTAGATGCATGTCTGTCCCTAGACAGATTATAACTTTCTTAAAGCACGAGGTTGCTAGGAGAACCAGGTGTCCTGTTTCTCCTAGCAACCTGCTTCTATGGCCCCCACCGTGGTAGTAGGCACTCAGCATAGAATAATTGGATTGAGTTGGAGTGGAAATGCCAGTACTGTTAAGTGTTTCATGCCTCTGCACAAGCATGTGCACGCGTGCACCTGTGCGTGACTATGTATGTGTTGGGTTGGTTTAATCTAAAATGAGAAAGAAGGAGACTAATTCTGTGGTTGGTTTTCAGGGACACTAGAAAGATCTTTTTCCTATAAATATATCCCCCTTTCTACTCGTGTGCATTGGTAATTTTTACCATCAGAAATATACTTCTTTATTGTAAGGACAAACATCTGTAGTCCTGTAAACTTTGATGTGAATTATTGGTCTTTTCTTTTAGCTCTCGAGAAATTTCAGTGGTGAGAGGTAGCCTGGAGGCCCTGGTGATGAAGAGGAGACAGAAAAGGGGAAAGGACAAAGAAAGTGGAGAAGGCTCCCTTAACAAAGACAAACTGCTTCTTTTGTAATTTAATTGACAGCTGACCTTTGCCCTATCTTCCCAAGTAAATCGGAAGCTTCATGGCAGTGTATGTATATGCCAGAGCATAGAAGAGACTGTCCCTGTGCACAGACCTCAGAAAGGACTGTCTCTGGGTCTCAGAGTCATGTAGGCATCACTGTGAGGATGAATCATGAGGGGTCCACATGTAGTCAGAGGGGCTTAGCTCTGATATCCCTTTACACATCTTGCACTGATATTGCTCAGAACCCCTTGACAGGACAGATCCTGTTCTGCAGTGAAAAGTATATCTGCAGGCTTTGGATGGAGCTAGCCACACCTGGGTTTGATCTCAGCTTGGGCACTTTACAGCTTCATGACCTTGACCAAATGATTTAACCTTTCTGATCACCAGAAGTAAAAACAACACTGACCTTGTATATGTGACAGTAGTATCAAATGAGATACCATGTATTCAAGACCTGTTGCTAACTTATTTTCATGTGTCTGTTAAGTTAGATTTCTTTTCCTCAAAAATAATTTTTTTTTGTAGTTAATAAAAGAATGTACCCTTGAAAGTATTTGGTTTAGAAATCATTTCCCCAGGATAATTAGAGTACAAACTCAGGAACTGGTAAAGAACATCGAGAAAGAGAAGGGCTCCCAGAGGGGGCTGTTTGCCTTGCCACTTGATGTTCACATGGTTCTCCTACCTGATGTCTGTGGGCAGGGGGCCAGGCTGCTCTTTGGAAGCTGTGACACTGCATTGTTCTTGTCACTTATGCCAGCCATTCAGGGCTCTCAAAAAATTGGCTTAGGAAATAGTTTGAAAGCTATTACTTGGGATTCAGGAAACTCCAGGTGGCTTTTGAGAGCTTCCCCCAACTGTAGCCAGAGATGCCTCCTCAGTTGTTCGCTTTTAGGACTTTCATTATTTTTCATGTTTATTTCTGGTTGGGGCCAGAGCTGGAGTATTCATGAGCTCTCACCCTCTGTTTTTTTTTTTTTTTTTTTTTTTTTTTTTTTTTTTTTTTTTTTTTTTTTTTTTTTTTTTTTTTTTTTTTTTTTTTTTTTTTTTTTTTTTTTAAACCAGACTCTTTGTTTCTTTGGGAGAGAAATAAGCTTGTTCCTCAGTCCCCTCTGCCCTACCCATAGGCATCAAGGAAACTAACCTTTGTAATTGTAAATTACCTCAGAAGAAGACAAAGCCTTTGGCTCCCTTCCTGACTAAAGCTTCAGGATCAGCAATGATAGAGGAAATTAATGAAAGCTGCTGCAGAGCTGCTGCCTGTTGGTGGTTTCTGAGAGGCAGCAGTTGAAGTTGGTTTTTGGAATAAACATTCCAATAAGGATTTCTGTTTAGGGTACAGTTATTACACATGCCATAGGCTCCAGCCAGGCCTCAGGTTTCTTGGAATTAGTTCTGATTTGCTCACTAGTAACTAATTTTATTTTAAATGTAACCTTTTTTCCTTATCTGATCACACCCTCCCCTGAGAAAAAAATGAATTCTTCCAAACACAATACAGTGGTAGATTAAAATGACGTCAAATGCATCTTTCTCTCACTCTTTTCTTCTTTCTAACAGTGGAATGAGGCTTGGTGGAACTCATTTTCCCTTTCATCTCAGCTCATCCCCTTGGGTCGGTGTTAAACAGCTGTCATACTTGGGCTGCCCAGGAATCCACTTATGCAACAAACCAGCCAGCCTTCTTAATTGTTCTCCTGCGACTGAACTAAATTTGTTGTCATAATTCTTGAATGCTTGAGTTCCTGGGCTTCGAGCCTGTGACTGTCATTGCTGAACATAGCCAGTCATTTGCCCTCAGCCAGACCCCCATGTGAATTGATTTGGATGGAGCTAACAAGGTATAGTGGTTGGGGTCTGGCTTCAAACATGAAAGGAGGAAAAGGGATAAGGCCATGGGAGAGGTATAAACTTGTTAAAAACAAAGTGATTTCTTGTTCACGTATAAGGGACATTTTCTTCTTAATGTTCCAGTGTCTTCCTGAGAGAAATAAACACTCAAGTGGAAAGGGCACATTCTAGGGGAACATATGTGTACCCAATCAGGATACATCGTGGAGCACTACACATATGTTTTGTGGCATGTGAGGGCTGTGTTATCACAGGCCTGAGAATTTTAGAGACACTGATGCTTTGTTATTCTGTTGAGATTTTGAAACATATTTTAAACACTGATTAATTTAACTTTCATGGCTTTAGGTTATTGTCAGCAGCCCTAAGGAGCTATGACATTTTAGTAATTTTTTATGACCCTGTTAATTTTGCAGTTTATTCGATTAAGTAGTTATTCACTCTTTAGGGTAAGAGTCTGTCTAAAGACTGTTTCCCTTGTATTCTTTGCAAATGAACTTTTTTTTTTTTTTATTTCAAAGTGTTTCCAGAAACCTCTGATTCCTCCTTTGACTTTTTTAATTGGAAAACTTGATTCAGTTATTAGTTGTCTTTCTTGCCTGGTATTCATACTTTTAATGTGATGATTTCTTCTTTGTTCACAACTCACCCACACATCACGACACCGTACACTGATCCAAACTGGGCACTCTTCAGAAATAGGTTCTTGATTCATCATGAAGCAACAGCTCATGGATGCAACCTCTTATAAACATCGGGTAATATCATAAGAATTTGGGAATATGTGAGATTTTACATATCTTCTTGAGGACAATGTGGCCAGATTGCAATATTTATAGTTTCTTTGTGTCAGACCTTTAGGAATCCCATGTTCTTATTGTCTCTAGAGATCTCAGGATAGAAGAATAAATGCAAAGCCTTGAGACAGACACATTTGTGTTTGCACAGATAGAAATCATCAGAGGCAATGAATAATGAAATGGCTTTCAGGTGGCAGTCCAGGAAAATCCTCACTTTCTGAAAGTTTTTATTCACACAGAGAACAGTCCATAGTTCAGAAGTGACAGCAACTTCACATCTTCTCCAAAGACTCACAATCCAGAACCCAAGGTCTGAAGACACAGAGAGAGTTCCTGGGCAATCTGCAGATTCCCTGAAAATACCCATTGCCTATTCAACTGACTCTTCTACTTCTGCCTTCCATTAGTGATAGCCAGAGGTGGAGTGAGGAGAACCCAGGACATGTGCCACAGAGGTGAATGTCTTAGAGCTCCACTGGTGGATTCCACTGACCATTTATATACCTGACACTCTAGAAGTCATTAGAAAATATTAGGAAGCCCTTGGTCATAGCTGGATTAGACTCTCACAAACATAGGACATTAGCATCCAGCATTCTGTGATCAGTACAGGCATAATGTCATCTTTAGTCTCAGCAACCAGCTGCTATAAGGCCATGTTGACCTAAGTCCCTCTGACCTAAGTCCCTCTGTCCTAATTCCCCAATTTGAGAATTGTACTGGGGACAAGTGAAAAGGCCATCTTGGTTCTCTCTCTCTAAAGGCTGGAGACAGGTGAAACAGAAGCTGTGCCCATACAGAATAGTAAACATGGGTCTTCAAATATAGTTCAGGCAATTGGACTGAATCTTTTCTGGGTTGTGTTCTACCATGGTCACCAATCAGGAGTTTTCAGTGTTGGTCACCTTTCCTTCTGCCCTCTGTTCATAATGGGGGCCAAGTAGAGCTCTAGACACATACAAAGTCAGCCTCTGTGATTCCAAAAAGAAATAATTGTCAGTTGAGAAGGAAGAGTGAGGGCTGAATGGAAGAGGGATGAATGACCTTTGACCACATAACATTTTTTTTTCTTTTCTGACAAAATTCGGGACTTTGTAAAGAGCACAGTTCTCAATGATGAAAGTGTCCTCTTCACAGTCTGCATGAAGAAATAGTGGGGTCAGGATGAGGGCAAGTCTATAACTCTGAAATAGATCTTGTATTTGGATGTTCAACACACAAGGCCAGGAATTTCTTGGATCTAAGAACAGGAAACAGATGTAGCTGAATGTGCTCATCATCTAGCATCATTCCTGAAGTCTAAGTGGGTGGGGCAAGAGCATTTTTGGAGGACTTATTTAAAAGATGAGAGTCTGTTATGTAGGTGTAAAAACAGCACATTTTATAAGAATAGAGGAAACAGAAAGGCCACTTGGGTTGGTAGTCATCCTACTATCCACTGATTTCATCATGCATTTCTGTTTTGCAGGTGGTGCAGCTTGCAAATCTCCTTTCTCTCATGTCCCATCATGTGATGTTCTATTATCCAAGGTTCTTTCTTTGATCATTCCCTTCTTGTTTCAAGAACTTTCTTTTAGAATAGGTCTGCTGGCTACAAATTTCATTAGTTTGCTTTCATTTGATTTACCCTTTCATCCCCGAAGGATATCTTTGCTGGGCATAGAATTCTGAGTTGAGAGTTCTTTTGTTTAATCACCTGAAAAAATGTGCCACTTCTTTCTAATGTCCCTCATTTCAAATGAGGAATTTACTGCCATTCATATTGTTTTTTCCCTATAGGTAAGGTGTTTTTCTCTCATAACTTTCTATATTTTTTCTTTGTCTTTAATTTTTCAGAAGTTTGATTGTGATGTGTCTTGGCCTGGGTTTCTTTGGCCTTATCTTTTATGGGGTTTGCTGAGCTTCTTGAATCTTTACATTTACGTCTCTTGTCAAATTTGACAAAATTTTAGTTTTTTGTAATTAACAATGATTTTAATAAGCAAATTCAATGATTATAAAGAATATGTTAATAAAGTCCCCCTCCCCCACACTCCTATCCAATCCCACCTTTCTTTGGTAGTGCTTTGGTGTATTTGTCCCCTGTCTCGAGCTTTATTGAGGTATAATTGGTATACAAAAACTGCACATAATTATTGTATACAATTTGGTGAGTTTGGACATATGTATAACTCATGGTACATCACCACAATTCAGGTAAGCATATCCATCACTTCCAAATGTTTTCTGTGTTCCATTTTTTTTTGTAATAATAACACTTTAAATGAAGTCTATCCTTTTAACACAATTTTAAGTCCACAATATTTTATTTTTAACTATAGGTGCTATGTTGTATAGCACATTTCTGGAAATTACTCCTTTTGTATAACTTGTAACTTTATACCCATTGAATAATTCCCCATATCCACCTTTCCCCATTTCCTGGAAACTATTGACTATTTTATATGTCTCGTGTAAGAGAAATTATGGAGTATCTGTTCTTCTGTGTCTGCCTTATTTCACTTAGCATAATGTTCTCTAACTCCATTTATGTTGTTTGAAATGGTGAGATTTCCTTCTTTTTAAAGGCATGAATAAATTTATCTGTATCACATTTTCTTTATCCAGTTATCTTTTGGACATTTGGGTTGTTTCCATATCTCGGGTATTGTGAATCATGTTGCTATGAATATGGGAGTGCAGATACCTCGTTGAGATCCTAATTTCAATTTTTTTTTGGGTATATACTCAGAAGTGGAATTGCTAAATTATATAGTAGTTCTGTTTTAACTTTTTGAGGAAACTCCATACTGTTTTTCATAGTGTCTGCTCCATTACATTCTCACCAGCAGTGTACAAAGGTTCTAATTTCTTCACAATCTTGCCAACACATGTCATTGATTTTTATTTATTTATTTATATTAAACACCCACCATACACTAATAACTTACATTGAGAATGGAATAGTCTTCTTTCTTTAAATGATCTTTTCATTCAAGAGGTCTCATGTTCCAGTGTGGAAAGATTAAGCTTAATGCTCAAATGGTATAGTAGAAAGCAGGGTAGGAGATGTGCTGTGAGAGGCATTTACCTTGTGCTAGAGATTTCTTGACCAGATGAATCACCATGGTGGTGAGAGGGTTCAGGAGATTGGTGCTCTGTAACTGTGCCCAAGAAATTCTCTTCTATAAGTTGGTAGTAATGAGAGTGAGCTCTCAGGACAGCCTGTGGACTGAGTTCTTTTTCCTCGGGAAGGGATGAGTTTGTTTTGAGCCATCCATGTGTTCCCATAAACCCCTTTGTGCACATGAGCTTACTTCCTCAAGTTAGGGGGCTGGGGCTGGAAACAGGAATTCTTCTTAGTCTGTACAGATGTGAACAAGAGGCTTGGAAGAGAAGTAAAGAACAGAAAAATGAAAAGCACCCTTTAAGGCATAATTGTAAAGGCTAGTATTCTAATAAAAAGATTCAGAATGGGCTTCCCTAAACCTTCATTTATTAATAATGATGATTACAATAATTATGCTAATGGTAATAATAATAAACTCAATGATACCGACTCTTAAAAGCTTGATAGGCCTGCATATGTGGCTGGCAGGAGGATGTTGGTGCAGCCTTCTCATTCCAGAGTACTCCCCTTGTCCCTTCATCACACTGTCCTCTAAATCAGGGGTCTCCAACCCCAGGGCCGCAGACAGGTACTGGTCCACGGACTGTTAGAAACCAGGCCACACAGCAGGAGATGAGTGGCAGGCGAGCAAGCATAGCTTCATCTGTATTTGCAGCTGCTCCTCAGCGCTAGCATCACCGTCTCAGCTTCACCTCAGATCAGCAGGCATTAAATTCTCATAGGAGCACCAGTCCCTGGCACCAAAAAGGTTGGAAACAGTTGCTCTAAACCCAGTCCTCTAAAACAATCTCTTTTAAAAAACCCACCCCCAAAAACCAAAAACAAAATGGACTGTCAGAGATGTCCTTGTTCTGCCTTCCTCACCCTCCTCACCCTGGGGCCCTTAACATGCTGGGACTGCTTGGGTGATATTTATACCAGTACTTTCTATTGAATGAAATTCCTAGTTTGTAATAGTAATTTTTCTATTAATAATGGTAATAATGTTGATTATTATTAATTATAAGAATGCTATATTTTATTAAAACATAAACTGTATGCAGAGAATAGTGAAGTGTTTCCTTTTTCTTATATAAACCTCGCAACAGTCCTATGAAAAACATATTATTATCTCCACTGTTACAAATGAAGGAGTTGAAAGTTAGAGACATTGAGTGGCTTGCCTAAAAATGTGACACTAATTAAGGGGCAAAGTCAGGATTTGCAGCCAGGCCTATCAAATTCCAACACGAATGCTGTAACCTCAAACCTCATTTTCTCCCATAAGAATATTTTCTAATACTGGGTTTGCAGAATAATCTGGACTCTGCCTGCACCCCCAGCATGCGTTACAAACACTGAGAAGTGAAGGACAAGCATAATCTTCTTGCAAATTCACTCTTGCCTTTTGCCTTTCTGCAGGCTGTTGGTTGGGTGTTGCATGCCTGGGACCAATTTTAAGGCCGTGCTGCTCAAGACGTGAGTGGTGTACTAAAACTGAAGACACCTTGCTTGCTTCACGGGCATTAATCAATGGCAAATTAGAATGAAATTGATATATGCATACGACATGCACATTAATTCCAAATGTGTTTATTGTAATTAGTGCTATTACAATGACTACCCAAGGAATCAGGGAATAATTAGCTATGCTTAGTATTTGTTATGGTTTGTTTTAAAAAGTTAAACATAAAATTAGTTGAGGTTTGAGGAGCAATGTTTCATTTGCACTTTGAATGTGGCTGCAAGCCTTGAGTTTTGCAAGTTGGGAGGTTTCAAAGGGGATTCCCATGCAAGATGTTACAGAGAGCTGAGTTAATAAGACTATTATCCTCAATTAACAATGTGGTTTTTTCCTCTTTAATCATTTGTAGCTCACAGCTGTTCCCTATTGTCATACCTATATTAAAAAGCCTACCAACTCAGAAAGGTGAAAATGAAGGAGATAGAAAAGTGATTCTAAAATAACTAAAAGCATCAGTATATACTTTTATAGACATATACTGCTCTAGCCAAGAGGTGGGTTGTTCATATTTATTGACATCTATATTCTGGCACCTTCCTTGTGTGATCCGCACTTAATCCTCAGAATGACTGTGAGGTATGTATTAAAATGAGAAGATGGAGGCTCAGAGAAGTTCACTTGCTCTGAGTTACACAACTGCTGGGAGGAGAAGCAGGGATTCATCTGTAGGTCGGTATGGATTCATATCCATGCTTGCTCTGTAAGAGTGGTGCATTTCATCCTAAGTGGTCCTCATCTGGCTGAACACCTCCTGGAATTGGGTAGATTTGGTCATAAAGAAGACAGGAGGAAACAGAATGCTTGGTTTAGGACAAACCCAACTCTGCTGGTGACTTTTTTTTGTTCAAAGGATGAGCTTCTGCAGAAGGGGTAGGTCATATTGAGAAGCCTGGTCAATGAGCATTTATTGACCACCTACATATGCTGGGAATTCTCCCCAGCCTTAGTGAGGTAGAGAATAGCCCAGTTACATGCACAAAAAGGGGAGTAAACAGATACATAGATATTTTCAAAGTACTGTGAGAAGCCTATGATAGATATGTGGTACTCCTGGAGAATCAGGGAGGGATGCTAACCTAATGTGTTGTTTGTAGGGAGGCAAGAATGCTTCCCATATGTGGTGAATAGGTTGACTCATAAAGACTATCAATTGCATTGTCATTACAAGATGCTGTGCCATACTGTACACACATCCTATAACCCCAGGAATTTGTGTTCTGTAAGATGGGCACCACAGAGATGGCTCTCAGCACCAAGCAGAGTGTCTGGTGTGTAGGAGACTTTAGTAAATGTCTGATGAATTAACAGGTAAACATGGAAAATGCAAAATAGCTCTCGCAAGATAATTTTCTCTCTCCACGTTTGTACTTCTACACCGAAGATGCCAGCTTCTGGAGAAACAGCCAGCTTAAAGGATGCCCAGCCATACACTGTTAAGAGCACTGAGCTCGAAGCCTGGATCTGCTGCTCGCTCAGCCATGAAAACGTGGTTGTCCTGAGAATTAAGTTAATTCATGAAAAAGCTCTTAGATTAGTAGCTGGCACATAGTAAGCACTCAGCCAGTGCTGTCCCTTAAGTATGCCATGAAGTTTTGAGTTTTAATTAAGCTTCTCAGAAAAATCTTTCTTTCAGCAAATCTCTGACTTCACATGGTCTGATTCTAAAGTTTATAATTTCCTCTGGACCTTATTGATACTTTTGATGACATAATCCATAATCTCTTTCCTAAATAAGTTTACTGAGTCCCATTTGGTCTGTTCTAATAAATAGTAAACTATTGGTTCTTGTTTTGGTTGTTTGCAATGGCAAAAGTGTGTATGCCCATGGGCAGGGCCAGACTGATAAAATCAGTATTCTTTCTGTTCATTTTTCTTAGTGTCAGTTCATTTTTTTTTAAATTAAAGGTGACAGAAACCCATTGGAATTCATTTAAGCAAGAAATGGAGATTATTGCAAAGATACTGTAGTGCTATAGGCATTTCAGCAAAAAACCAGGCTCCCCAAAAGGCCTCGGGGGCAGGAGTTTATAGACCCTCCTTCTAGATCTTCACCAATGGTGTTACTAGATTCTTAACTGATCCCCTGAAGTGAGAACCCAGTGTCTCCAGCTGTGGCCAGGTGTTAGCCATTAAACCAGTCTGCTGTGGCCAAGGGAGCAGGGTTATGAAGCAAAATCATGCCTGGAAAGAGGATACCATTTAATGTGGGCCAGGCAATTCCCAGGGACAGGAGACCTGGGCATACAACACATCTACTATAGTTAATTTTTGTGTAACCTGGAGAATTGTAAATTTACTTCCCATTTCCCAACTCTTATGGGATCACTGCTCAGTCAAGCATGGTTATTGAGCACTTACCATGTACCTCACTCTGTACATGGTGTGTATGCATGCACATGTTGGTCACAGAGAAAGATATTTCAGGGACCTTGTCTTTCAGGAGGCTACAGTGCAAGGCCAAATCCAAACTGAGAGATGGCTTTATCAATTTGAACATGATTGTGACTTCTATTTCAGCTGTTTTCTTAATTTCTTTTTTTCTTCGAAGCTATTTATATGTACCTCATATTTCATGTTCCTTAAAAATTGGGACATCTTTGGCTCAAGTGTTCAATATTAAGGGTGGATTTTAAATGAGAGCATAGAAAATACTGTAGAGTTTAGTGAGTGCTTATTGTATGTCAATGACTGTACAAATTCATTATTTTCTCTCTCTCATTTAATCCTCTCAGCAGTAGGCACTAGGATTATTCATATCTCACAAATGAGGGAGATGGAGTCTTAGAAAGATGAGAAAACTATCTCAGGATTATACACCTAGGGTGAACTGAATAAAAGCATTTGAATTCAACTTTGCTAAACTCAAAGCAAGCACTCCTCACTATACTATCCTAGCTTTTACTCTTTATAGGATTTAGTAAATTATTTTGCTTATTTTGCACATATTTGATATTTTCCATTTTCTTTCTTTGATTTCCATATGGGGAGATCTTTATATTGTTTAAACCATAATCTCATTGGTATTTCCTGAGTCTGCCCTGTCTAATTATAGGTCTCTTGCAAAACAATAGAATTGAATGTTGGTCTCTGAGAATCAATAAATGATAAAAATTAAGTTATTAAGTGAGTATAATTTTATTTTGTCTTGATTAACATCAGACCCAATTTTTAAACAATTTATTTGAAAATATGTTCAAAGGCAAGGTGTATGTCATAAAACTTAGTAGGTGGCAATGACCTAAAAATAGTTTGTGAAGAACAATTTTTAGAACATAGTTTTCAAAAAGAATTCCAAGTACAAGAATGAGATTTTTGTAACTATTTGGAACAAAAGTATCAAGGCATGTCCTTTAGAGTGATGAATGACAGAGAGAAAGCAGAGCACCTCAGCTCCCACTGTGTCAAGAAAAATGATCTTTGGACTCAACAGTAAAGAATGAACATGTGTAAATGAAGACGGATAAATGAGAAAAGCCACAAGGTATTTGAAGACTTATAGAATAAATAAATTCAAGTCTTCTATCATGGAGGACTTTATGCAAAGGCTCTGAAAGACATTACCTAGGAGATTACTGTTATAGACTCCAAGGAACTTCAAGAATGAGATATAGATGTCAGATGATGGTTGTCAGAATTCTGGAGCAATTGGTGTAAAAATGACCCTGGGCAAGCATTTAGAAGGGAGTATTAAAAGAATGAAAAGGAGGTGATGATCACTGAGATGTTGTGAGGGTTTGGTGCAAGCAATTCATGCTGGTGTAGATCATGCTTCCTTTATAAGGGTCATTGTTAGGTGAGAAAAGAACATCTCCAACAGAAAAGATCTTGGCCATGTATCCAAACAACTTTCTTGTGATATCTTTGTGGTCAATATGGATATATTTATATCTGTATGTAAGGGACAATGTATAGATTAACAACTGGTTAAATGAACATTCTCAAAGGATACTGACCATGGTTGAAAGTTAACCTGGGTATAGTCTCCCCAGAGCCTGCTATAAAGTGGCATCTTTGGTCTTACCTTCCAGTTCACCTGAAATGCAAGCATCGTTTCCCACAGGCTGGGGAAGATATCGATGACAGATTCATACAATGTGCACATAACACCAAGACCAGGAGGACAATGAATACTAAGACAGAAACAGGATATAAAATGATATTTATAGACCAGAGATCTGGGCCAGGTCTAACAGAACAAAATGTAGTAGGGATAAATGTGAAGTTCCACAAATCCTCAAATTAAACTGCAAAAAATTGTATGAGGGAGATGTCAGAGAATTAGTAGCATAAGTAAAATATTATTAAATGGCTTGGGAGACAGTAAGCTTAAGGTTCATTCTGAGTCAGTGCTAATAATAAGCCAAAAAAGCTTATAAAACTTTAATCCTTGTTAATTGATGTATAGTCCAGAATTAGGACAGGGACGATTTCTTTGTACTCTGCACTTTTTAGTTTGCAATATCATGGCTGTAATATTTTAGTTTGGAGTATTTTTTTTATGTTTTAGTGGACACATAATAGGTTATGGACCAATTGGGAGATATGTAGAAGAGGGAAAATGTGATGACAAGAAGACCTCAAACTATGTCATATAGTATAATGGATGTTTGAAGAAACAGGGAATTATTCATATGAAAAGATAAAGGCAAAGAAGGCAAAAAAAAAAAAAGAAAAGAGACTTGATAGCAGCCTTTGGATATTGGGTACGGTGTCAAATACAAGAGATATTAGGATTGCTTAATATGGTATCAAATTGCAGAACTAGTGCTGATCTGTGGCAGCCACATAGAGACAGATTTGGATTCAAAATAAAGAATAAATTCTTAATGAGAATTCCTGGTTATGAGATGAGTTTTCTTGAGAGCTCTGTACATTTCTATTAGAGGAAGTTAATCCTAGGTTGGGAGACCATATAGTGTGATTCTCAAGAGATATTTTCATAGATTATCGGCGTATCCTGTAACAGAGAGACTAAACATTTGAGTGGCAAAAGTTCTTACCTTCCTATAATAAATAGGCTAGTCTGCAATCAGGGAGACTAGTTAGGAGGCTATAGCTATCGTCCAGGCAAAACCAAATTTGGCACTGGTTAGATGTAAGGGTTAAGTAGATGCAGAAGAGTCTGGGATATATCATTGCACCAAAACACAAGGCAATATATCCATCGCTTGTAAAACACAGTAAGTAAATAAGATATGGCTATAGCTTGCTGTGTGATCTGGGGCAGATCATTAAAAGGCTGTAGTCTTTAGCTTCCTCAACTGTGAAATGAGAGGCTAGAATCAGGACCCCTTTCATTCATGACATTCTGTGATGAAAACAAGCTATAATAATCCCATTTTCGGGGAAGTGCCTTTACAGCTGTGTGGCTGCCCATTTAAGTGGTGTGATGTGATGAGGAAAGTGGTTGTGGCTTCTACCCAGATTTATCCTCTCATATTCCCCTGCAATGACTTTATACAGTGACTGAAATTTCACCATTCGGGTTTTATTCAATTGAGCTAAAAGTCCTCATCCTCTCTCCTAAAAATAAAGTGCAAATGCTAATGACAGGGCCAGATGTTAACCATGGTTAGTAGTTTAATTCTAGCAGGAATTAGGTTTTGTTTAGTTTCCTCTAAAAGCTAAACACTGTGTCTTAAGAAATTTTTGGTATTGAGGAAAGAAAAGGTTATGTTGAGTGGTGAAGCAGTGTTTGGATTGCAAAGTTGAGTAAGATGCTATGGTCGACAAACTTAGTGGGGTAGTGAGTCACCATTGAGGTTAAGTCTTATTTTAAAACAAGGGCAGGACTTGAAGGATACATTTAAACCATTTCAGTTTTATGTGGGCTGGCCCACCCTTTGGCTGGATTATAGATTCATTTAGCTTCCCTCTTATGTTTCTTTGAGAAATAGGTCTCAAGGATATTAGGTGTGTTCCATTGTGACCGTTGTCATATCTGCTCAGCGATTAAAATTTAACTGCTTTTTACCAGCACTTGATTCCATTAAATGGAATTAATTATTCTCCTCTGAATATTTCATGTTAAAAATAAAAGATCATAGAGTGGTCTGAGGTAGTGTATAATAATGAAGTGACTGTTGGATTTCAGAGAGTTACTGTGCACTTAAAAGAGAGTTTATATATTTTCCATGTATCTTGAATGCTATAGACAGTTGTTTATCTTTGACTATTTAACAACCGTAGAGTTTGCTGGTGGAGTTTAGTGAGGGCTTTAAGAAAAAAAAAATAAAAACTTCCTGGAAACTGGGACTTTGGTTCCAAAAATAATTTATTAAATTCATTCTAGCAATTAACCACTCAAGTAGGAGTGTGTCTATTTTGTTGACTGACATTCTTTTAATTAAATGCTGTACCTGGCTAGGTATCTTTTAAGAATCTGGCATTGACTTTAGATAACCATGGGAAATCTATCTAAATAAGATTTGCTTGAGTCTCCCCCACAGAAAAAAAGGTTTAGTGCACTTTCTAATATTTTAAATTAAGAATGAGGAATCCATTTGATGGATGGGACCAGGGCCACACTCACTGTGTGAGAAAGGTTAAATGATATTTACCAGCAAAATTTCTTGCCAAGAAGTAGAAAAGAAAAAGTGATCTACAGTACATTCATTTAGAGTGATTGGACCAGGTTATATCATGAGGAGAACTTATGTGCTGACATCTTGCGTAAGTTTCCATTAAGGCTGACTTCTAAAAGATGCACTGAATACAAAATGTGTGTAAAAAGCAAGAACAGAAAGAATACAAGTATTTGTTGATAGCAACACTTAGCCTTAATTAAAAGCTCGTTTCCTAATACTATACGAACGATTAACCTTGATAGTAGAAGTATAAGAAGGATCCTAATGTGTGACTTTGTTGATGCTTTTTCCCTTCTGTTCCCTTTAAATGTGGTTTTAAAAGATACTTTTATTACTCCATAAAAGACTTTTCGAAGGACTTTCTCATCCATGATCTGATTTTTTAGCATGACATTGTCCTTGGGTTTTATGTTGAGGCATCGCATTCTGAATGAGGCAGCATTATCATGACATTCTTCATGACCTAAAAGTCCAAGCCTGGCTTATAGCTATGGAATTCTGTGCTACCATTTTGGTTACCATATTTTCAGAAACCCCAAATGTACTTTTGTTGTTGTTGATAATTTGTGTATATGGAATGATTTTATCATACTTACATCTTGACATAGAGCCTTAATTTAATAGACCTAATATGATTCAGTGAAATTTGGACCAGGCCAGAAAGTCTGGGAAATAAGAGCTCAGGGGCTCTATTAATGGTCAGTTTCTATTTCCTAAAATTCTACCATTTGGCAGGCCCTGCACTACTAATTTTGTGAGCGTTACATGCTTAAGACTTTATGACAGCTTTCTGAAGACGCTATTCCTATCAGAGGTTAACTGACACGTCCCAGTTTGCAGTAAATAGTAGAGCTGACATTCCCATCTAGACCTGCCTGACCAAAAGCACTTGTTGTTTATATGACATGGTGTTTCCATTTGTTTACCAGTCTGCCATATGGGTTGACTACAGAATCATCTGGAGCCCTTGTTAAAAATCAGATTGTCAGACTTCATCCAAGATCTACCTACTGAGTCAGAATCTTTCCAGCTTTTGTTAGCTAGTTCTCCAGATGATGTGGATACATGGGCAGGTTTTTGTCATGGGCATTATTACCTGCACATAATTGCCTACCTTAGACTGTAGCCCTGTAGTGTGAAGGACTTTTACTGTGTACTTCTATCAGCAGATGTTAGACACAAAGTTTAAAATAGTGGGGGGAAAGTGCCTCTTTACCTGCCCCTGGACATTTCTGGTGTTAGGTGCTATAAAGGGAGAAGTCAAGAGAGACATTCATTGAAAGATAAGTTCACTGGGCTTGGTGTTCGAGAACAATGTTTGGGCTTACGGCCATGCTTCCTGTGCGAGGACATGGAAATGTTCTCAGGAAATGATTTCCATCCAGCCTGCTTATAGCTGAGGATATTCATAGAGGAATGAAAACTGATTATAGGAATCAATTCCTGCTGGGGCCCTACCAGGCAGAGCCCTGACCTCCATGCCCATGTATTGGCATCTTGTTTATTAGCATCAATAAAGATTTATTCAACTCATTAGAGGATGGCAATGTGAACCACAGAATTATACCTTATTCCTGCCAGCTCATTTACTCATTTTTTACTTTTCCCCAAGCACTAAAAAAATCCAGATGGAGTCAGGGAGGGTTGGAGGGGGATGCCAAAGAAAAAATTAAATTAGAAAAGGTGCTTTGAAATAACCTGGCTAATCTTAGCAGAGATCTGTGGCTAATGCATTTTAGGTGAACTCATTCTGGTTGACTGAAAATAGTATCATGTGTCTGTATGTGTTAGTGTGTAATAGGGAGGTGAGAAGACAGCTAGAGGATAGATTTATCTGCGATTATTGACTAACAATTGAAACCTAATTATATGGCCCACTCATTCATTAACTCATTCATGCATTTATTCTGCAAGGAAGTACATTGACCACTTGCTATGTATCCAAGACTTGTCCATATGTGATTTTTCTAGAGAAGAGAACTTGAGACCCACCATTAAGGAATTTAAAATTTAGATCAATAATATGATTGCATGAGAGTTAAGTAAGGACATAAAAATTGAATAAGAAATATAAGAGACAAAGTAAGTGTAGGAGAAAGTAAGTGACAAAATAGTTAAGGAGAACCTAGGTGAAAGGAATAATCCTAAAGAATCTGAGACGAGTTTCAAAAATGATTTAGATTTATGTGAAATGAGGAAATTTCAGGAGGAGGGAATGGTATGAGCAAAAATCTAGAAGCAGAGGGAGGATGGGGGCTTTGGCCAACTGTTAAGCCAGCTACGTTGTGCTCATGGGGAACAGGTTGGTGATTCAACAGAGAGACAAGGAGTCTTATTTAATGATCTGGAATGAAATTTCTTTGCCTTTTCTCTGTCATCACTCTTGTCACATAGTGTCATAATGATCTGAGTTCTTGTCTGTCTTTCCCATTAGATTGAAACTCCTCAAGAGCAAGGACTGTGACTTTCAAGTATCATTACTTACATAAAGCTGGCAGATAATATGCACCTAGTTGGTATGTGAGGACTGAGTGGTGATGTGTCTGGATAAGGGTGAGAGACTAACCCTTCTCTCCTTCCTCTTTCCTGCTGCGTGTAGGACATAAGCCAAAGTGGTTGGTTCTGCTGTGTAATTGTTAGGTTATCATGTAGTTTCTCATTAGAGAAAGTTAAGGTAATGCCAAGACTCACACTATTATTGGAGTTAGGTCATCAATGGAACACAGAGGCCCCCTGTTTCAAATGGTCATTTCCCACATTTTGTGGCACCACAGCCCAGTGCTGGACAGATATTTATTAAGGATCTACTTCTGTCTGCTCCTGTGTTAAATGCTATGGGAGTATATAAAATACTAAAATATAGAATATTATAGGGGCTCTGCCTTTCAGAAACACATAACCAACTGGACAGATGAGATTCCAATACATGTAACAGAAATTAAGCAAACAATGTCTGGATAAGCCATGGAACCTGCCTGGGCCTTGGTTTGTTATTGTCTATAAAGTTGGACCAGATGGTATCTAATTTGAGCTTGAAGTTGATGGAGGGTTCAAAGGATTCAGCAGGGATAAGTAACTGGGAAA
Organism: Macroglossus sobrinus; assembly: GCA_004027375.1. NCBI lineage: Eukaryota > Metazoa > Chordata > Mammalia > Chiroptera > Pteropodidae > Macroglossus > Macroglossus sobrinus. The sequence continues at coordinate 376,566 of PVKZ01000978.1, read as the reverse complement.
GGCAGGTAATGTTTGTTCAGCACCTTCTTCACAAACAGGGTTTCTTGGTAGGTAAGGATGGGGTAGAGGGGAAGTTGGAAAGTACCAGGTGGGGTTTGAATGAGAGAAGAGAAGGCATCCTGAGCGTGGAGAAAGACTGAGGGAAGTGGTGGAAGCCAGAGCAAACATGCAGAAAGGAGGTGTCTATGGGCCTGGGGTGGACCTCACGTAGCCCTGACCCTCTGAGAATGGTCAGGGTGACAATCTCAGGACAAATCTCTCAGGAGCTTAAGCTCCTCCCTTCACAGGCTGCTGGCAGCACAGTGGCTGGGGTCCAGGCTGTCGTTCTCTATGCTGGTGCACGGGGGCACTGTTCTGACTTTCAGATTAGTGATTCTGGGACTGAATGCTAGGGACTTGACCTCCTAACAGTTCCACCTGCTTTCAGATCCCCCCTGAGATAGTCCCCTAGCTTCTCCTGAAGTTGAGAGGTCTGTATCCATGTTCAAGTTCAACCATTATCCTCAGACCCCTAACCCACTCTGGAACTGAACAGCTGCTATTGTTCAAGTTAAGATGTTTTAGCCCAATTATAGCTCACAAAAGTTTGTGCTTGCTCGGCCCCGGGGGGTGGTGGTGTCAGCCAGAGGCCCCAAGACCAAATGGTCTGTACCCACATCCTATGGCACCACAGTCCAATTATAAGTGACCAGGGCAGCAGCCCACTTAATTTTATGCAGTTAACATCTAACCCTTGGTTTTCTTGGCAAAGTAAAGGTTTTGGCCTTTTGGCCTCTGATGCTCTGGTCAGCAATTACCCAGTTATTAAAACTAAGTAATTGCCATTAGCTCCTGTCCTCAGTGTATCTCCATTCTCACTGCAAGCTGATCTTCATCTCATTTACAAAGCTCTTTGATGCAGGCCCGGGAATGCTTGTCCTTCAGACACCAGGCAGGTGCAACAGCAGAGCTGCCTGTGTGGGCCACTTGCTCAGGCTGCTTTGCTCTCAGATATGGCACCGGGAACTTGGCACGCACTTCTGCACTTCAGCTCCAGATCTTCTGTTTGTGTGTCTGTGTTCCTGTTTGTTTGGAGGGCTGTGATTTTATTGTCAGGGGAATAGATTTTCCTTCTACTTTTGCTTAGTTGGATTTTGCCTTGTGGTGGTGGTCTGAATTTCAGTTTTAGGGTTGTGAACTTTCTCTTCTCATTTCTTTCTCTTTCTTTTCTTTGAATTCTCATTTCTGAAGAGATTTCCCTCTTCTTAAACTCTGGCATTAAAGGGAGGTGTTTTCATTTTCCCTGGAGAAGTCTCTCTGCATAGATGTGTGCTTGATTCCCTTGCTTGCAGGATTTTTTTTCACCTGCTGCCTTGATGCTGATTGTGGTTGTCTGAAGTACAAAGGGAAAGTTAAGATTATAGGTTGTTCTTCTTTTTGATTGTATTCTTGGCTGTAACTTCTCAGCCCTTTGTGGGAAGAACTCACATCAGCCCGGGATGTGAAAACAGGAGAATTCTCAGCCCCAGAAATAATTGCTTCTCAGAGTAGATTGTTTGGTGCCTTAATGCTTAGGAATGGATTTAGACTAAGCCCCAGCAACTGATATTGGTCCTGGTTGGGGAGACAAGGTCTGAGATCTGTGTTTTGAGGCAAATAAAATTCTGGCAGGACCTGTGCACATATGTATTCAGAAGTCTAATTAAGCCCTTGGTGTGTTTGTACTGCTCTGTTGCAGTGGCTATGATATTATTCGATTTTAACTACTTCCAGAGGGCAATGATCTTTAACCCAGATTCATTCTCAGTCTGTTTTTTTTTTTTTTTTTGAGGGGAGTCAACTACAATGAGGTACAATGAGAGGTACTGCATCTTATCCTTATGGCTAGGGATTTATTCATTTATTCCTTCCCTCATTCAGCTATTTGATGAATGTTTATCAAGTGGCTGTGAAATGTAAAGTATGCCAGAGCCTAGAACTGGAGGCCATGATAACAAGAAGGGTCTGCTGGTGCCACTGTCCAACCTCTCATGTTGCAGGTGAGGAAACTCCATTCTTATCTCATCATCTGTCCAGTCTCTTTCCAAGATCCAGGCTCTGGGATATCAAGTGTCCTGAGTGCCCTGTGCTATATTAAAAGAACAGCTAGGACCTTGCAGGGTTTTTGAATTGATAAGGTGATCTAACTTGGACTCTGGGGGATTGTGGCTTATCTATGAGTAGGAATGGAGCTCTTATCCCTTTTCTAGTCTTTCTCTCAGGCTGCTTTTCAAACTCGGTGGGTCTGTTTCTGTTCTTCCTGCTTTGTGGCTTTATAAGGCTATTGGCTTCCATAGTGCCCCCAGTCAATGCTAGACACATTTTCGCCCTGCAGAAGCAGAGCCTGCTGGGGACACTGGTTTCCAATCTGAGGCTTGTTATGGGTTGAACTGTGTCCCCTCCAAAATGCATAAGTTGAGGTCCTAAACCCCAGGACCTCAGAATGTGACTTTACTTGGAAATAGGGTCATTGCAGATGTGATTAGTTAACATGAGGTCATCCTGGAGTAGGGTGGACCCCTAATCTAATATGACTGGTATTCTTATTAAAGGAAAATTTGAACACACACCAATACACAGAGAAGATGTCATGTGAAGTTAAAGGCAGAGATCAGAGCGGTGCATCTACAAGCCAAGCAGCACCAAAGATTGCCATCAAACCACCGGACACTATGGGAGAGGAATGGCACAGATTCTCCCTCACAGACCGCAGGAGGAACCAGCTTTGTTTACATTGTGACCCAGAGCTATGATACAAACATTTTCTATTGTTTAAGCCATCTAGTTTCTGTACTTTGTTACAGAAGCCCTAGCGGACACAGACACAGGCTCCAAACGCAAAGTATTTGAGAGTGCTCTCCCTGGTTTGCAGAGGGGAGGATAATCACCTGTGAAGGGAGATGGCGGTGGAGGGGCTCTGTCTTTCTCTCTGCCATTCCAACAGTGCAGAGGATTCTTGAAAAATATTTAAGACATTAGACTGAGATTTTCTGTAGGGGGTTAATTTAATACATATCCTTGGTTATTTATTATATGAGGCCTTTTATCTGAAATACTTCTGACTCCTTGCCAACGTGCTAATTAACATTATTGTTGGATATCCTGCTTAAATCTTGCCTCTTTGACATATCTTTTTCTATTCCTAGGCTTGGGTAGGAGTTTTCTGCTCTCCCTTCCCATAACTTACCTCATTGTATTCTAACCATTTTTGCTGCTTTGTTGATTCAGCAGGTGCTCCCTGGAGAGTCTGCCACTGACTGGCACTATCCTGGGGGTTGCTGAACTGGTGGCTGACACAGAGGAGACCTTTGTGTTTGGGGAGCCTATACAGAAAGGGGCAAGGGGACGATAAGCATGTGAGTGGATAGAATAGTGTCAGATTCTGGAGGGTTTTATGAAGAAAACAAAACAAAGCAATGTACTGCAGGGCAGAGGGCAGCTGGAGATAGAAAGGTCAGGGAGGCCTCTCTGAGGAGGTGATAGCTAAGCTGAGACTTGAAAGAGTGGAAACAGTCATGCAAAGATCTGCAGGAGGAGAGTCTCAGTGGAGGGAAGCGCAAAGTGCAAAGGTCCAGGGGAAGGAGAGCTCCTGGTGACTGAGCAGGAGAGTAAGGGTGAGGTTGATGAGATGAGCAGGGGTGGGGTTATGTAAGCTTCGTCTCCCTATAAGACTGAGCTAACAGTGGGAAAGTTTTCGTAACCTTTGTCAGCATGGCACCTAGCACACAGTCAGTGGTTAATATACATTAAATGCTGAATAGATAACCATAAACACCTGTATGTACACATTAGTTAAAAATCACCAAGCAATAACACATTTATTTAAGGACCGCCTCTTGGGCAAATTCTGTTAACCAGGATGCATCAAGAAGCAATAAATAAATAAACATGGTTCAGCGATGCCAAGGCAAGATGGCTCAAGGTCATATAATTCACTTAGCAAATGCTGCCTTTGGCTCTTGTTTAGAGCCTATTTACTCTCTTTTTACATACTATTATAATGATGTTGGTTGTTAAAGTTCCTAATTTCTATCAAATGTAAAACAACACTTAATTAAGGAGCAGGTGAGGATGGAGAATTGACACTAGATTCAAACACCATGATTTGAATTGATGTGATGGTGGACAGACCGGCAATAAGAAAGTAGATGGGTGAGAAGGAAAAACAGAACTAAGAATCTGGAAAGCTCATCAGTGTAAGGCTGTTAGTTCAAGGATAGGCAACCCTTAGCATCACAATAAGCTGAGACATTATGTATTAGAGCATGGTAAATTAGGCTGTTTACAATGAAGATTCTGAAGTACTACAAAAAAGGTTACATTTTGCTCCATGTATTTTGTCTAAGTAAACAAGAAAGTGAGTACAATTCTAGAATCATTTCCATTTGAAATTGTTAAAATTCAAAAACAAATCTGGTACTTAAGGATAAGCTTCATTTATCTGGAAAATGTACTTCTATGGAATACTACTTCCTTGAATGATGTCAAATAAATGCAAATGTGATTGTTTAGCCTTTTGATCTTCAAAAGCCTTAGTACAAGAGGTAGATGATTTTCTGTGACCTCCCAATCAGAGCAAAGGATTATTATTTCTGTTTCTTTTTTTCTTCCCTAGGAGCCAGGTACAAAGTGACGAGCAAACAATGACATTATTACAGTGGCATTTTAATGGGTGTTCAGGGAACTGAAAAGTCAGCAGAGGCACTGCATGAAATATTCATGGGTATTTTTCTTTTTCTCTCCTCTTTCCTTTCCAGACACAGGAGTGAAAAGCATCCAAACCAAACGTTCTGAGTATAGGAAACATGTAGAAATGTCTCCTGCAGGACTATCTTTGATCTGTTAGGGAAGGGTGGGATAGAGAAAGCTCTATCAAATCTCAATGCCTTTTTTTCTCATCTTGACATCTCATTTTTCTAATAAACTGAGATACATCTCCTTACAGAGTCTCAAGGGTCCAGAATGGATATTGACAGGTTCAATCTGCCCTTGAGTATTAGAGCAGGATTTTGAAGATGCAAATTTTCACCCAAAAGTCTTCTGGAAGAAGATAGATGGGATCAAACTGATGTCATCAAAGGGAAAAAATGGGGGCCAATGGACTGGTTCAAGGTGCCACTTAAGGCCTACCTGCAATGTTTTGGCTTGTTACAAAGTCAGGAGGTGCCTGGGGGGCAATGGCAGTGTTGGGGTGGTTATGCCATGACCTGCTTGTGTCCTATGACCCATACAGAAAGTCTGCCTAATATATGGGCATACACTGCATGTATGTACTTTTCTGTGGAAACCCAATGTATGAAATCCTAAACTTGTGAAATCAAATTTTATAGAAACACTCTTCTATATCAAGATTCCTTCTCTTGAACATATTCTGTCCTCTCACCATGTCCAGAGGTGCCTTGTCTTGTCCCACCTCCAAACATGTGCTTTCATTTTCTTCTGGGCAGATCTACTCATGCTTTATGGTCCATCTCTGGCCCCACCACCTTCACGAAGTCCCTTCTGTCTACTCGAGCCCCATGCGATCTCTGCTTTTTCTCATCTTCCCTGGTACTTGTTGCCTGACTGTTCATTTGGTACTTGTCACATCTGCCTTCTATTCAGTGCTGAGCTGGTAAATATTTAATAACTACTTCTCTAGGGGAGGGAAAAAGCCCTGATTGTAGTAGTACTTGACAATTTCTGTAGCCTACGTGCTCCTGCAGTGACCACTTTCAAGCTGATGATGTCACTTAATGCTGAGTTGAGAAGAGATGTACACACTGGCTTTCTCTAGCTGGTGCCAGCTGGTTCTGGCACACCACCGTGTGTGCCGCTCAGGTAGATACCCTTGTGTATCTATCTTACTTCCCCCACTAAATTGGAGGGTCTCAGTGGTTCTAATCTTTGACGTTACATTAGAGACATCTGGGGGACCTACAAAAAATATCCATGCCTGGGCTCTGCCCCCAGAGATTCTGATTTAGGCGATCATGGGAGGGAACCTGGTCATCAGAGTTTTGAAAAGCTTTCCAGGTGATTCAGATATATGGCCTGGGTGAGAACCACCATCCTAGATGCGGGGGGCGGGGGGGCGGGAATTTTACCTCAGTTCTTCTCAAAGTGTGATCCCTGGACCAGCAGTAAATCACCCTGGGATTTGTTAGAAATACTTATTTTTGGTCCATACCCGAGAACTACGAGATATAAAACTCACCTGAGGAGATTAGACCAGCAATCTGTGGTTTAATAAGCCTTCCAGGTGATTCTGATGCATGCTAAATTTGAGAACTTCTATCTTATGTCTTCTGAATCCTTATTAGAACTAAAGACAGTTATAGACTCACAGCTGTGCCCAATCAACACTTGTTGATTAAAATCTACCAAGGAGTACATTTTCATGAAGCAAGCTATTTTTTCCTCTTTGTGAAAGGATTTAGTGCAGAGTACCTTAAAATAGAGATTCTTCTTGTACACCGAGTCATGTGTTTCACAAACATTCAAAGATCTAATATTTGATGTTCATTTAGCTATGTAAAACACAGAGTAAATGCATTCATTTGTTCATTAAACAAATATGTATTGAAGGCTGGGAACCTCATGCAAAGTACAATGAAATTCATTTTTATTCATTCATTTACTCATTTATTTATTAAAAATGTATTGATTGGCTGTGAACCTCAAACTAGGCATGAATAATTTATTACCAATTACCAATTGTTATCATAATTCGTTAGTAATATGTCTATTAGGTTTATTATTGTTACTTTTATGATGATGGCCAATCAGTATCAGGGCAGCACAAGCATGGACTTTTGTGTTTAGTCTATGACTTAGAAGTTGTATGGTCTTGTGGCAGATACCTAACTTCTATAGACTTTAATTTTTTCATAGTAATTAGTATTTACATAGAGTTTTTGGCTTTAATTGACACAGAATAGCTATTAAAAACTTATCAGCATCATAAATAAAGATAAAAATAGAGATATTAGAGATATATTCTTATTACAATCAGAAAAAAACTTTTACTATTTCTATTTTCAACAGGTAGTAGAGCAGTGTTTCTAACTTTAATGTGCATGTGACTCATCTGGGAATCCTGTTAAAATGAAGATTCTGAGGTCTGCAGTGAGGCCCAAGACTGCATGTTTAGCCAGCTTCTGTGTGGTGCCAGTGTTGCTGGTTTGTAGAGCATACATGGATAACACTGAACAGCATGGCTTTGAGGTTCTGGCTGATGCAATAAAATAGACAAAAAGAAGTAGACATGTGAGAACTGCACAGGACATTATTTGCAAAGTTGATTTCCTACTTAAAAATTTACGAGCCACTAAAGCTACTAAGAATTTTATGTTTGATATATTACACGGTGCCAAGCTGCCTGGTGAGGTAGTTGTGAGAGTCATGTGATGGTAACTTGTAAATTGTAAAGTATTCTAGAATTTGAACTAAAAAGCAATGAATTATTAGTTTTTCAAAGCAGAGTTAACTGAAGTGCATTGCCCAAGCTATTCTAATGAGTAATTTCTTTTTTTTTTTAGAATTCTGAACTAAGATTCATCCAGCAAGCCTTAAAATATATTTTTCACTTGCTTCCTGTGTCCTAATCAGTTCCCTAAGTAAACTACCCATTACTTTAAGAAGTAGGGGGCTTCTTAACCTACAGTTGGCAGCATGGCGAAGAGAAAGGATGGCGAATAGATTTTATCTAGTAGTCAGTTCTGATTAATTGGCAGGGCTTCCCGGAGTCTAAATGCTGAGTCGGCTTCCAGGCCTGTAAGCAGCAGTGCTGTGATTGATTATTGATGTCTGCCTTTGAAAGAAGACAGGAAAAGTAGCAAGCTGATTTCTAGAGCCAGATTGACTTAAGGTGAATTTCTGCCAAGAATCAGAGACTTGGCAAGAACGTCCTCTCATGAAGCTGAGGGACTTCTTTCTAAGCCTGTGCCAGCTGCCTGGCTTCACCTTTCTTTCCTTCTGGCAAGAAGAGCCTAGTCTCTCCTCTCTACCTCAGTTACTCTTCCTCTGTCTCCCGTGATTTCTCTCTCCATTGATCTGAAAAGAGAGGAGGGCGATTTCCCCAGCTCCACTTTTCTTCATCAACCGTATTCTCTCTGGACCCAATTCCTAATCTTTTCTGTGGAAACAGACAAATGCCAACATTAAGAAGTAAAGAGGTTTCTGTGCCCATACAAAGTTATATAGACATGGAGCTAGTCTCTAGTTTTTCAATAGGCCAGTGGAAATTTTGAACCTCTTTCTCTTTATTTGTAAAATTGGGGATAATGATTTTGACCTCTCAAGGTTTCTGAGAGATTAAGTGATGTATAATGTGTATGAGACTACCCACCACAGTGGCTGGTGCACAGTAGGCATTCATTCAATGTTGGTTTCTCTTTCATCCAGCCCTTTGCACACCATGTGCACTTTTTCAATGATGTTGGCATAGGTAGGGGTTGTGACCTGATGGCATAGAATCCAGATGACTGTCATGCAGGCTGTTGGATGAGAAGAAAGAAGTACAATTATTTAATAAAAAAATGCCAAGGCTCTTGCTCTGTGCTGGGTATAATTTGAAGTACATAATAGATACTAACTCATTTAATTTTCATAATAACATTTTGAATTAGGTTCTATTTCACAGATGAGGAAACAGCCACTGAGAAATGAAATACATTGCCCAAGATCACTCAACTAGTCAATGTCAGAGCTGGGGTGCCACCCAGGGAGTCTGGTGCAAAGTCTCTGCTTTCAGTCACCATACTATAGTGCTTCAGCTAGGCCTGGGGTGGGGGACTTCCTGGTATCCTCAGCCATCAGCTTGCCACCGCCAGATTGTTAGAGATCGGCTTTATTTCCTGGAGAATTTTTTATCTTCTGGAACTTCTAGAAGCAGCATTTCTCCTTGACTCTGATGTTATTCTGCTGCTTTCAGGAGAAATGACACAGGGGAAAGTCAGAATGGGAGAGAGGGGAGTGAGACTAAGTCTGCGACAGACCCACAGAAGCTGTAAAATCAGACCAGAGAGAACCAGAAAGGTGAGGCTGTGGTCTGACTGCTGTGGTATCCATGAGAGTTGCTGAGACTGAGTTGGGAGAGCACTGGTAGAATAGATGCCTTCATCAGATCTGGTCAGTATTTGCCTCCTTGGCCCAGTGCTGGAGCCTACCCTGACTCCTGTGTGCTGAGTGGTGAGAGGAGTGTAGAGGGAAGTGAATAATGTGGTGTCCTTGCATACTTTCTTCCTAGTACATAAAATTCAGTGCTTGTTTCCTTGTCTGTGTCCCATGTGAACTCTGTGGGAGGATAGGGGCTATGTCTTCTTGTCTCTTGTATTTCAAGCACTGGCATAGTGCTGGGCATGCATTTGGTAAATAAACTGTGAATGAATGACTTGCTGTAGAAAGGGCCCTTTGTACTGCTGTCTGTTGGGAGGCTCTCTTACTTCATTGTGACATGTTGGGTGCTCACCAAGGCTTTCTCTCGCTACTGCTGTAGGGACTATGGAGGCAGGATTTGGGGAAGTGGCAGGTGGAAGGAGAGCAGATGCTATACACTGGAGTTAACAACATGGTACATAAAGAATATAACTCTTCATTGTAATTTTAATTGTTTGCCTGAAAACAGCTACTTCCTTTCTGTAGTCTCTCCAAATGTACTTATTGGCTTTCTGTGGCATGTTCTCCCATTTTTTTTTAACTCCACTATAATTGCCTGTGGGGTTTGATTTAACATAAATATTACTTGTACTCCAGTATAATGGGTAAGACCTGTTATTTCCTAAGTACTAACTGTCAGGTTTCTAGTTTTTCTGGGTTTGGAGGAAGTATGCAAACAGTGATTGTTCCATGGATTCATATTCCTTTAGTATTTTTGGTGAATAACATTTACAAGTCATCCTTGCCACAGATTAAACATGGCTTTGACAGTTAACATCTTATTTTCCTAGCTTAATTGTAACCTTTTTGAGAGCTGGTTCTATAATTTATTCTGACACAACCCATGATTTACATAAATGAAAATACTTGTTTAATTAGTGGGCAGTGAGTGTACACTTAACTTGTGCTGGAGCAGCTGAGGAAATGACCTTTCCAAGAGGGTGGCAAGTCTGCTTTCTGAATCACTGAGCAAATGAGAAGCTCTAGGGAACACTGGGATCTCTAGCCTACGTGCTTGATGAAATTCCACCTTAACATAAAGGTTAAGCCCTATTTCCCAGACTAGCAGAAATAACATCTTTTTGTCATGCCAGCTCCAGACGACTTAACTGTGGCAAACTTTTAGGTTCTACTCTGAAAGTTGTCACTTCTCTATAAATGTAGCCCTCTCTGGTTTCTTTTAATTAATTAATTAAGTAAGTAACTAAGTAAGTAATTAACAAGTCTATTAGAGCTTGGCCACAGAATGCAAGATGGCCAGCAGGTGCCACTCTCTGAATCATTTTACTACAGAGGAAGAAGCATCAAGGCTCATGACATTCCAGGACAGGACAGATTCAGGGCACATAAACCCATGTGTTTAACTGGATAAAGGAGAATTAGCACTGAGTCAATGTTTCCTGAAAAGAAAACTCTAACTATATTCTTCTTGACCTGGGATAGACTTTTAGAGCAGAGCTTCTCAAGATGTGGTTCACAAGAAAACCTTAGAATTACCTGCCTTATTATAATTATGATTTACTGAGCTCCAGAGTAGATGCCCAGAATCAGAGTCTGTAGAAAGAGGCACCACGAATCTGGTTTACAGGTTCCTCATGTGATTCTCTGTGCACTAAAGTCTGAGAATCATTTAGTGTAGGCACTCTTCCTTCTTCAGGGGGAGAAAAGTAGGCACCTGGATTGGAGTTCAGTGGTGAGGAGGTGGAGAACAGTTTTTGAGAAATCTGAGTTTTTGTGTTAAAAAATAAAACTAGTGCTCTACTTTATCTGTAAATTGTAATTTATAATGTAAGGAATATTTAAAGAGAAGTGTGCTGGAGATGAGGCCCGAAAAGGTGGGAGGAGGAGAGAGAACTCTTAATACAGAGAATAGAAAAAATATTTTGCTAATCTATTTTTTTTGTTTTCCTCGACAGTGTGGTATCCATGGCCACCAAGCTGAGCACCTATAATAAGCTAGTAATGTGTTCACAGGCGATGGTGAAGTTGAGTTCTGTTGTGGTTCTTATTAGTCATTCAGTGCCTATGGAGCTTCTGCTGATGGAAAATTTGCTATTTAGAAGCTTCGCAAGTCGGGAGTCACCCCTTGCTCCCTCCAACCTAATTGTCTATGCAGGAAGCATTTGCTCCTCTGCCTAATTAGAGGTCTTCCTCCTTCCAAGTGACACTGGAGTGACCTGACATGGAGGCACATTGTGAGTGAGTGCACAGAGCGTGTGGCCAAGTGTGTAAAGACCTGGACATGGAAGGAGGGCAGGATGAGGGCAGCTCATGGAGTCCTACTGACTATGCAGCCAGAATCCAAACAGCTTGAGAGGGTGGCTCCACCCTTGAGCACTTTCTGCAGAATATTGACATCAGGCCTCACTTTATTTCCTTGCTACTGTGTCTCCTCTTTCTCGCCCCATCATTGTCCAAACCTCCCACCTCCTCTATTTTCCTGAGTGACAGAAGAAAGAGTCAAAGAACCACCAATTTCCTTGTACTTAAAGGAGTGGATCTATCTTGTGGTGTTAGAAAAATGTGGCTTCACCGGGGATGAGGGAATCACTGACTGTGGACTCTTCACAACTCCCCGGGGAAGAACAGGAGAGTGGGAGAAATGACACATCTCCAGGGGGCTGTAGCAGGTGGCAGGTTGGGTCCCTGCCAGCTGATAGCCGGAGGGAAAGCCAGAGTGAGGCTGGTTCACAGAGGCTGGCTCTGGAGGCTACCCAGGCACTGTGCCCATGAGGGTGCTGCCAGCTGTTACTATATCTGGAAGCAGTTTTAGAACAAATATCCCCAGTGAGATATTTGGAGTGCCGCAGTGGACATTCCTACCCCTCAGAGTGAAGCCAGCCACTGTCTTTGCTCTAGGGAATGTGCTCAGGTGTGGTGAGATGCCTGCAAGGAGCTGGGACCCCAGTGTAAAATTCAGCACCAAATGGAAGAGATTGGCAGGCATTGCCAAGATGCCATTCTGTTAGAGGAAGGGATCTCTTCAAGACATCTTGCTACCACTAAGGGAGATCTGCCAGGAACTGGAGTCCATCTTCTAGGAGATCTAAAACATCTAGTCAGAGCCAAAGGGGCATTAAGCTACTGAGAGCTCAGGCAAGGCTGTCAGGAGTGAGCACTAACCAGAGTCTCTCTGCATGTGTGACCTAGGGAAGGACTTTTCCATCTGTGTATCTGAAGGGTTTGGGTCTGGTGAGCCCTGAGTCTTGGCTTGATCTTATAAGTTACAAGCTTTAGTCAGGTGATTCTTCTTTTGGGAGACATTTGGAATAATGATGGTGATAATAATGTCACCAATTAGGATAATAATATTACAATAGTATTAGCTGCCCAATAATGAAGCAGGCTGCCTTATGAGGTATTGAGCTCCTTGTCACTAGGGGTACTCAAATAGAAAAGAATACTTTTGACCAATTCCAAGATATTTTCATCAGAATCATCTGATTATTAAAAAATTATATTCCTGGACTCCACCCTCAGAAACTCTTAATTTGACAGGCTTGGGATGGAACCTGAGGACTTGCCTGAAAAATGGGGCTGGAACAATGTGGTCCTGTAGAGAGGTCCAATGCATTTGGGAAACCCTGTAAACTATAACTATATCCTTTGTCGGCAGTTCACACAGCACAGGAGCCAGACAAAGGGTCTGACAAATCCTATAAAGAAGGGTTCTATTTGATTTTGATTAATTCACTGGTTTCCAGAGTTGAGTGTAGGACTTTATCACATAAGAGGAGAGGGGGACTCTTATTACAAGGCTACCAAAGCATTTCCATGGAACTCTGTGGGATGCTGCTTTTGTGGGTTTACTGTGTTTCATGGGAGGATCTGATAGCACTGTCTAGTAGAAATACACTGTGAGTCCCATATAAAGTTTAAAATTTTCTAGGAACCACATTAAGAAATGAAAAGAAAATAGGTGAAATTATTCTTAATAATTTATTCTAGTTAATAAAGTATATCCAGAATACCATTTCAACACATAACCTATATAAAGTTATTAATGTGGCATTTTTCATTCTTATTTTTTTTTACTACTAAGTTTTGGAAATGAAGTGCAGATTTTACACTTTCAGCTCATCTTAACTGGGACTGGCCATGAATTAAGTGCTCAATAGCCACATGTGGCTGGTGGGCACCATATTGGACAGTGCAGCTTTGTGAGATCTTTGTTCCTCACTGTGTGGTCCAGCGATCAGCAGCCTCAGTGTCACCTGGGCACTTGAGATGAACGCAGAGTCTCAGGCTCCATGCCTGATCTACTGAATCAGAATTCGCATTTAGCACTATTTCAAGGGATTCTGTGCACCTCAAACTTTGATAAGCTGTGTTGGTGAACTTTCCTCCCCTTTCAAGATTTCCTGTTCCTCAAATTCTCTGTGGATGCAGTTAGTTAATAAATACTGATGACATGAAAAATAGGAGCCCCTGTGTGCAAAAGTGAATGCAGTTGGCTCATGCAGTGGCCACTTGGCCTCTGATTCTGTAAAGGGACTCTGGGATCTTTGGGCAGAGGATAGAGGATGGACACTTTACATTATAATGAATTGTGGTCATTTGAATCTTGGTGCGGTGGGAGTGTCTTACAGGGAGACCTAACCTTAGACAGGGCTTATCTGAAAAAGCAAGGTTTAGGGTGAGAACTGATGGAGTAGCTATCTAAGCACTGCAACGACATAGGTGTGAGTCCTGAGGCTTCCAGAATGAGGTCTTGAGACTGAAGAGGTGGCAGGAGGTAAATCCCATAGGGCACGGAGGTGTGGCCTCACCTCAGCATGTCCTTCTCTGATGTTGCAGCATGGACATCACTCTGATCTGGACCTTCTAATTAGACTGTGAGCTCCTTGCAGATGGGGCTGCACCGAGAGACCTCCAATTGCTCCCCAGGAGCATCAATGTTCTGGTGTCTAGTGACTTCGCAAGCTGACTGATGCATTTTCAGGAATTTCGTAAGCTAGTTAATGTACATAAGTTGCTTGAAATTGGCTATGGTGATGATATTCATACTATGGAAATTGGTGACTGCTAAAAATCTGGGTTCTTGTATTTTTCCTTTTAGTGAGCTGGCATTTAATCATTTACAAGGACACCCCTGCCAATGACACAGTACTGGCCATACAGAGAGGAGGCAGTAGGGAGTTGAAGAAGGAACTCAGAATTGGGAGATAGACACTAGTTGTATGTTGCTGGTCAAGTTGTTTTGACTCTCTGGGCTTCAGTCTTATTGTTTATTGAATGAAGATACTGAGACATATTTGAGAGGATTGAAATGAGAATTAAGTGAAAAGAGCTATGGAAGCGAGAAATAAGTGAGAACTATTGAAATGAGAGCCCCTAGTTCAGGTCAGTCAAGCCAGACCAGGCTGGTTTCCTCCATCTCTGAATTATTCTAGTATACTCAAGAACTGGAAATGCCTTTTCTATGTTCCTTTTGAACCATTTTTGATCATAGTTTAAAATTTTACCTTATAAAATATAACATTCTATGTTGTATTTAATTTCACAGCCATCCTCCATCCTTTTGGAAAGAGATAGGTTATGTGCCTTCCTGTAAAGTGTGAACTCCAATTGTTCTGTTCACTTTCAAACACCCCAGGCCCTTCGCTGCCGCCACTTTCTGCCCCTTCTCTCACATCTCTCAGTGGAAGATCAATCTTCACTTTTTACTGAACAGACTGTCTCAGTCCTTTCCCATGACAGCAGGAAGAGCGCTCTCCTCATTCTTGAGGCTTCCTGAAGTTTATGATCAGTTTTGTGTGGCCACGTTGTTACCCGCATGCCTCAGAGGCCATACACTTGAGCAGCAGCCCCTTTTTACTCTGCACTTTGTGCTGATAGCATCATTTCCCCAGGAAAAGGCAAGACATCCCTTTCCCTCCCAGGGTGTCTACCATGTGTTGGTTTTTTTGAGGATAATATTTCTGGCAGTTGAGCAAACGGGGCGGGAAATGGCTTTTGCGGGTGATTAAATGCTGAGATGATGTGGCAGCTTTCGTCTGTGGCCATGAGTCGCAATTACCTGACAAGAGAGAGAGATTTTACCTGACAAGAGAGATTTGACCAAGAGTCCATCTGTGAGCCTTGATTCTGAGGGCAGTGGGCAGAGTGAGGAATGATACCCAGCACATTCAGGACCGGGAGCTGAGAGCACAAAGGGAACAAGGAAGAACCATTGTTCTATCCTATCATTGCCGCACTTGATGTGCAACCTTGAACAAGTTGTTTTCCATTTATACCTTAGTTTACATCTTTGCAAAAAGATGGGCTTGAACTAGATAATCTCCAAGGTCCCTCTTAGCACTGAGATTTTATGATTTTATGAACTTCAACAAGCAGAGATATTTCTATTTAGGCTTGTTTTATGTTCTAATTCCCAAGGACATATTTCTAATGGACTGTACTCCAGAGACTCTAATTATTTCTTGTTAGCCAAGAATAATTTTAACAAGTAGCAGTAAGCTGTGAGGACTCTGGTATGTGTGTGTGTTCAGTTTAAGAGTGTTCTGAGAATTCAGTTTAACTCAACAAGCATTTCTTGAGTATTCACTTTTGGTATGAAGTATGGTACACTGGAAGCAACATAGAATTTTGAGTTAAAAACTTGGATTTTAATCTGTGATTTGCTATTTGTTGGCTCTAACTTAAGAGTTACTTAAGCTCTCTGAGTCTCAGTTTCTCTATCTATGAAGTAGAAAGAATTCCTTCTTCATTGAGGAATACATGAGAGCGTACGTCTAGTGCACATAGCACAAGACTTGAGGCATAGAAATGCTTATAAATGTTACTTCTTTCCCTACTAGGTGACAGGCCCTGATTAGGTGTCAGGAATACAAAGACACATTTCGGGGATTCCTGCCTGCACAACATCCACTGAGCTTCAGGCAGACAGGCACCCAGTCTGTGATGAGGTATCTATCAGCATGAGGTAAAGATGCAATGATTCAGGACACAGAGAACTTCATCTTCAGCTTGCAGAGCCATGAGCTAGCAAGCCAGTGGCCAGTGACAATCAGGAAATGCAAAACACAGTGCAACTGCTACCAGTTCTATAAAGACAGAATGACAGACTTCAGTGCTACTTTGGGCTTAGGCATGACATTTACACCTCCCTCTTGCAGCACTGTACTTGGATTCTTCCAGACAGAATTGCATTGGTACATGTGTATCTAGTGCTGGACTAGCACCATGCAGAGGGGATGGTAGCATTCTCCAGATTAGGAGACACAGCCCCCTGAAGACAAGGTCTGCTCACTTGAATAGCAAGAAGCAAAAGGCAGAGCGTGTAGTTTCTTCCAACCATGACAAGTGCCTAATGATCTAGCACTTCTTCCCTTCCTTTCCTTTCATTAAATAGCAGATGTTGAACAGTATGGGTGTCCAGATGCTATGGCTCTTGGAATGAGCAAACTTGGTACTTGCCTCTGAAAGATTCCAATCTTACTGGGGAGATGGACACATCAAGTATGCTTAGCAAAGTATGATGGGACATTGTATGGGGGTCAGAGCTGGGTACAAGGTGAGAGTCTACCTGGATGTGAGGGGAATGTAATTGCACCAAGACATAGAAAGAAGCGATTCATGGAGTCCATAGTGGACAGCAGAGGCTTGCTGGAGGAAGTGATTTTAGCACTGTTTACCCAACTCTTCCTTCAGGTCATGAACCTCCAGCATGCAATGCAGTTCTCTAACGCTCCCCAAGGTTCAGAAATTTTTGTGTCTATTTTGAGTTCTTTCTGCCGGGCCAGCTTGATGTTGCCAGACATTGCAAGGGTAGTTGGAGTTGGCATGAAGCCCTTCTCTAAAAGTCAATTGCATTTGCCTTTTGAAAATGGGACAAGATATTTATGCTTAATAGTTGGGTATTTTTGTCGTTGGCTTTTTAAAAACTTTTTTTTTTTTTTCAGGTCACACTCTGCTAGTGAAATAAGATTAATTTAAAATGGAATTAACTGTCTGTTTTGTGTAGGACAACCTTGCCAAATAATTACATCAAATATAGTTTGCAAGGAAGGTTGTCTTTTTATCTTTCTTAAAGGGCAGTCCAGAATATAAACACGCACCATGCTTGCCTCTGCAAACCAGCCTGTTCTTGAGTTTTTAGTCTATCTCTGTACCAGCTCATCCTTCTCTGAGGACCTGGGTCAGGCAAAATTGTAATAATCTTATATCTCAGAACTCAGAGAACCTTTCTGTGCCATCTTCACTGAAGATATCAACTTTAATAAAAATGAAAGTACCCAGGCTTATTCAGCAGCAAGAAAAATAAATTAAAAAGGCTCAGAAAGCACTGCATAGTTTCTCTTTATTATATGGCGAGAGAGAGAGAGAGAGAGAGAGAGAGAGAGAGAGAGAGAGAGAGAGAGAGAAAGAGAAAGAGAGAGAGAGAGAGAGAGAAAGAGACCTATAAAGGGGACAGACAGAGATGGTCATCAAGTGAAGGGGATAAGTGGGGTGTGGGGGAGCAGGGACACTTTGCTTCCTAGCACATGCCCAGATCATAGTGGAGCTGTGGCTTTGCAGTTGTCTGCGGCTGTGTTCTCTTTCTGGTAGCCCAGGGACGACCTTCTTTCTGACCCTGTCTTCTCACATTTAGGAAGATTGGGTGAAAATGGGCTCACCCTTTAGGAACTTAGTACTCAAGATGACCCTAAAGATATTCTTGCTCAACATGTTCATTTTGCAAACAAGAAAACTGAGACCCAGACAAAGGAAGATCAGTGGCTTCTCACTGTCTCTTAACAAGTGCGTGGAATGCATAAGAATTTGGCTGAGCTCAAGGAGTGGTTCCCCAGTTCTACACTGAGCTGATGGGAAGGCAAGTGGGGTGAGAGTTGACACTCCTGATTCCCAGACTGTGTGCTTCAGACCACCCCATTCCCACTTGCTTTAGTTGAGTGAGGGTTGTGAACTGAGCAAAGACTGAACATTTCTGCAGGCTATGACTTGGCTTTTGTAACCTATTCTTTCTGATTCCACCATCTTAATGGTTTTCAACTGGGAGCAAGTTTACCTTCCAGGGGGTATTCAGAAATGTCTGCAGACATTTGTCACAACCTGGGGAGAGTGCTACTGGCATCTAGTGGGTAGAGGTCAAGGATGCTGTTACAAATCCTGCAATGCACAGGACAACCCCTTGCAACAAAAAATTGTCCAGCCCCAAACATCAGCACTGCTGTTGAGAAACTGTGTATCTAATTGTGTGTGTGCGTGTGTGTGTGTGTGTGTGTGTGTGTGTGTGTGTAGGTGTATTTGAAAGAAAGGAGAATTCATTGAGACTAAGGGAGGGTGCTGATAACATTTTGGAAGTGAATTAGGCTCCTATTTTACAAACTTGCCTGCAATCTGAATTGTCCATCTAGCTTGTTTAAAAAAGATATATACCCAGATCCCACTCTATAGATACTGAATCAGAATCTCCAGGAGTAGACCCAAGGATCAATATTGCTATTCTGCTCCTAAGGTGATTGATTCTGACATGGAGCCTATTTTGGTAAATAATGGATTTGGTAACAGTGCTAGATGAATATTTGTAATTTGTCCATTCAAATAAACTTGGATATTAACCTCAGCACTGCCGTTTATCAACTAAATGACCTTGGACATGTCACATATTCTCTGAACCTGTATTGTCTCTTCCTCGAAGAAAGGATGGCCACATCCATTTCATGGTTTGTAGTGAGCAAACAATGAGATAACCTGCATCAAGGCTTCTGGGCAGCAGCAGGTGTTTATACTCTTCAGATGAGCCTATTGTGTTTGATAATAAGGGGACTTAACAGTCGTCAACCAGTTATATTTCAGGCACTGTCTTAAGTGACTTTTCAGTATACATGTAAATATATTTTTTACTTCATAACAATCTTGTTTTAAAGCTGGGGCACATTCTAGGTACTCTGACTATGGTAGGCTAAATAATGACCCGTCAGGGCATCCACTTCCAAATCTCTGGACCAGTGAATGTTATCTCACATGGCAAAAGGGACTTTGTAGATGTGATTAAGTTAGGGATATCAATATGCAAAATTATCTTGGATTATCTGGGTGGGCCTGAGACCATCACAGGGGTCCTTTTAACAGGAAGACAAGAGGTCAGAGGAAGTAGGAGATGTGACGATGGAAGCCAGAGGTTGAAGTGATTCGAGGAAGGGGTCATGAGCCAAGGAATGCTGTTGGCTTCCAGCAGCTAAAAGAGGCAGGAAGTGGATTCTCTCTTAGAACCTGCAGAAGGTCCAGGCTGCCGACACTTTGGTGTTAGCCCTCTAACATCCATGTTGGACTTTGACTGTCAGAACCATAAGAGAATAAATTTGTGTTTTTAAGTTGCCAAGTTGTGGCCATTTGTTAGAGCAGCCCTAGGAAGCAGATACACTTATGATAGGCTCACGCCCACAAATCCCGAGTGGTAAAAGCAAGGTCAGGCCTCTGCTATCTACCCAGTTAGAAGAGACACACACACAACTGAAAAGGCTGGGAGAATTCAGATCGAGAAGCAAATGGAAACCTAAGAGGAGAAGTTGAGAGCGAGAATCTCCCCCACGGGTGCCGTTAATCCCGGGGAACTCCTTGCAGAAAGTGAGAAGGCTGCCATCTCCTGAGGTCTCCAGCTGATGTTTGTAAAGGCATTTTGGTAACCCAGTGGTCCACTGACCCCTTTAAATGATGAGCCTTTGTTCTAGTCTCCAGCCCTCCTGTTCCAAATGGCATGGTGGCTCCTGCTGCTAGCTCACATATTTCAGAAGCAGCTTTTGCCCCTTCTCCACTCCTCCAACTCTGATTAGAGAAGATGGCAGGTGAGGCCCTCCTCATTTTCCTTCTTTGCCACTTTGCAAGTCTCTACTCTCCCCAGCCTCACCCTGCACTACCTTGTGTCAGTTGATGAGGGCGGTGTCAGTCCTGACCAACGTGGTTGTTAGAGGTCTGAATTATTTAAGGGACACGCATGTCTTTTACCTGTCATTCATCAGAGGGACACTGGCCAAGTGTAATAACCTTTAGCACATTACTATTTTGCTGGTGGGAAGGAGGAAGAAGGTGGGGGTTGGGGCTGGGGGTGGAGGCAGGGGTGAGGGGTGGTACAAAGAATTGTTTGTGTGGTGGAGGATTGGGAAGAGTTGCCCTGAGAAAAAAGGCAGATAAAAAAAAAGCTGAGCGTAATTTGATAGAGTATTTTTGGCTCAGAGACACTGAATTGGAAATGCAGGAGAACTAGCACGTCACACATTCAGAGGCATCTGTGAGCATACAGACCAATATGATCACTATAATTCTAATACTAATAAATGTTCTCTCGTGGTGTGACTTGTGGAGGTCACCTTGAGATGAGAAATTGAAGAGGAACAAAGGAGGAAGGGAAGTTATTAATAAACCTTAGCCTCCACCCCC
Source organism: Macroglossus sobrinus (assembly GCA_004027375.1). Classification (NCBI taxonomy): domain Eukaryota; kingdom Metazoa; phylum Chordata; class Mammalia; order Chiroptera; family Pteropodidae; genus Macroglossus; species Macroglossus sobrinus. Next base: position 356,028 of record PVKZ01000978.1, on the reverse strand, counting down.
TACCCCCTCAGAATTCGTGCATTCTTTCCCACACTTAACCCTTCTGTGCTCGCCTCCCTTGCCCAGACTTTGATGACACAGGAGCCCACTTGGTCCAGTGTCATGAGCCCTGGGTAGCTGCTCTTACTTCCACGGGGATTGTTTTGTTAGAGGAAGTGGCCACTTCTGGTCTGGTCCCTATTTGGACCTGAAAGGGCTTCTGATCCAATAGCATGTTTTCTTTTTGTGGGGTAATGGGGTTTGGAACTGGATCTCTGGGTGGGCTGGGAGCTAAGGACTATCTTTGCTAGGATATGCTGAACTCAGGCTCTAAAACCATATACCTTCAGAGGGAGGCCAGCAGCCAGCTGAGATGGGCACCACCTGGGAGTTACCTGTATCTTTGGTCAGTCATCAAACAATGGCTGTGGCTGTTGGATGATCCTCATCTTACAGGGGACACAGAAATGTCAGATAAGATCTCTCTTCAGGAGCTCGCTGTCTCCTTAGGGAGAGAATAATAATACACAGGTACTAGCTTTAGAAATTATTACTATTATTGTCACCAGCACTGCTAGACAAATATCAGAGAGCAATATAATTATGCGATACATTATATAGCTTTATTATACTACATGCTACTACTACTAGTGATAAGTGGAGAGCACAGTTGTACCAAGATAGATATTTTGGACATGAAATTAGTATCACTGCAGAGATTACAGAATAGAAAACTCTGTAGGTGGATATAACAGTAATACTGATGTCTAACACCTGCAGAATGTTTTCTAGCTTGTACCCACCTTTACGTACACAACAGTCAACTGCAGCCCAGAGAGGTTAAGTAGCTTGCTTATAGTACACAGCTGGTAAGCGGAAGAGGCAGGGTTTGAGTCCCTTGTAATGCCAAGGCCAGGACTGGTTCTACCCACCATAGATCCCTGCCCCACAGATTGTCATGTATTTATATGTGGCACAAGTGTCCCAGTGCTTTGTGTTCCAAAGTTCTTTCATATTAGTCATCTCCTCTGAACCTCACAGAGAGGGAGTGAGGAGGTAGGGTTGGATTTATGCTGGTATTTCAGAAGCAATCACTTGTTCGAGGACATGGCTTCAAGCCATCCACTAGTTTATGTGTTAGGAAGGCATGGTGACTCCTGGAGAAAACACACAAAACTCTCTCTCACTCAAAAATATACAGCAAGAGAAGAAGAAAAACATACAGAGCAAACAAAAAACAATCACAGAAAGTTGCAAGCAAAAAGAATGCTTAGCTGTGTCGTTGTACCTATACCTCATTACCTGCCAAATATCAGATCTGCTTTCCTACATTTCAGTAAGTCCACAGGAGATGATGCGTGGTGCTCACCTGGTTCCCCCTTGTCCTCTTGCTGATCATCAGGCCCCTCTGGGCATATATAGCTGTGCTGGTTTTTGGTATTGGGGGGACCTTTTTGCTTCTCTTCCCTGCATCCTTGGGGTCCACGTCATTCTTTGGCCATCATTTGCATAGTGGAGTCTCCTCCAGATAAAGAAAATGAAATGGAATTAAGATGGAGTTATTGAGTTTCACAGACACAGTGCTGATTTGGTTTCTATTGGTAGAGATGAGAGAGAGAGAGAGAGAGAGAGAGAGACAGAGAGAGAGAGAGAGAGAGAGAGACAGAGAGAGAGAGAGAGAGAGAGTGTGTGTGTGTGTGTGTGTGTGTGTGTGTGTGTAGGTATGCGTGTGTACCCACAGATATACTCAGAAGCATGCCTGGGCTGAATTCTTCCTCCACACTAAATAACCTGGAGCAGGATCTGCCATCTTGTGTATGGATGATTTGGATTACCAGTTCCAAGGCAGCTTTATTATTTTAAACCCCCCTTTATGATATTTCCTGTGACTGACAGTCATTGTCATATTTCTTCCTGATACCCACTGAGCCCAGAATTGTTCATTAGGAATGTGTCACCTGGCCATGCACCATTGCTTACCCACTCTCAGCCCACTGTTCATTTCAGCTGGCCTGTTTCCATCAGGAGAAGGAAGGAGCTGAGGAACCAGACAGAATGGCCCAGGATCATGGGCCATTTGTCTGGGATTGTGTAGCTTTTCTGGAGCAGGCTTTCCTGAGCATCCTGTTGCTAAAAATAGGGAGGGCCTGGTAGTGCTAGTGAGATGTTAAGAAGAGATTGCAAAGGTATCTAATTCCTCTTTCTCATCAGTGCAGTAACCACACCTCATGAGTGATCAGCAGCCTGTTGACTGCTGTAAAAATGAGGAGCTCACTGTTCTGAGGCAGCTCATTCCATTGTAAGGTTAGCCCACTTTTCCTTATGTCTCGTCAACATGTGGTGAGATGGGAAGAGCACTGGGCTAAGAGTCAGGCATGAGCCTAGGTTCTCCTAAAGCTCTTACCATAAGCAGCGGGACCTTAGGCAAGTCATAGAATTTGTCTGGGTCTCAGGTTCCTCTGTCTGTGAAATTGTGAGGAGGGGTGAGATGGAGACAGGGTTTCAGATGATTCTCTGAGAAGCTTGGACTTTCTGGAAGGTTCCTCAGGGGCTGCAAAAGAGGTTGAGGTGGAGGTTGTGTTGGATAAGACTCCAGCCATACTAAATGATAATAGTTATGATTTTGTGTTTTATATGTTAGGCTTTGAGTAAATGACTTTTGTAGAAAAACTAGTTTAAAAAACAGTAAGACTAGTTCAAGGTCCTTTCCAGTTCTGTTTTTATGATCTTTAAAATCTGTGGAGTCAGTTTAATAGGATAATACTATTTTAAATCTATTTTACATGGGACGGCTCTAACCTCTCTTATAAGACAGCAGTTCTACTATCTCTAACTTTTCTATATCCATTCACGTGGGTTGTGAATGTGAGTATTACATCCGAGGCAGTCATGGCCAGAATGGTGAATTCAGAGAGGTTGGTTGTGTTCTCCTCTTTATTTACTTTCTTTCCAGAGTTACTCTCTTCTGTCCCAAGTGCCCCTGTGATCTCTCATTTTCCATAGACCGCTGGACCTGGCCAGCTCTCACCCTGAAGAAATTATCTGAGAACCTACCCTGGATGAAATGCTAGCCGATGGAATTTAGAGTTTTAATATACTCCAAATTATTTGGGATTTTTGAAGCCTGAAATCTTTAGGACTTTCTCAAGCTGGTCTCAAAAAAGAATCGCTCTTGATGAAGTCTGAGGTTCTACGATAACTTGCATTGCAGGAAGTCATGTGTGTGCACGGCTGTGTCCCTCAGCTTCTTCCCCATTTCTTCCTCCCAGTGTGTTTGCCTCAGAGATATATTTCCAATTTTCCTTACAGAAGTATTTTAAAAAACAAATCCCCCAGAGTACATTTCCTAAATGCTCTAAGATAAAAGGATTCTGCAGCCAAATGCCTTTGGGAAAATGCTAGGTACGTTTTCCTCTTAGAGATTTACCGTGCACCCTGATCTCTTTCAGACTGAGAAATCCATCAGGGACGAGTCCTGTTTATCTTTGTTTAATCTAGTGTTTTCCAAACTATTTGACCACAGTATTCTATTTTATGCTAAGTAACAACTGTTAGCATCCCTCGGGATGGGTGTTCCTGGGGACACAGTTGGGAAATTCTAGAGCAGTGGTTCTCGTCTGGGGTGATTTTGCTCTCCATGTGATATTTGACAAAGTCTGGTGACACTTTCTGCTGTCATGACTTGTGGAAAGAGTGCTCCTGGCATCTAGGGAGTAAAAGCTGGGGATGCTGCTACACGATCTAAATGCATGGGACAGACACCCACACCAGAATTATCTGGCTCCAGATGTCAACAGTGCTGAGGTTGAGAAAACCCATTTAAGAGGTAGGCAGGGACAGGGTCTATTTAAATGCTGTGCAAAGCCCTGCAAAATCAGATACTCAAACCAGGCCTTTTGATTAGGAGTGTTTTCCGACAATGCTGTAATAGACACAGCTAGGTGAAATTTCCCTGGACACCACCATGACAAATTCAGAGCTGAGCACTTGGTGTGGAGAGGTGGCACTCAGCTTCCCTGAAACCCCACGTGGGCAGGAATGAAAGGCCCCTTCTCATGGCAGGGCATCTGGGGTCAGGACTGACATGGTGCGTCGCCTCATTCCTGTCCTTCCTTCTCAGAATCAAGCAGTTTAGCACCATTATAGGAAGGACCTGTTTCCCAGCTTGCACGTTGAACTTTATTTATTTCTTTAATCTTGCTCCAATCCTCTTTTCTTTTTTTTTGGACTGACAGGGCTTGGTTGCTTCTTCTGGAGATGTTGATTTGGTGGGGAAAAAAATGAGCCTGTACAGGAGCGTTCCGAGGACTGGGATTCTTTAAGTCCTGGTGATTTATCTGTTTCCATAAAGCAGAGCAATGATGCTTGTTAGTCAGCAGAACTCACACCTGCAGCCTCCCTTCTTCCCTCCCCTGCTCAGCTGTGCTCCATATCAGGGAAGACAGAGAAGACTGTTTCAGTTCTCAGGTTTTCTGATTCTCTAAATCAGTGAATGTGGAGCTCTTTGGAGCTGTGGATCTCTTTGAGAATATGATGGAAGTATTAGAACTGCTTGCAGAAAATGCATACAGATGCATGTACACAATTTTGCATGTGATTCGAGGTGGTGCATGGGCCTCTGTGTCCATGAGCTCAGAATTTTGCAAGCCTAAATTACGGGACACTCTGTGGAGACTCTGGATGCTTTTGTAGCTGTATATTGAGCATCATCATTGGGATGTACGAGGGAAAGAGGCACCTCAGTTCCTGGCCTCAGAGAACTGCTGTTCTTGGGAAATGGTAATTTAGCACAATGAGTTAGTAACTTTTATTTCAGCTCATTCATTCATTCAGCACACATTTATTTAGTTTCCATATGTCAAGTGCAGTATTAACCCCTAGGGAGTCAAAGATGAAAAGACAGTCTTCCTTCTCAACAATAATGAATACAGGAATGAAAAGAAAGACAACAAATAAAGAAAATTGAATCCTGAAGGTAGAAGATGAGAAGAGAGGCTTCAGATTTAGGTGTAGAGTGTGGACTGAGTGAGAGCAAGCTGTTTGGGACCAAGACTTCTCTTCTATGTGCACTGACTTCCCAGGTGCCTGCTAAGATCTGCCTGTTGGGATTGAAGAATTGTGCAACATCAGACAGGGTCTGCTTTGTTGCCTGGCACCTGGTCCTGGGGTCAAGCTTGACCTGAGAAGAACTTTAAGAAATGATCCAGAACCTTCTAGTGTCCCAAAGCAGCACTACCTACTTCTCCTTTTCAGTTTTCTCTATAGGGCTGGGGACACTTGAGTGATGTCCCATAGTTGTTATAGGGAAGGAACAGATGACACAGAGAGGCTTTTTGGACTTGGCTCACCCACTGTGGTCCACAGACCCTGAAGGAAAAGGACATGAAGCATGGTGGGGGGCAGATGTGGGGAGTGCGTACTGGAATCATGTTCTTGGTTCACTGCCGAGCCTGGATGGGGATAAGGCTGACTTTTCCGATCACATATCCTTCCTGAGGAGCTCACAGACAATGTCTCTGTAGAAGAACTTTGCAGAATGATGAACATTTTTGCAGTGAATCATATTGACGCCATGGCTACCTCTGTTCAGTCTCCCTTGTTTGGGATCTAACATGAATCATAATGAATCCAATAAAACAACTAGATTCCTCCTTTCTAGCTAGGACACATACCTTAGGCAGACTGGGAAGAGGTTGAGCTTGTCTATTAGAGCAACGAGTACTTTGAACTCAGCTACAATCCAGCCTCATCATCTGATACTTGTGGGCAGGATGGGCAGGTGGGATTTCTTTTTATAGAAACAATTTGTCTCTGCACGCGGTTGTGATGTTCTTATCTGAAGAGAGACAGTGAAGTTCATAGTAGTTGGATTCAGAAGAGGAAATCACTTCTTCATAATTGGTACTTTTTCATTCTTTTTTAAAAAAATGCTCAGCACTAATACTTTAGCTCTGAATCCCCAGTGAACTGCAGTGTAGAGAAAGAGACCACACAGAAATTACAGTTGTAAGCAGGTAATGAGAACCAGCTACAACAGGCAGCTCTCTGCTTGTGAGAATGGGAGTTACAATTATAGATTTATGTGGCTCCATTTTCTGCTTTCAATATAGCTTGTCGACTTCTCACACTGAGAAGCCCATCGCCATGGCCTCAGTAGCTTCCTCCCAGCTTCAGTGTCAAGAGAGATTTATTATTCCTATAGACTGCTCATAGCAACTTCCTTCAGATGGGTCCAGCGAGGGAGAATTTTATTTCATTTCATTTTGCTGAGAACAATGGCTCTGCAGAGACATTTGTTCTGTCTCTCCGGGTAGGCTCCTGAATTTAGGTGAAGAAGGCAGGGAAATCGAATCAATCAGTGGCTGTATTGAAAGAAAACTAAGAGCCAAAAGGCCATTTATTGCTCATCGTGGGAACAGAAGCTTGGAACAATAACCATAAAGTCCATCAGTTGAGAACTAGTTAAATCAGTTATGGTCCATCCACAAAATAGAATACTATGCAGCTGTTAAAAGGAGCAAAGAAGATTTATTTCCACTGATAAGGACTAATCTCCAGGACATAATGCAAACTGAGAAGAAAAGAGCAGTGCAATGTGTATTGTATGCTTTCATTTGTATAAAAGTAAGAATGATCTATCAGTGTGTACCTTGTGTCTACAAGGGCGATATCAGGAAGGCTTCACAAGGAATTTGTAATAGTATTTGCCACTGAGGACAGACTTGATTTAGGGATGCGAAGGTGGGAAAGATATGTAGAAAACCCTTTTGTGTTTCTGGATGTTTAAAATTATTATTAATCTTGTATTACTTTCTCAAAAATCACTTAAGGCTAAAAAAAATGAATTTCAAATCTAATCACTACAGCAAGGTTTGCTTTTGGAAAGATGAGCAATTGTGGTTTGAGTAAGACTAAGCGAAGATACCCAGAAATGAAAAGTTGTCTTCAGAAACTCCTATTATTGTGTGGGATTTATCACTGCTAATGATAAGTAAGAACTGGTCCTGTCAGGTGAGGTACGATTTTACCTTCATTTATGGGGATAAATTGAGTACATTATAGTCCACATAAATTGCATTTGTACCACATCGATTTGTTATGTGCCACCTATTAAAGCTTCAATATCCCTCCTAATGACAAGGTTTCCGCCACCCGGGCTCCCTGTCTCTTCTGTGAAGGCTTGTTATTCTTTAGCATGGTTGGGGTGGTTGGCCTGTTTCTCTGGGGCCCTCAGAATTTCTTTCCCGTGAATCAGGAGTCAAAGAGGTACTTTAAGTATTTGGAGTGGCCAAGTGGGAGGCAGCAAAAGTGGTGAGACTTTAGCAATCAGAGCGGCATGCTCTTCTTGAAAACAACCAAATCCAGCTTGGAAACAATATGCAGGTCATATCTTGTTCAAGATCTGGGGAATTGTACATTTGACAGAAGCCTCACTGGTCAGAAAGCATCCTCCTGGTGTGGGTGTTGCAAGTCTATGGGAGAATGTTGACCAGATAGCCAAGAGGCAGCCTGATTCTTTATATCTCTGTGTGTTCTGCCTCAAGATATGGAAAAGGCATCTCATTTCTTCCACCAGATGTCAGATTCCTGGAGGGCGAGGACTTATTCATCTCCTTCCTCGGGGCAGAGGTGAACACATCTTGCCCTGGGCTGTTCTTTGAAAACCCAGGTTGTGCAGGGCGTTTCTGGGTTATGGCATTGCAACTGAAAAGCTCTGTTCCCAGAGCCTATTTCTGTGATAAGACATGTGAAAACTAGAACAGAATTGCTGAGAAAATTAAATTAAACAAGTGGAATAATGCTTAGCAAAATATGTATTTGGAATAAGAACTTTGAAAGCATTACAACAAAAATGTGGCTTTGAAATGTGGCTGTGAGTGAAGGTGAGTTCTTTAGTTCATCCTACTCTACTGCCACCCCATATGAGGAATATCTGTCCATGTGACTTTGGGGGTGATGTTTCTTCTGTGTGGCTTTCTCTGGCTAGTAAGGATCTTGGCTGTCTCAATACCCAACTCTGTTGGATAATTCAGGACTTTCTTTCTTATCCTGTCTCTTTTTAATGGTTTGTCATGACTCAGAAATTCTTGTCAACACTGCCATAACTCTCCTCGGTAACTCACTCGAACAGGAGTTTCTTCCTCAGAACAGGACAGCAAGAGCCCATCAAGCTTCCACATAACAGTTTCTCCTCTGCAGAAGCACCAGTGTATAGATGTTATCTGAATGCTATCCACAGTACTAAATAATACAATGCAGCAGACAGTGTTTCCTATAAATTACTGAAAACAGTGCTGTGAAGGCAATGTAAGGTGCATAAATTCAAGTATTTAGCCAGGAGCTCATTAACTAAAGGCAGAAGAAAGGAATAGCATTAAAAAACACGTCCTGGTAAGAGTTTGTGGTAGATGGGGTAGTAGTAGAAGGGGGAATAAAAAATAAGTTATATTGGGAAGAAAGCCAGAAAAAGAGAAAGAAACAAGAGGTCTTTTTTGAGATGGTAGGAGAGAAAAATCTTACTGTCTTGAGTTGCAATCATCAGTAGACTGTCATTGGAAGGTCCCCTTGTTCTAACTGTCGGGATAGTCCTTTGTTGTCTCTGCAGTTTATAACTTAATCCATTTAGTGGCTAATATGCCACCTATTCCCCAAAGCCTTCCCTGATATCCCAGATGAAAATAACTTTTCCTCTTGGATTTAACTGTTTTATTCATCTCTTTCAGTGCTGTGCTAACTTTCTACTTTTATGATGGTTATTTGTATCTCTGTCTTTTTTTTCTTCTGCAAACATATAAACTTTCAGAAGGAAGAGATTATGACTTAGTGATTGACAATTTAGCAACTATTTCAGTGACTGCTTATTATATACCACCCCCGGTGCTAGTGGAGAATCCTTAGATGAGCACAATGTGCTCTTAGCATGAATGTCAATTACTTTCAGCAGAGTAAAGTATGGTTCGTTGCATAGTATATGTGCAGTCACTTTTGAATGAACCAAGATCAACCTTCTCTTTTCCTTGCTTTAAATATGAGGAAATTGAGGTTCATGGCTACTTGGCCTTTATAAGATTACACTCCTAGTTTGCATAAAGATGGAAACTCAGGCAACTCTATTTATAGTCTATAAACAGTGTCATTCTTTTAGCCAATTTGCTCATGGATGAGTAAGTGGGACTGAGAGCCTAGAAATAGCCTTAACCAACAGTTGGGAATACAACTTACAGGGTGCACTGAGAGCTAAAGAAAGAACATGCAGGAACTATTCAAAGCAAGGCCAGTGGACTAGTGGGTATGTCTGAGAAAGGCTCAAAAGATATGTCATGAACTTGGAGGAGGCCTGTAGTGGTGTAGGAGGGCTGGGCCTAGGACCGGGAGGTCCTGGGCTCAGATGACTGGTAAAGTCAGTGACACAGCCAGCTTCCTCTTTCACTGGTCAACTTACAGGTATATGTAGACTTGTGAAGGTAATATGGATGTAGGACCCTTAAAACAAACATATATCTGTCCAGACTTAGCTTAAATCAGTCCCTTGACAAATCTGAAAAATAGACTTTCCTTTTCCTGCTTGTATGCAGGTAAATTAGAGCTGGAAGATAACTCAGGAAACCATCTTATCCAGCCCTCTGCCTTTATGGCAGTAAAATATTGCCTCTATTTAACAGACAACTTTAAAAAAGCTCAGTGGAGTTTAAGGGTCCAAAACGACCCAGGAAAGATCTGTGTCGATAGTAACCCAGTAACCATCAGTGGGGTGTAGAGTGGCCGTTTTGTGAACATTTTGTTCTGATTAGGATTTTGGTAGAAGAAAACACTCAATTCCACTGAAATCTCAGGCTCCCTTCTATCCTCAGCTTGGAACACAGGAGTGTTGGTGTCTAAAGGCTTTACACTTTTGCTGCTGTGCTTGGGTGACACAGAAAGACTTAGAAGTGGTGCCCATGATGCTCTGTGATGGTCTGGGAGCTGAAGCAGCCACAGGCACCCGAGGCCAGAGTGTCTTATTAGCTCTTCTTTCTTTATAAGCAGATAAGTTTTTCTGCTGATACCTCAGGGATCATCCAGAGTTCTCTGCAACCCTGAGAAGAATGGAGCTCTTTCCCAATTAGGAATCTTTGGGTGGCTGTGGTCAGAGCAGATATTTATATTTTCCACATCTCTTTCCATAACAATATCAGTGACTAAAATCTTTTTCTAAGACCAGAGTTGTTATATTTCTGTTTTGGAATCAAATTAGAAAGAAGGGAGGGGAATAGGTTGGAGGCATAAGTGTAGAAGGAAGCTTGGATGAGTGTCTGCATTCCTTGCAAAGAGAAGCTCATGTTTTAGGGGTGATTCTGGTCTAAATGAAAAACTCAGGGCTTAGGAAAAGTTAGAGTTATCCTAAAACATCATGGGCCTATCCTTTTAGAGGTATCCAGGCAAAAAGGCTTGGTGGGAAGAAGATGGAGAAAATGAGATTGGACTTCCACACTAATGCTCCTGGCTGCAGCCTGTGTATCTAGTGCAGCTTTGCTGCTATTTAGTCTTATCCTCCCATGGCACAGGCTTGGTTCCTCCTTTTGACTGTGTCCTATTCTGCTTTGCTTCACTAGGTAAGTATGTTAATGACTTTAGGAAACCATTTGGTCCTTGAAGGCAATGAGTATTTTATTCCCCTCTGATTGCTCATAGTGTTTGTGCTATTCCTGGCAGTTAGAAGAAATGCAATGAATATTTATCCTTATGATCTTTGCAATACTTCCTGCTTTGGAAAGTGAACTTCTAAGTATTCTGGCTATTACGGTGGCTATAGTTCTTCATAATAATTATTTCTTTCCACAGAAGACTATTCAAAACCAGCCTTCTTCATGAAACTTCTAGTGATTCTGATTTATATGGCCCTATTATCTATAAATTTCTATACTTTTGTAGGTTGTGCATTATCCTTCTCCCCACCCCCTTTTTTTAACCTCAGGTAGATTGTTGGCTTCTTAGGTCTTCCACAATGGCTGTGTCCCCACTTTGGGACTGAGTAATTTGGGGGGTTATTGATTTTACAAGTTTATCCTTTAACAAGGAGTTTCACTGTATCAATATCATGATGATAGAACTTAAATTAAGCAATGTGTTGGAATATATATATATAGCGGAAAAGCTTTTATTTATATATAAAGAGAGTCTAGCACATTGCTCATATGTATATTATAATTGCTTATATAAAATTATATGTTATGGTATACACACATACCTTTCCTTATTTTAATCCTCACAAAAAAATCTGGGAGAAACATCATTATCATCTCTATTTTTGAGAAAAAAAGAGATTCTTATCACTTTAGAAGTGAATTATTTTGAATGTCAGATAACATAAGCTCATCTCATATGAGTGAATTTTTCTTTTTTAACCTAGAGTGGCTGAATAGGAAGTTGAACTCTATGTACAATAAACACAGACTCTACAATTAGGGTAATTACAATAATGAATCTGCACTCTTGTTCTTGCCCAAGGTCACACAGCCAGTAATCTATGAACCTATAATTCAATCTCAGGTCCACCTGATTCAAATGCTTCTTGTCCTTCCTGATTGAAAGGGCATGGTAATGGAGGGCTGTGTTTAGGAATTTAGATATGCACCAAAGGTGACCATTGAAAGCTTGATGAGGAACTAAGTGCAAGGTTTGACAATATGTTTTGATAGGATAACATTTCTAGGAGGTCGAAGTTTGGGTGAGAAGTTGTGAGAAGAAAGAGGGATCAGTTAAAGTCCATGATATCACAGTGTTCCAGGTAAAAGATGATAAAACTCTGGATTGAAGTTGTGGGAGTACAGAGGATGTGATAAGAAGTTATCATTACAAAGATAGAGTTGTTAGGATTTAGTGGTTTGGAGAACAATCAGGTGAGTAATATGGCTTTTAGGTTTCCTGCTGTGGGTCCTGTGAAGACCCTTGACACCACTGAACAAGACAGGACTGCATACAGGGGAGTGGGAGTTTTATTTGGCAGAGGGGATGGAAAGAGAATATGAATTATTTTGACACATTATGATTGAAGTACCATTAGTTCAAAAGGTTGGGGTGTTCTAAGAGGCAGTGGGTTTATAGGGCTGAAGATCAGGGAGGCGTTCTGGAACATTAGCATCCGTTGGCACACTTAGGTGATAATGAAGCCATCAGAGTAGATTGAATGTCCCAGGAATAAAGCATTGAGAGAGAGAGAGAGAGAAGGAGGGGAAGGGTTGAAAGTGGAACCTGGCAATGACAAAGATTTAAGTGTCAGCGTGAGGCAGGTCAGGTGTGGCAAAGCCAGAAGAGATGCCAGAAGACTGTTACGACTGTAAGGACAGGCCTTTGTCTCACCTCAGTTTCCAAGCCAGAGAAAAGTACTGAATTTCAACCCTGAATTTCTGGAACAGTCATGATTCCAAATACTTTATTGTCAGACTTCATGCTCATAATTTTGTCAGGTATTTGTAACCAGGGTTTTGGTTTGGAAAATGTCGTACACTTATTGCTCATCAGCTCCCTGGAGTGAAGCATGAAGTATTTCCCAGTGTGACTGTTTTCCTGTAAGGGCTGATGGTTGAGACAGTTTTTTTTTTGTTTTTTTTTGTTTTTTTGTTTTTTTTTTTTTATCATAAAGCCAAAGTGATAAAAGGCCAAATGGCTGATATAGATGGGAAAAACAAATAATGATAAAGGGAAGTCTGGGTCTAAAAACAGATGTCTGAGGTATGGGGTGGAGAGTCCGTCAAGAACCCACAGGGGAAATAGATATAGAATCCTGGGGAAATGGACCAAAAGAGCTTCCATCAGAAGGATTTAAATAAAAGATCGATAATGAATATCAGGGGAGAGAGAGAGAGAGAGAGAGAGAGAGAGAGAGAGAGAGAGAGAGAGAGTGAGAGTGTGTGTGTGTGTGTGTGTGTGTGTGTGTGTGTGTGTGTGTGAGTGTGTGATTATTATCCATCATAGTCAAGGAGGAGGGGATTTGGAAAGTAACTTCGGTAGACAACACATACCTACACACCTTTATACAGGTTTTGCTGCCAAGACAAAGAGACTGGCTGGGTAACAAGTAGACTCAGGAAAGACCACGTTGGAATTGAATTCCTTGTATAAATACATTGTCCCTCTGGATGTCATAGTCTGACATCCACCTAGGGCTTGGTGAGATGAGAAGTCTGCTTTTTCCTATCCTAAGGAAGGCCCTAGATGGACCTAGTGGGGGACATGGAGATGCTGGAGGCAAACTACAGTGGGGCCAATCGCTGAGAACAGCATTCTCAGGCACATCAGACCCAGTTTCCCCTTTTTGTAACAAGTGTTTCGAAACACTCACTTTACAGCACCAAAATGAAATTCAGAGATAATATCACCTGCCTACACACATAATTAAAATCAGTATAATGCCCTAACTCTAATATGAAGAAGACATAAATGGAGAGTAATTTATAACAAAATGCTTGTATTTTAATAAATGCTCAGGTATGACAACACTAGAAGATATAATGAAATCATCAGGTGCTTGTTCCTGTACATATGATCACATGAGTAAGAGTGCTACAAAAGCAGCTTGATATTGGTGTATGATATTGGCAATTCAAACACTATAAATTATGTTGTCATCTAGTATGCGATGTTTTAAAAATGGCAAATCCTTTTTTATAAAGTTATTTATAAAACAAAAAGCGTTCTTCCATCAAACTCCATGGTAGTTATATGCCTAGAAAATTCACTCTATTAATACTATGCAAAAATATTTTCCGCTTATATGTAGAATGAATTTAAGTCCTAGGCTAGCTTAATGACAAACAGATCCTTCTCCACAAGAATGTCTGGTGGCTATTTCAAGCGCTATGAGATGGGAGATGATTTTCCATGGTACTATACAGAATAGAATGGTCAGCATTCTACTCCTGTAAACTAAATCCAGTATTACTTCATCTCACGAAATTTTCAAAAGGCCCCTAAAAGCCAATAGCTTTCCTGTTGATAACCCATGTAAGGTGTTCAATCAAGCATGTATCTTAAAAAAAGAAAAATAAGAAAGAGATTCCTGGTGGTCAGAAGAGACCAGTTCTACTAGGAACCGAAGAGCTCCAGCTATCCTACCAATTCTTGGTAGCACAAGGTGCTGCTTAGTCTTTGGTGCATGCTAATTTGATCAAGCAAACATCAAGTCCTACATGCCACCATGACCCCTCTTTGATGCTCACTCCTTGATCCAAGGCTCTAGCCACCAGCTTTAGCTTTCTTCATAATGCGAGTTATGTGCGCAATAGCCAGGACAGCATCCACGCCTCCTTGCTTTGCTTTGGACTGAGAAGCATCCTGAACAGCGGTATGGCTTTGGCTGAACCTTCCTGATTGGATCAAAAGGAGGAAAAGATTACAACTTCTAAGATGTCTTATAGCAATCCTCAAGGAAGAATTCCATGAATTGTGCACCTTTGAGCTGGGTAGAACATAGTTGTTTTCTCATATTTGGATTTAGTAGGCTCTGAGGTTTCCATAGTTCTGTATTTGTGAAAAGACTGTCAGTGCTATACTTTCAGTAGCCAATGCTTTTAATAGCATTTTCCAAAATGTGATATCTGTAGGGGTTTCTCTAGTACATGGATGTGGCATTTAAGCAACAGTGGCTTATTTGGTGAGATAATTAATCATTTATCATTTGTTTTAAAGCCTGTTAGCGTATCAAGGAGAAAATCTCATTTAGGGCTAGTGTGCCTTTAACACCTTTCTAACACTTGATAACCTCCTATTTTAAAAAAGAAAAGGTCAGCTTCAGACTCAGAGCCCATAGCAGGGGACAATATTGACTACTTTCATGGCCTAATTTTTTATACTTTGCAATTATTTTCATGATTACTCTACACTTACGGCAGGTGATACTGATTTTCCATTTTGGTAGTAATACCAAGTTTTCTTTCAAAATCAATTAATTTCAATAAAAAGAAGAGGCAATTTAAAGAAATGCATTAGGTTTAGTACAGGTATTACACAGATGTCTCTTGCAAAGAAGGTGGTACATGAATGATTGACATTAAAGAAACATTGCCATTTTGTTTCATTCACGGGGCAGGTGACTCAGTGTAAAACAAGTTCTGGGGCAGAGACAGGTCACACTTTCAGGGTATTGGCTGGTTGTCAGTTCATTAAATTATTGGTCTCTTGCACAGACCCACTCCAGACTATTTACTATTCTTGTTGCTGTCTGTCTCTGGGTAGGAAAGCAGCATGTTAATGCCTCATATAATCGGTGATGGATGGCCCCAGCTTGTCAGTTTCTGACACACTGAGTGTTCAGTAATTTCATTATCTGCCCATTTCTCTACTCTTTGCAGCCTAGCACTTATGACAAGGTGGCATTCATCCCTAATGACATAGGGATGGGCTAGGATTCCCAAGAATCATTCTGCTTTTAGGAGGGGTGAAATTCTTTGAAAGAAAGCATCTCCTATTTTCCCTCCTCTATTTAGAACAAAGCAAGAAACAGGGCCAAGAGTATTTGCTGCTGCAAAAATAGGAAAGGAAGAATAAATATTCTAGGTAAGAAGTCTGTAAAAATAAAACCTTTAGTGACTAATGATAGTTGCTTGGGTTAAATATTTTCTAACTCAAAATGGAGTTTTAAATTTTCTTCCCCTAAATATAATTTAAAAACACACTGTTGTAGATTGGATGTCCACCAAATAAATAAGATCAAAGGAGCCACATTTGCATTGGTTTGATGGAGCCAAGCTGTTTGCTAAGGCAATCTTGGTTAATTTTGCTGCTCTGAAAAAGGTGGTAAAAATTTGAATCAATTCAAATTGATTTGAATCTTTCAAAAATTGAGAGACAGTCCATAAGAGTGCTAGGTACTTACAATATTGGCTGCGATTGTTTAACTTCTATGTGTCACAAACGTTTATTTCACCTAATCTTTACAGCAAAGTGTAGCTTCAGAGAGGTTAAGCATCAGAGAGGGTTAAGTTTATTGCCCAAAGTCATACAACAGGCAAGGTGAAACTGGAATTATACATCTCTAGCTAATGTCTCTGCATCCAACATCTTTGCTTTTGGGACTTAGCTACTTCTTTACTTAGAAGAATCTAACCTGAGTGGAAACATCTCTCTTGCCTTTTTTTAAATTGAAAAACTCTCCCAAAGATAAAAGTTACCTTGGGAGATGAAAAAGCACACACATGTTCTTGGTTTTCAACGCATATCTATTGAATCAATATTTCTGAGGGTGAGACGTGATTGATTATCTAACAAGCCTAGCAGATATGTTCAGTTATCAGGAAAGATTGGGAAATAGCATATAAAATTCATATGGGTAATCCCAGGGGTGCTGTTCAAAATAGTTAATAACCAGGAAAGACCTGGGTACTGCCTAATCAGAAAAGACCTTGGCTCCAGCTGGAGCAGGCTTTAGAGGTCCTTTTGATGCCAGCCAGGCCTTTGCTCCTTAGTGTAAGATATGAGAAAAGCTTGTTGGTCTAAGTGGCATGTCTGGGGCTACTTGGGTGGAGTTGGGACAATGGGGAGCTTGGAGCAGCAATAGCTTTTTACTAATGAGCCTAGGAGTATGTCAATATTTTAACTGGTATGGCTATATCAATGAATACCAGTTGAGTAACAGCCTTGGTAAGCCTCATGTGAGAAATTGCAAGCTGGTGGTAAAGGCTTCTTTTTCTATAAGTTCCATATTTCTCCAAACCTTGAGCCATCTGCATGAGAACATAGGGAAGCTCTATTGAAAAAAGTAACTTTGATACCACTACACATCTATTAGAATGGCGAAAATCCAAAACACTGACAACACCAAATGCTGACGAGGGTATGGAGCAACAGGAACTCTCATTAATGGTGGGAATGCAAAATGGTACAGCCACTTTGGAAGATAATTTGGCAGTTTCTTACAAAACTAAATATACTCCCATCATACGATCCAGCAGTTGTGCTCCTTGGTATTTAACCAAATGAGTTGAAAACATGTGCCACACAAAATCCTGCATATGGGTGTTTATAGCAGCTTTATTCATAATTGCCAAATCTTGGAAGGAACTAAGATGTCCTTCAGTAGGTGAATGGATAAACAAACTGTGGTACATCTATACAACGGAATAGTATTTGGCTTTAAAAAGAAATTAGGCACCAAGCTGTGAAAAGACATGGAGGAACCTTAAATGTGTATTCTAAATGAAAGAAATCAATCTGAAAAGGCTACATACTGTGTGATTTAAACTATATGACATTCTGAAAAAGGCAAAATTATGGAGACAGTAAAAAGATCAGTGGTTGCCGGGGGTTCATGGGGGAGGAAATAGGTGGAGTACAAAGAATGCTTAGGGCAATGAAAGGATTCTGCATGATACTATAATGGTGGGTACATGTCATTACACATTTGTCAAAACCCGTAGAATGTGCAACTCTAAGAATGCATGTAAAATATGAGCTTTTTGGGTTAGATCTGGTCAGTCCCTAGAAGACCCTGAGAATATAAATTTTCTTCCTCATCCATGCTTCTTCTGATGACTAGGCTCATCCTTCCCTTATGCAGGTAGATACAAAAAACACCTCTTCTGTAAAGTCCTGTAGCCAGGACTGAGTCTTTCTTCCCCCAAATTTGTCGAAATTTATGACTATTTTATTGCTCTTTTTTTTTTTTTTTTACTTTGTATTTTCACTTCTTTCAGTCTAGAAAAGCAGCTTTAATATAGTATTCACAAGCACAGCCAGATAGCCTGGGTTCAAATTCCATTTCACACACTTGTTGGTATCACCTTGGGAAGTCACTTAATCTGTTTATACTCAGGCATCTCATCTGTATACATGGGGAATTAAGAGAGCCTGTTCCATATGGAGTTTAGGGCTAATAGATTAGTGCAGAGCAGCTTTTATTATTTGTTTTCTACTTCCTCACCCCCCTCCCCACCCTGCTCCACCCTTGGAGGGAGACAGTGTGGGGGAGTGGACAGGCTCTGTCTTTACTTCCAACCTTGGAAAAAGTATCTAACCTTTTGAAACCATAATTTCCTCATTTGTAAATGGAATTAAAAGTGCTTACCATTTGGTTTAATCTTGAGGGTCGAAACATATCACCCCTGTAAAAGGCCCAGCTTTGTGATTGGCTTAGTCAGTGCTACTATCCCTTTTGTGCCTGTCACTCATGCTGCCGTAAACACAGTGGATGTATGAATGAATGAATTATATATTGCGGTGCAGTGCAAATGGAATCTTTGAGGGTAAGATACGAATCCATTGCGAATATAATTTTTACATCTTAGGACTTTCATCTGGGCATGTATATTTTGAAGCAGAGCCTGAAAGGAGAAACTAAAGCAATGAGGGATGTATTTATTTATAACACCAAAACCATACGTGAATTTACAGATATGTGAAAGCTTATAGTTTCATTGTGGTATACAGCAAGGGCAAGCTTCGAATCCTGTTAAAAAATTCAAAAGTTTTACCACTTCTGAAGGTCTTAAGTTTAAACACTGATAAGAATAGAACTTACAATGATTTTGAAAAATCCTGGCTTCTTTGATGCTAAAATGGGAATTGTATTCTCTGAGATCTATTTCCCGTTCACTAAGCAATTGTTCACATTATCTCTTTTCTTTTTATTATATTTTAAGATGTTTAAAATATTTTGGTGAGTCATTCTTCTTAGTAATTAGATGTAGTGATTAGAATATCTTTTATATTCTGAGGCATTAAGTTTCTTTTATACACTTCAACATCATTATATTCAGTAATGACCTAGTATGAACAATGGTTTCACAAAAATCCTGAACCTCTGAAGCCAAGAGATAGTGAGCCTGTCAGGTGAGGAAATGGAGGACCTAAAATTTCCTTATTCTGGTTGTATCAGATGATTGATCCATCAAGACAAGGAAATAGAAGAGAGGAAACACTAAAAAGCAACTACAGCAGAGATTGGACTTTGTAGGTTTATAGAAAGTTGTTTTTTAATGTCTTGCAATAGTTCTTGGAATTGAGGTAGCACTTTTCAGCCTGAGCTGATAGATTTAAAGCACAAGATACTAGAGTGTGGTTTCCCCCAGAAAACAGTGGGCTCATTCTGGGACTACCCTGAAAGTAGCAGTTTTGAATAAATGGGGAATATGTAGGACTGAAATCCTAGTTACAGCTTTGAGTCCCAGATTGAGCAAAAATAAAGAGAAGAAAAAAACTCAGTGCTGTCATAGTCTGGCCCAAGGATCCAGTTGGGACCTACTGAGCATCTGCAGAATCCTTTTCTCTTAAAAATGAAGTATAAACAGAATCTGTTACCATTCAAAGCTAAGAACAACTTCTGAAGGTGGAAGAGGTCATTTTTCTGGTGTGGAGGCCAAGAGTCATGTGCTCAGAGAAAGTTTTGGCAGGGGAGATGATGTAGGAGGCACCAAATTGAGTTTTCTTACTCTTTTTTCCCCTCTTACACATGTGATTAGTTAGGCCAATGGGCATCTTTTAACATGATACCCAGAGTGTTGAGGCTCAAACAAGATGAAGATTTCTTTCTCTTTCAGGTCCAGGACGTGGAGGTGGCTCTGCTCCATACCATCATCCAGGGACCCACGCTTTTTCCATTTTATTGCTCTATTAGCCTCTAAGTTTGTTATTTTCATCTGGTTGAAGCTAGCCATTATCACATCCATGCTGGCAGTGAGAGAGAAAGAACACAGTCAATTTTTTTTCTGAAGGAAGTGACTCAGGCATTGCTCATATCATGTCTACTTATGTTCCACTGGCAAACATCTTAGTCTCATGATCACTTCTACTTGTGAAGAAAGCTGGGAAATGAAGTCTTTAGTTGGATAGAGACTAAAATGTTATGAGAAGCGTTCCAGTTCTAAAAGGAAGAAAGGTAAATAACATCAGTAGTCTTTATCACAGATCCCATCTCTTATAAATCAATAGCCTTCTAATTCTGCTGTCAGAAACCTTAATTTCCTTACATTCCTCTCAAAAACTGCCTATATGTGATGGAAAGGATGTGAGGCTGAGCATTCAGGCTCCAAACCTCTCCTCCTCTAGTTCACCTTGATTTTACTTGTTTTATGCATTGGATTTCCACATAAGTGTCCTTTAAAGAAAGATTCCTAAGCTAAAATACTTTTTGAAAACCACTGATGTAAGCACTTTCTATAATCCTCTGTATTTCCCATCACTGGCATTTTTTTTTCTTCCTTCTACCTTATCACTTCTCTCCATTTATGGTGTCTCTGGGTTGTTTGTAAAAGATGCATTTAATGTTCTTGGGTTGAGTCCCCAGGCTCATTTACTCACTTGAGCTCTTACTGTGGGTGAGTGATCCATTTTTGCTTCTGGATTCTCATGAAAGGCAGTATTATTTTTCTGATTCTTTTTATCCTTTGGCTCCTCCTTGGAGGTCCTCTGCCTCCTCTCGGGTTCAAGATCTCTTTCCTTGACTTAGTTTACTGATGTCACAGAGAGCTTCAGCTCTCCACTGAAGTCTGTGTCACAGTCCAAGGACAGAATATTTACATCATTCTCTACCACACAACACTGGGACCCAAATCAACCCTGAGGAATTGTTTTATGATGCCAGTCCCTATTTGCCTCCAGTAATCTAATTACCTTATTGAGATGAGGGGTTCTGTAAGTTTAGAAATGATACATGGTAATTTCTTAGAGTTTTATAGTATCCACAGCCTTTTTACATGGAGCATCTCCTTTGATTGTAACAAGCATCTGGGAGGTAGGAATTTTCATTATGCCCATTTTAAAGATGAGATGAGTGGTAATCAAAGAGGTTAAAAAGTCTAGTCCAAAGCCACTTAACTACTAAGTGGCAGAATCTGTATTTGAATTAATTATTCCAGGATCACCTTTCATGTATATAAACTCTTGTTTATATGGACTGTAGAGAGGATGAAACAAGTTGACTGTTTCTTTCATGGTTTTTGCTTCATTAGAGGGACTCAAAATAAAGTTGTCTTCCTCCCTTATCATAGCCAATAATTTTGTAAGGTGCCTTTCACTTAACATTATTTCATATACTCTTATAATCCTAGAAGCAGGCAGGATGGGCATGTTTATGTGCATTATAGAGGTAAGGATAGAGATGCTAAAATAGATGAAGTGACTACCATTGTCACATAGTTATCAGCAAATCCCATCATCTGAAGCTTAGTGCAATCCCTTTCCATGAGCTTAGCTGCATCTTGGAAGTGGGATCCTATGCATTTATTTTAAAAGTTAATATTAAACCTTCAGAAGTTAACAGAGCTTATGGTAAAGGTAGAATAAGATTTGGAAAATTGATACTAGTTAGGATGCCAGAATAGATGCCAAATCTATTGACTTGGGCAACTTTATTTGATTTGTACAAGAAATACTAGAGATGTACTGGCTGGTCGGTGTGAGCTTCCAGTGTGTCTTTGGTAAAGATTGACTCTAGATACTCTGAAATTTCATTCATTCAGTTGTGCATTGATTTCTTCATTCATTCAAATAAGTAAGGCTTAGATAAATAGATAAATAGGAGAAGACAAACCATGAGGGTCACCCTTAGCTGATACTCAGGTGCTGCATGGAAATAATTCTGTCTTCTAATATAGCACACCCAAATTGAATGAACACTTCCTCTTTGTAAGTCATTAAGGGTCTACAAACCATGGTCGCTGCACTTATTTGTTACCCTTGAATAGAAAGAATGAGACATGAACACACAGAAAAAATACAACTAGAATGTGATTTGGTTATAGAAGAGATATAAATAAAATTGTCCTGAGAGCATGAAAGATAATGAGAGTCAATCTAATTGGAGACTCTGTGGGGAAGCTTCGTGGAAGAGAAGCCATATCAAGAAGGAACATGAGCCAAGGTTCAGAAGTGGAAAATGCAAGGAAGTGTCAGGAAACCTCAATATTTCACATGATGTTTGAAAGTAGTTTTGGCTGGAAGACATTAATAAAAATAGTGGGTTGTGGTCCATTTCAGAAACTGGAAGTAGGGCTGAACAGTCATCCCAAGGAGTTAGGACTTTCCTTGTAAGTAGTAGGGAGAAATAGGGGATTTCTGAGTAAAGGGTGGTAGGATCTACAAAGGCTTTAAAATCGAGGCAACTTTCTTCTTGAGGGTGGAATTTGGGGGCCAAGAGAGCAGAGGAGGGACCTAATGTAGTTAATAACTGTAGCACATAGTCTTACATACCCATTCTCTTACAGTGACACTCAATTACCGTGACTGTCCAGCCTCCTCATATTTTTCATCTTGTTTGCAGTCCAGACCTCTTCTCTTTACACTCTTACTCTCTACCTTTCCACAAAACTTCTTTCTTTTCCTTCTATTTCTGCCACCATTTATTTATTGCTTTCTTTTTTCTTTATTTTTTTTTATGAATAAATCTCAGTTCTTTATTTTTAAACCTCTATCTCAGACACCTTGCTCGTCTTGCTATTGATTACCTGGATCTGCACAATAAGGCCCATAGAATGGTGGTGAGTGCTGTGATAGAAGTTATGAACATTTGCAGATTAATATTTTTTGCCTTTTTTAAACTTTCTGTTAAGTAGGTCAAGTTATCCTTAGCTTCCAGATGAGGAAACTGAGGCACAGAAAAGCCAAGTACTTTTTCTAAGACCACAGAGCTAGTAATCAGTAAAGACAAGAGCCTAACAGGATGTTTATAACTAAATGTTCATGCTAGGTCATTCCACCACTCGAGGCTTTCTCCTCTGAATTAGTTTCCTGTGTGCCCAGGGTGTAAGTCTAGGCCTAGAGAGGTTGGAAACTTAGTTACAAGTAATAAAGTAGGATTATGGATGGTAGCCTCAAATAAGAGCAGCACAACATCTGAATGTGACTAATGATGTTGTTAGCTCTAGATCCCTCTTTAGTTATATTGAAAGTGGAGTAATCATCCAGGTGACACTATAAATCAGAACAATGATTTGGAATAATTCTTGGTGACATTAGCAGTCATGGGGATTATGGGAAAGCAGTGCAGCAGGTTATACCCACAATGTACAGCATTGACTAAGTAATACCACAGCTTGGAATTTATCCTAAGAACTTGTTCAAGAATGAAAAGATGCTAATTATATGAAAAAAATTAAAAGAGAAAACATAACAAGGTATATTTTCTGGTCACAATAATGATCATTATGATGACTTTGTAAAAAAAATGGGAACATATTCATAATGGGTTAGGTATAAACAGTAAGGTAGCTCAACATGGTATGTATATTTGATCACAAGTCTGGACACAGGTCTTCATTTCTTCTAGCTGGAAAGGAATCATAAAGATAAGAATAGTTGTAAGAGGCAAGTGTGATTATGGATAACATTTTTTTCTCTTCCTCAAATTGTCTTTGGTGTTCTATGGTTTTCATAATGAAAATATGTGGAAGAGAACTGAGGGGTGTTTGCTAGAGTAGGGTTTGCTTCTAAGACCAGTTGAAGTTTCCCTTGCCATTTTGGATGATGACAAACTCTGGAAAACTTCCAGGATCCAAGGAGCTGAGAGGGCAGAGCCAGATTCCATAGAACTAAGGGCCCAAACCTTTTCTTCTCAGATTTCCAATGCCTATGGGAAAATATTCTAGGATGTATACTCAGGCAACATCTTCATACAATTCTCAGCTGGTTCTCTTGAGAAACCATCTCTTCCTAATAATCTCTTCACTAAGTTCTTGCACAAAGTGGTGTGTGTGTGTGTTTGTGTGTGTGTGTGTGTGTGTGTGTGTGTGTGTGTGTGTGTGTGTGTGTGTTGGTATGTTTTGTTTTTGGAGGCTTCAACCTACCACTGTTTACTTTTTCAGTTTCAGCTGAGAGATAATGTAGAACAAATTCTTTTTTTTTTTTTTTGGTTCCTTGGTTCATGGAGAGAATTAAGGGGATTCATGAACACTCTGATATTGAGTGGAAAAATTTATGTTAAGTGCATGTTTCTGTGGAGAGAGGATCCATCATGTAATCATTTTCTTTAAGAGCTCTTTGAGCCTCTAAATTTAAGAGAACTGAGCTGAAAGCATCAGGGGAAGGGGAAAAAAAGAGAACTAGACCGGACGAAGAGATGAGTGCACTTCTAAAAGTTTAAGAATCACATGTTTGGAGCCATCTAGTTTGGTGGGGATTGGGAAGTGGCATCTATTCTCCAAATGTTTTCTCTATTTTTTACTTAAAAAAAAGAGCTCAAGATTGATTTTTATAGCTGAACTTTCTGAATATGAGGGTGACAGCTCAGAAGTTAAAATCATTCTGTGGTTTCCAACACTTACTGCTCTCCTGGCTTGTAACAGATGGATTTATAGCTGTTATTTCATAGGATATGATGCATGAGGAGGTTGTCCTCACACCAGAAAAAAAGGCTTCATAATTTACCTTCAAATCTGGGTTTAAGAGAGTGCTGGGAGGCCCGACTCTGCCATGGTGTGAAATAGATTTCCAGAAAGGCGTATGGCTCAGTTGTCTGACCTTTACAGCATATTTAAATACATATTATGGTATTCATCGTAGTAAATAATATAGCTAAGGTCATGCACAAAGAAGAGCTGAGGGAAACATTTGCAGTAAAGCTGTGGGCTGCCCTGGAGGGGAGATAGGTACTTGGCTTTGAACTAGAATTAGCAATCTGGGTGGGGGAAGTTACAGCAAATATTTTCCACATAGGTGTCAGTTACTTTGGCACTGAAAGAGCTAGGACTGCTGAAGGAGAAATTGGTTCTGTTGATTCACAGCACGTTCTGCTTTTGTGAGGTAGAGTAGGACATAATAACGGATCTTCTCTTATTTATTCACTGCATGTTTATTTAGCACATACTATGTACTGGGCAATATTTTATATGGTAGGGACGTAAAGACATGGCTTCTGCCTTCAACTAGCTAACAATAAAACAGAGATGGATGTAAATAAATGAATTTTGATAATCTGAAATTCAGTAGAAGCACGTGTAGAGCACAGGGATAGCAAAAAAGAGAAGCTGATCAGAGGGAGTGGTTAACTCTGTATTGGAGAGTCAGGGAAAGGTACAAGTATGGAGGTAAAAGTATGATTTTGAAGGATGGATAGGAGTTCATTTATAATGGATGAATGGGAAGGACATTCTAGATGGAAGGAAAGGTACGTAGAAGGACCTGGAGGCAAGAGAGAGAATGAAGCATGGAGTGAAAGCAGTTTACTGTTGCCTCCATGTAAGTGAGTTGCTGGGAAATGTCAGTAGACAAGGAGACTGGGGCTCATCATAACCAGATACTGTGTGCCATATTATTATGGAAAATAAACTAACATTTACTGAGCACTTACTTTATACTAGATCTTCTATTGGGTACTTTAGATGCATTATCTTATTTAATGTATACAACTCTGTAAAGTACGTGCTAGCATTATCTCCATTTTACAGTCAGGAAAACAGAGTATCAGAGAAGTAAAGTGACTTGTCAGAGGTCACACGGCAGAAATGGATGATGGTAACTCAGAGAAGTGTTAGTGATAAAAGCTGAGAGAAGTAAATGGAGTTGAGGAATATTTAGGTGGCAAAATCAAACCGAACTTAATGATGCATTGGATGTAGAAGAATGGGGGAGAGAGCAAGGGAATATTTAAGGATGATTTCTAGATTTTTGTCACAGACAGTTGGAAGGATAATCATGTCATCCACAGAATATTAGAGGTCCTGGGAGAGAAAACATGAGTTTAGTTTTAAGTGTATTGAGTTTTAGATACCTTTAAGATATATAAACTAAAATTTAAAAGTTGAAATAAAAGCTCATTTGTCATTCACCTCCCAAGACTTATTAACTTAAAAACCATCTATTTGGTTTAGGATTCTGAGAGGCAGCAGTTTGGGCTGAGCTCAGCTGGGCCATTGTTCTGGTCTTAGCTGGGTTTTCTCTGGCATCTGCTGTCATGTACATGTCACCTGGGTGGCCCTGTGCCTACAGGGTGGCTGACCATGTGTCTCATCCCACAGTATCTTAACTCAGGGTAGTTTTCATGGGGGCTCAGCAGGTTCTAAAAAAGCAGGTGGATACAGGCCATGTGTTTGGAGGCCCAGGCCCAGAACTGGAACACAATTTCTTCTGCCATTGTCAATAGAGTGAAACAAATCAAAAGCTAACCTAGATTCCTAGGCTGAGGTAACAGACTCTGACTATGGGGGAGCAGATGCAAGTCATTGGAAATTGATGTGGGTACAGGGAGGTATGGCAGTTGGGGCTGTTGCTGTGGGCAGTTGGCCCATATGTTCTCCAAGACAGCGGGACTACTTTATAGTTTCAGAGCACTTATTCACTCTTCCACCTCCCAACTCTTACTCATGTCCCTCCATCCTCACTTCACAGCATCACTTGGTTGTCTGTTGTGTGGGCTAGCTACTCTGCTAGTTGCCGGGGATACAAAAATGAGTAAAGCATAGTCCCAGTGCTGAGGTTAAGGAAAATCATGTCCCTGGTAGTGGTGAAAATGAATCTACTCTGCATGTCCCAGGCTCTACCCAGTGTCCTTTATCTGACATTCTCTTATAATGACTGTTGAAACCTCAGCCCCCTGGGACAGGGGCTGCTTCCTGTAGGTGTGCAGGAAATGTGTCACCCACCAGTGGGATGGACTATTTCTGAACATGCCTCAGACAGAAAGCACGTTCTTGTGTAAGCACAGCCATATGCCACATTTTGAATGTTAAAATTTAGCCACCACTGAATCATCTAGAGATGAAATAAAGGTTACGAGATTTTTAAAGCAGATAATAAAGGCCTTTCAATACTATTTTTATAGCTTTTTTCTTATTATAAAAGACATATTTAGGAAAATTAAAAATACAAAATGTGAAAAATTAGAAAATATGAAAATACATAATGAAGGAAATAAAAATTACTTATCACACACTGATGATTATGTGTGATACACATATATTTATTTTCTAAAATTAGGTTAATATTTCATATAAAATTTTTATTTGACTTTGTCATACAGAATGTGTATATGCGCATATGTATATTTTTAAACATTTGTTAGTATTATATATTATTTTATAGATTGTATTTTACACTTAACATGACACAATTATATATCATATTCAATTTTACAAAATAAGAATGTGAACATATGATTCTGTCTTATCATATAGAGGTACCATGGTTTAACCATTCCTCTATTATTGAGTATTTATGTTGTTTCTGATGGTTTGCTATTATAAATAATGCTGTTGAGTCCTTCCTTGTACCTAAATCATGTGAGCATCTAATTATTTCCTCTGGATATAGTCTTAAAGTGGTAATTCTGGGCCAGAGAGAATAAACATTTTTTTAAAAAAAATTGCTGATAGATATGAGAAATTGCTTGGCAGAAAGGTGGTATAGCAGTTATAATCTCATTCTGTGAATTTTCTCTGACTCAAGAACTATCTAGGTGGCTATTGTGGAAACTTACCCGGAAAGTATTTGTTTGTTCATTCTTTCCCTTATTTAGTTATTCTTTGATTTATTCAGTAAACATTTATAAAGAGATAAAGTACCTAGTGAGAAATATAAATGTCTAAGATAGGTAGTTACACACATTTATGCATTTGTCAAAACTCATAGACCCATACACCAATAAGAATAAATTTTACCCTATGTAAATTTTAAAAATAAAATTTAAAAAATGACTAAGACATGTTCATTGTCACAAGGAACTTAAAACCCAGTGAAAAAGATAAGACATATGCACAATAATTACAACGTCAGAACATATTAAAATATCATATAGGTGAGGAAAATAATTATTAGCACATTTTGTGTGCCAGGGACTAGGCTAGGTGTTTTATGCATTCATTCATTTGTTCATTTTCTGGGACTACAAATATGAAAAGCCAGACTGCCTGCTCTCAAAGAGATCCCAGCATCATGAGAGTCAGACCTGAGAACGATTACCATGGGCATAGTAATTATTATAACAGATGCACATGTAAGAGGAAAGAGCCTATCTAGGAGAGTTGAGGCTGGATTCTGAGAAGAGGGAGTTAGATACAAGACACAAAGGTGGAAAAATTGTGCTTCGCATCATTTACTCCAGTCAGTAGCCTGGGAAGGCAGGGGTCTCATACTTAATGTACACAGGAAGAAACTGAGGCTTACAGAGATTAAGTGACTTGCCCAAGGTCACCCCACTCAGAAGTAGCAGAATCACAAATTCCCCTTAGATCTGTGTTTTCTGTCCTAGTTACTGGATCCCTTAAGAGGGACTGAAATTTAGGAATGAACCTCTGGAACAGGGTGGATTTAGAGCTGGAATGACCTAAGTGCACATCTCAAGGGAAGAGGCTTGGAGACAGGAGTCGGGTAAGAGAGCAGAGGTTCACTTAGGGCAGCAGTGCAGGAAGGTGATGGGGGAGACAGATATCAGAGGGCCTTGCAATCTAAACTAAAGGCTATGGACCTTAGTTGATAGATAAAGGAGCGATTAATATTTTGAGAACAAGGCAGTTGCCTGCCAAGAGGTATGCATCATAAGAGATTAATCTGGATGTAGCATCTTCAAGGATGAGGTGAGGGATAGATGGAGAGCCTTCTATTGCCTTCAAGAACTGTCCTGCTTCCTAAGGCAGCAGATACATATCAGAGTAAGGATGCTGGTGCATCTCACCCGAATGATCAGTCCTCAACTAGTTAGGCCCATCCTTAGTTATTCCAGGATTTTGTTTACTATAGCAATTCTTTTATTAATTTAGACAAAATAGTAGAGAAAACTCTGACCTAGATTTTGTTGTATTATTTCATACAACCTCTTCCACTCAAATATTATTTCCTTTCTGTTTTTTTTTCTCTCTACTCCCAGCTCACAATTCCAAAAATAAAAAGCTTTGTTTTCTTAAATAATAACAACACACAAAGTTGAAATACTCCACTGGGTGACGGGGCGGTACTAGCGCATAAGAGTGGGAAAGACTGGGGCCTGAGAGTCCCAGCGCTCAACAGAGGTCATTCAGGTCTAAACCAAATTTCACTCTTAAGATGGTCCAGGTGTCTCTCAGGCAGGTGGGTGGCCTGTAGCAGGGGCTGGGTGAGGAGACAGCAGGGCAAGGCTGAGGTGTTCACCCAGAATCTGAGCTGGGAATGGTGAACATACAGTCTCCCAAAGGATACCCGGGTAATATTTGGAGGAAGTATTGCCTTGTTTCTCCTCCATTTCCTTGTTGATGGGGGTGTTATAGATGGGTGGTGAGGATCAGAATTATAAGTCTTTTTTTTTTTTAAGGCAGCAGAAGGAAGAACTCGCCTCTTTCTTTTCTAGAGCACCAGGTTTGCCCCACTTTCAACTCTAGGATACCAGCCTTTGATCTTTCGCTCCAACATCATTCTTAGGATAATTTTCTTTTTCCATGTCCTACAAGGTCCCTGCCAGTTTCACCACCTTCTCAACTTCATCTCACATTTATCTGTTGCCCTGACCTCCAGTCTCACTGACTGTCTTTTGGTTTCTTACACGGCTGTAGGGCCTTCACCACTACTGTTCCCTGTGAGTGCAGTGCTTTCCCTTCTGCTCATTTCGAATGGCCAGCTACTTCTCATGATCTGTTCACCATTAAGAAAGGGCATTTCTGACCTCTCAATGTGAAAGTTATCCCCTTTACTATTCTCTGATTTAGAGGGCTTTATTGCAATTTGTAATTATGTATTCATTTATTATTTTTATTTTTAAATTTATCTAAATTAGTTTCAAGTATATAGTACACTGTTTAGACATCTCTATAATTCATAAAACGATCCCCCCAACTGCTCCCTCCCTCCCCTGGCCCTCCACCTAGCCATCATATTAATGCTAACTGCATCCTTCTGCCATGCTCGCCATCCCTGTGACCAACATTCCTTTGTATAGATTACAAGTCTCAGTCCTACTATAAGATTTAATACTCCATGAGGACAAGGACAGGCTATTTTATGCACTAATATATATCAATATACACACCCAGCTCAGGGGCTAGAACATAGAAGAGGCTTCATTACTATTTGTCAAATGAGTCAACTTGAGACATTTAGTTTCTGTGTCCTTATCAGCTCATTTCCAGCATGACTAGGCACATCACACATTCTTGGAGTAGGGATTCCTTATTTTCTTCAAGCTTGGGTACTTCCTGTACCTCCTTGGTCTCTCTTCATGGGTGGAACTGATGACCCCAAACAAGAAGGTTCCACTGAAAACATTCTGGACTGGCAAGAATGACGTTAAAGAAAAATAATCCATCTCTGTCATAAAAGGAAATTAGTAACCAAGACAAGAATGTTTTCACGTATTTGTTAAGAAAAGAAAATAAGATATTTTTCTTCTGTCATTGTCATGAACATTTTGGAAAGTCTAAAAGCTTTTTCTTCAGGCAGGAAAAAAATCCTCTCACTGATAAACTATATTTGGGGTAGTCGTTTTTATTTTTTTAGTTTCTATGAGTAATTTAGGAAAAATCATGATTTTTTTTCAGCCTATTTCAGAGTAACTTTGCAAATTACCAGGTAGAAATTAGTATGTGTTCTCCCTCTTAATCACTTAATGCTCCACCAGAATATCTCTTGTCTGAATAGCTTCCAAGTAGCTAGTCACTTACTGTGATGGGAGTGCTGGTGTTTGGAGTCTCAGGGCGTGTTGAGAAGGTGGAATCTGCTTTCCTTTGATGTTGGAGTCAGCGTTCAGAAAGTTGCCTTCCTCTGCCTTCCTCTCTCCCTACCTACGGCGACATGTGTCACTGGCCTTTTCTGTATTCTTTCCCTCCCATCTTCCCGTCCTCCTTTCTGATTCCAAGGACACATGCTGCCATGAATAATTGAATGAGATCCTCCTCAAAAGCCAAGCTTTACAGCAACCCGGCCCCAGCTACCCGCTACTCAAACACTGTGTTTCAGATCTACTTGCTGTTCTTGATCATCATATCATGCCTTCTCCTTTGCCCAGATTTCTGCCTCTTTCTATCCCTTTGCCAACTGCCCTCTCCATAATGGCAACTCTTTATTCATCCTTTAGGACTCAGTCAGGTATCATTCGTCCTGGACGCCTGCCCTGATTGCCCTCCTCTGCTCACTGATAGCACCTCATGCTAATGTCCGGCAAAAACACTCTCTTTACATTATCATTGTGTGTTCATGTATCCAACTCATGAAATATGAAATACCCTTGGGGGGGCAGGAATAAGTGTAGTTTATCTTTGTATCATTAGGACATACTAGATACTACTTTTAAATAATCATTGTGGAGAGCGTTTTATTTGCTTCAAGACCTTTGCCGACATAAAACAGAGCAAGTTATTTTATATCCTTAGCTCCTATTGCATTATTATATCTTGTAAATATAGGTGATAATTATGATTCTTCCTTTTCTCTTTATCATTTTTGTCATTAAATTCTAAATGAGCCCTGGTCTGTAAGAGAACTTTAAAGATGCTATCTATGGATAGACCTCAAAGAAGAGGAAAGATATAATCCCTACTCTCAAAAAGCTTGCAGTCTGAAGGAGGGGGCAGGAATGACAGACAGTCTTAACAGAAGAAGGATATGTGTGCATGATTATTGTTGATATGTCAGCTAAACCGCAGGCATTAATGGCTAACCACAGCAGTGAAGAACAATTGGGAAGTTAGCTATTGGGGATTCCAGAACATAATATTTAAGTATAAATAAATAAAGATTTGAAATTGAGACACAAAGCAATCCATCACAATTCTAATTATTTGTTTAAAAATATTATTCTCTCTTGATTGTCATTTATGGCCATATATAAAGTGGAATATATTTACATTTCCATAATTACATATTAAATAGACACTTTTTTTTAGGTAGGCCTCAGTCAATACATAAAACAAAAACTAGTTTTCATTATGTATATAACTTTATAGGATATAATCTCATTAATGTAAAATGCCATTTATCAGTGGATATACATCTTTACATGTAGCTATAATAAGCATGAACTTATTTTTCTCTTTAATTTGTAACTTAAGTAGATTTCTACATTTCCCCCCTGTATTAATGTAGAACACATAGTTTTAGTTTTCAATTTGTAGTAACAATATGGAATCCATCATAGGATATGAGATTAATTGCTTGAATATGTTTGTGCTGTTGGGTATTTAGGTTGTTTGCTTTTTTTTTCTCTCTGTGAGGGATAGCAGTGTTATGAACATTTCCATACAAATAGCTTTTTTCTTTTTTACTTTTGAATGATTTCCTTGAAATATAAGAGTATGTTATCCAAAGTGGAATTAGCAGGTTAATGGGCATAAATAGCTTTGTCATTCTGCCAGAACTCTCCCTGGCAGGCCTAAGCCAGCAAACACTTTCCGCCAGAGGACAAGAGGATACCTGTTTCTTTAGAATATCCATGTATTTCATAACTTCCAAACCAATTTTCACTAATTTGAATGGTGTCCGGTATTTCAGAAATGAGTTAATTTGCTCTTCTGTAATCTACTGAAGACGAGCTGCTGGGCATTTTCTCACCTGGGTCCTCTCTGCTTTTCCTTCTGGTATCAGCTATTTGTTCTTTGCGTTCAGGCTTCTCTGCTTCACCCTGGGGCTTATAAGCATAGCTTCCCATCTTAGACTAACAGATGTTTATTCTTTCCAGTATAAGGAATAATAGAGATGAGCTTTATTTAGCATTTTGCTCATTGTTTTTCCTGAACTTGTCCTTTGCCTCCCAGTCCATTTCCACATTACACAAACAACACCAGTGCTAGCCCCATTCCCCACCTGTGTGCAAGGAGTTTGTGAGTTGAGCAGATTCTTAGCTGTGCCTATAGGGCCAGACAGAGACTGGCTTCTGCTCAGCTCACCTACTATACCAACTAGAGGCTATTGAAAACCACCTTGTGTTGAGGAAAGAAAAAGGACTTTGAGGTCTGGCTTGGGATTGAATACCAGCTCTGCGCTGTGTGACCTGTGAACGTTTCTTGGCCTCTCTGAGCCTGAGACTCCTCAGCTGGATGCTTGACACATCATTTGGAGCATCAGATTGGTGCCACTCGGAACGGTCCCTCTGCTTTACACCTCATGTCACTTACCTCTCACCCTTCTCTTTTCCTCTACCTTTTAGAAGAAATGAAACTTTCTGGAGCTAACTCTAATGCCAGCCAACATTGCCCACCTTCTTATTATGTGTTAACACAAAGCTCTTGATTGATGGGTTTCTTCTTTATTTCTCATACTGACTTATGAGGTCAGTATGCCTGTGACAGAAGCAGAAAGGAAGGCTCCAGGGGTTGAGTAACTTGCTGAAGGCTGCACAGAAAGTAGTGGTGCTGGAATTCCCACCCAGGGCTATTTGCTTTCAGGATGTGGGCTTCAACTACCACATACTTAGCCTCTAGGGTGCTTCTTTGTTGAATAGTTTATACACTAGTGTATACACCAGGAGCTCATTGCTGTTTGCTCTCGCTTTTAGTCAGCTGACAAATATTTGTTGAACACCTCTTTTGAGCCAGTCCTTGATCTAGGTATTGAGATATATAAGTATAGTAGTGATGGGTTTACTTCCTGCTCTAGACTGACTGTGGAAGAGCCTAGGAGGTTGGGCCCCTGGCTAGTTTCCTAAGAACTCCATTGCCTTCAGTATCCAGAAGGGGCCTTCTTATGCAGACATTGGCTGTCTGGTGGGGTTGAGCTTTACGTGATGGGTCCACCTTGCAGCACATTTGTATTGTCAGGTGTGGCTTATAGGCCCCCTGTGCCTGTATCATGCTATACTGGGTATCTGGAAACAAATCCAGCTTTCCAAGAGGAGATTATGCCATCCAGCCTCTTCTGGAGGCTCCTGCAGATGACTCAGGTCTGTGTAGGGACAGAGCCTTTGTAACAGCCTGTAGCCCGCTGTGCAGTTACTCAGCAGACGCCACCTCCAGGCACAGGTTGACCCCAGTGGGAATCCAGCTGCCAGATTTTGGAGGGAAGCCGAGGCTTCAGCCCAGTCACCCAAGATTTCTCATTGCCCAGATTCTGGGCGAGCGTTTCTTCATCTGCCTTAGTGGATCCAGCTCTCTGTCTTCTGGGGCAGAGTGTGTGCACCCCACACGCTCAAAGCAGGCTTTGATTTCTGAATACACTGCATTAGGTGCTACCTGGGCCCAAAGTACTTTTTGCTTGAACCTTCCACTTGGGCACTTTTGTCTGCAGGGAAGCAGCGGTCATACCGCTGCCTTGAAGGGGCCAGCACTGCTTTGGAGCACGCATCCTGCGAGTCCTGGCCAAGCAGGAGCTGTGTGTCAAGGGGAGGATGTGACCAGCGATTTTTCTTTTCCAGGAAATGCAGTGAAACCATCATTTATTGGGCATGTAAGATGGGCTGCTCATGTGTGTTATTTCAATTTTCAGTGAGCAATTGTGATAATCCTATTGTTTCATGAGCCTGCCTGTTTGAGCCCTGCCGGGTAGGTGGCCTGGAAGAACAAACTCAGGGTGGAGTGTGACCCAAAACGTGGAAGTGGAACCTGTGTTTCAGGAGAGTAGAGAGGCAGGAGGGAGCTAGATAGAGAGGTGTCATAGGCCTCAGTCTCAAAGAGCTGAGGTTGTTCAGGTAGCTATGAAACTAGACCTGTAGTTTTGTGTTTATTCCTTTACCACTGAGCTTAGAATAAAGAGTTGGCCTAAGGTTGAGACTGTGGTTTTAATTGAGGATTTCATTGGGTTTACTTTGAACTTAGCCTTGAGGAGATTCCAGGAGAGGTTTTAGAATACACTCAGCTGCCTCAGTAACTTCAGTGGTGCCGAAATTACTACATTAATTGAACCCTTATTCGGGAAGAAGGTGGAATATGAACATTGAGAACAGCCAGATTTTTTAGAGGAAGAATTTAGCAGGTGCTGCCATTTATGTATTGTGGGACTTTGCATTGCTACTTAATCTGTCTGAGACTTGTTCATTCCTGAAAGAAATGGGGATAATGATAGTCATTTCATAGGATTATTGTGAGGTTTAAATGAGTTAATGGATTTAAGTGTTGACTTCTATTTCTACTTTAAATATTATTAACCAAAATGTATCAATTTGCTACTATTTATCCTATAAATATTTACTTATAAATAGATGCTCATAAGCATCTCTTATATATTATGTAGGATTATGTTTGTTTATTTATTTGTAATAAAAATGAAGAAGTTCAAAACTTGCTCTTAAATATATCACAGTGTAGAAAGATGACAATATATTAATATTACACTACAATGGGAAGTTGCTATAAAGTTTGGATGCATTGGGGGGTCATAAAAAGTAATAATAGAATCTATTTGGAGGAGTCAGGGTAAGCTTTGTGGAGGAGGTAACTGATCTGAGGCTTAAGGGATGGGAGGAGTATTTCAAGTATAACACTTAAGAACATAAATGGGCTGAAATAGAAAGGAGGACTTATTGACTGATTTAACATGAAAGACTAGAGGTTAATAGCTTCAGATCAGGTTGATCCAGCAACTCAAATGATATCATCAAGGACTTAGACTCCTTTAGTTTTTCTGCTCTGGCTTGTGCAGTGTTGGCTGCATCCTCAGGTTCCACATTGTGGTCCTTCAGCAACTTCAGGCTCTCCAAGAAAACAGAAGGATTGTAGCCATTCTAGAGCTCACATCTTCATTCTATATTGTTTAGAAGAAGTGGGTCTCCTGGTGTTTCTTGAGAAGGAAAGAAGATGCTCCTCTTTCCTAGAAGCCCCAGCAAGACTCATCTTGAATATCATTGGCTCCAGTTAGGCAACATATTTTTCCCTGAACCAGTCATGATGCCATGAGGGTGAAATAGATAATTGGCTTAGGCCAATAGAGCTTATCCTCAAGCTGAAGGTAGGGCAATACCATGGTCCATACCACCCGAACCACATGGCTCATCATGAGCAGAACTGGTTTACCAAAGGGGCATTGTTCTCAGGATTCTGGGCAGCATGGAGAAACTATTTCTCCACTGCATCAGTGATGAGGACTTCTAGTCTGCATTTTAGGTGAAAAAATATCAGGGGCACATGTGATTATTGAGTGCTTGAAAGGTGGCTAGCGTGACTAAGGAACTGAATTATTAATTTTACTTAATTTTACTTATTTAAATAACCATATGTAGCTAATGACTATGATTTTGGAGAGCATAACACTAGACTTTAGAGAGGGTTCTGTAAGCAAATAGAGAGAGAGAGAGAGAGAGAGAGAGAGAGAGGGAGAGAGAGAGAGAGAGAGAGAGAGAGAGAGAGAGAGAGAGAGAGAGGTGTGAGGGGAAATAACTAAGCCTGAAAGTCCTGGTTTTGGAGAGAATTGAAAAGTCACTCAAATTTTTTTTCTCTGTTCTGTGGTTTGGATGAGTAACACAGACAGCAGAACCCTAAATTGAAAAGCTAGTGACAGGAAATGAGAATAGAGACCTCGGGTAGGGCCAGATTGAGAAGGCCTTTATGCGTTGCTGTTCACTTTAGATTTTACACTATAGGGAGTCATCAGGGGTTTTGGGGAATGACGTGATCATATTTAGATGTTGGGAAGGTGACCTGGTGCCTTGTAGAATAGGGCTTGTGTGACTAGATGCAGGGAGACAAGTTAGGAGACAGATACAATAGGCTCATGAGAGAGGATGAGAATTTGAAGTTAGGAAGGCGTGGTGGGGATGCATAGAAGGCGAAGTATAAATACCAGGGCAAAATAACAGGGTGGGTTTGCATGTGGTGTGGGGAGGAACACAGCAGGATTCCTGGATATTTGGCTTGGACAACTGAATTGATGATTGTGTCCTCTTTAAGCTGTGTCTTTCCAAAAGGAATGGGGCAGGTCTGACCTGTTCCTCGATGAATACCCTTTGGGGCATGTGGAATTTATCATGCCCATGGGAAGATGCCTGACAGGTTCTTAGCTGTTCTCTCAAGTTTACATTCTGTCTATGGAGATTAGGTCTAAATAAATCATTAGAAAAAAATTTCACATGCATAATTGCTATAAATCATAAATACTGCATGTGTTTTAGGTACATTTACAGCATAACAAAGCACCCCAAAACGAGTGGTGCAAAAGAAAAGTATTTTATTATGTTCATGGATTCTGTAGGTGGAACATTTTGACTGGACATGATATAGATAATCAAAGTCTGAAACCTCAGCTAGAAAGATTCAAAGCTGAGGCTGACTCGACTGGGGTGTAGTCATCTGAAGGTGTTTTCTCTCATTTCTGGCAACTGATGCTCACTCTTTGCCAGGTCCTTAATGGGCCTGTGGGATGAAACACCATAGCCACTGCATGTAGTCCTTCCTGCTGTGGGCTGGTTTGGGCTTCCTCATACGTGACATTTGGACTCAGAGCAATATTCCTAAGAGTACATAATTTAGCATTGCAAGTCACTTTGCACCACTTCCCCTATACTGTAATGAAGATCTGTCCACATTTGAAGGGAGAGACATGGACTCTACTCAATGAAGGGAATGCCAAGGTTAGATTGTAAGATAAGCATGTAGGTTGGGAGATACTGGAGAATGTAGTTGGCCACAATGGAGAGATGAATGCGACTGAAGTAAATGAGATCCCTGCTGGGGTGGGGGCTTGACTGGTGCTTGAAGAGTAGATAAGTAGATGCCAGCATGGAGAGAAGAATATACCTATTGTTGGTGACACAGGGGAGGGTTGATGTTCTGTTTTGAGTCTTCTAGATCAGTCTCATCAGTGCCGAGGACAACTAAATAGTCTAAAAATGGAATCCTGTTACTGCCACATCTCTGTGGATCATCCTGGGATACAGCGATTTCAAAGTAAATGGCTCCCTTCTAGGTGTCCACTGAGCACATTCAATATCAGGTTTAAAGTTCTCTGTGCCCACCCACGTTGATCAGGCTTGTCAAAATGCAAAACCATTGCTCTTGATTTTCCCCATTGTTCTCTATTCTATTCTGGAGTGGAAGGAGCCTCTACACCATAGAATCATAACAGTCACCAAAGTCCTTTATTAATGTAAGTGCCCTTGCTAGTGCAGAAATCACATTAAATAAACTTGCTTGTGTTTCCCCTGTTAGAGTAAGAGTCTCTGGAGAGAAGAAGTTGTGTATAACCTAGGAGCAGAACCACATACATAGTAGATGCTCAGTACAGGACTATTTGAATAAAATAAGCTGGAATGAATGTTAAATGACAGCAGTGCTGAACACAAGGCCTGGGCATTTGTATGCCATCTCAGTCTGCATGGACTACAAACTTGTTTATTCTCCTTATTCTTTATTCCTTCTCTTTGCCTCAGAATCTAGCCAGCTCCTTGTTCCTCTTGAACAGGAATACAATCTGCCCCTGATTTCTGTTTTTGTGTCTTATAGTCCCTGTCTCAGAACAGAGGCTTTAATTCCTAAGCACGCTTTGTCTGCTTTATATCAGGGAGGGAGACTGTTTTGACCTGGGTCAGCACACAAGAAGGACTGCCAGCTCCCTGTCTCCTTTTCCTTGACAAGTCTCCCTGGCCTGGACTCTTGCTGTAGCCAAGATATGTGAGAAACTTATTTTTATGGGGATATTTTGCAAAGATATATAATCCTCAGGACCATGGCCATGGATTCTGAGCAAAAGGAAGGACAAGGAGATATGATCAAATGTGTGCTGGTGAATCAATACAAATAAATTATGTGTTCTTTGTTATTATGTCTTAGGCTACATGAGAGAGGGCTCTTAAATCACTTACGATCAGCTACTGAAGGTTCTTCTCCTTTCCAAGGAGTTATATGGAGACAAAATCCTGGCTTGTGTTATTTTAGGCAATCCACTAAAAATGTTGGTGTCATTGCTAGAGGAATGCTGGCCACTGCAAGAGACTGGAGGAGAGCAATTCTTCTCTGGGTCTGGCATGGGCCTGATTATATCCTAAATAATTACCACCTCTAATGTCAGAGATTTATGAGTACTCTTTTGCTTGAATGGATGGCCCCTTTGCTAGAGGTATAGACCTTTGGAGTTCTGATCAAGAGCTCAGATAGATTAAAATCTATTCTTTCTCCTCAGTTCTTACCACATGAGTGGGATAGCCCTTCATCTGTTATGTCTCGGGATGCAGCTACCATGGCCCAATTCTCTGCTGTTCTGTGTCAAGACCTAGAAGAAAGCCAACTCAGGGAACATGGAAATCTGGGCAACCCACAAGTGAGATCCAGGCAAATGATGTGTGAAGGGAGCCCGAGAGGTGATCAGACATATGACGAGGATGAGAAATTTTCGTCTAGGGAAGGAGATGTCCAGAAGCTCAGGAGGTTGGGCAAGTAGTAACAAACATGTCCACCAGTCCCTGAGGCAGATGGGCAAGAGGTGGATGGGGCAGAGGGAGAACTTTGCCCAGGAGCACATTTCCAAGAAAGGGGGGATGCATAGATTCAGAGAGATAAGCTGAAAACTCATCCAACTAAACTGGGGCATGCAATGAGAGTTAGGCAGTGGGAACAGGTAAGATGGTCCTCCGGTAAGAGCTGGATTTCAAGCCCAGGCCTTGGAATTAAAAGGAAGCACGCTAACTTCTTAGATACCCTGGAGTCATCTTTGATGCCATTCTTTTCTATTATGCCTCATTGGTAATTTTCAGCAACAACTTTCATAGCGTTCTTTTTTTTCTTCTTTTCTTTCCCACTGTTATGGGAAATTAAAAATTTTTTTTTTCTAATTATGGTCAACATACAATATTATATTAGTTTTAGAAGTACAACACGATTAGACATTCATATAACTTATAAATAAAGTTATTTAGACTGAAAATAAGGGATGGAAAAATATATTTCATGAAAATAGAAATGAAAAAAAAAAGCTGGTGGCAATGCTAATACCAAAAAAGTAGACAAGAGACAAAGAAGGACCACATAAATCCAATACCCATCTGATGCTATACATAGTTATTACAATACTACTGACTACATATTCATGATATATTCTACATTTCCATGACTATTTTGTAACTACTAATTTATACCTCTTCATCCCCTCCCCCTTCACTAATTCCCCTTACATCCAATCAGGCAACCATTAAAATGCTCTCTGTATCTGAGCTTATTTCTGTTGTTTGTTTATCCTGTTCTCTAGATTCCACTTATAAGTGAAATCATATGATATTTGTCTTTCTCTGACTTACTTCGCTTAGCACAATACCTTCTAAGTCTATCCATGTTGTTGCAGATAGCAAGATTTCATTCTTTTTATGACTGAGTAATATTCCATTGTATATATGTACCATTCTCTGTATCCATTCATTCACTGATAGACACCCAGGCTGCTGCCATATCTTGGCTATTGTAAATAATGCTTCAATGAACATATGGATTCTCATGCCCCTTTGAAGTAGTTTTAGGTTTCTTTGTATAAATATCCAGAAGAGAGATTACTGGGTTTTTCTTTGTCTCTTGTTATCGCCTTTCTTTTAAAGTCTGCTTTTTTTGGTATTAGCATTGACACCCAGTTACAAAATATCTTTTTCCATCCCTTTACTTTCAGTCTGAATGTACCTTTCGATTTAAAGTGAGTCTCTTGTAGACAGCATATGTAAAGATTTTCTTATCCATTCAGCCACCTGATGTCTTTTGATAAGAGCACTTAACCCATTTACATTTAATTAATTGTTGCTTGATATGTAGTTATTGTCATTTTATTACTTATATTTTTTATTTCTTCTTCTCCTTTTAACATTTCTTGTAATGCTGGTTTGTTGGTAATGAACTCCTTTAGCTTTTTCTTGTCTGGGAAGCTTTTCATCTGTCGTTCTATTCTACATTACCACTTTGCTGGGTAGAAGAATGTTGGTTGTAGGTCCTTGCTTTTCATCACTGAATATTTCATGCCAGTCCTTTCTGGCTTGCAAAGTTTCTGTAGAGAAATTACCTGATAGTTTTATGAGAGCTTCCTTGTAGGTAACTCATGGCTTTTCTCCTGTTGCTTATAAGATTTCCTCTGTTTAAGCTTTGACATTTTAATTATGATGTGTCTTAGTGTGGGTCTCTTTGGGTTCATCTTGTTTGAGACTCTCTGTGCTTCCTGGGGTTGTATGTCTATTTCCTTTGACAGGTTGGGGAAGTTTTCCATCATTATTTCTTTAAATAGGTTTTTGATCCCTTGGTCTCTTCTCTTTCTGGTATCCCTATGATGCAAATGTTGGTACGCTTGATGCTGTCATTGAGGCCCCTTAAACTAACCTCATTTTTTGGATTCTTTTTTCTTTTTGTTGTTTTGATAGGGTGTTTTCTGCTACCTTATCTTCCAAATTGCTGATTTGATCCTCTGCTTCATCTAATCTGCTACTTAGTCCCTCTAATGTATTCTTCATTTCAGTATTATATTCATTTGTGACGTTTTTTTAATTTGTGACTGTTTTCTGTTTCTTTTTGGTTCTTTTTCTGGAGCTTTGTTTTGTTCTTTCATTTGAAACATGTTTCTTTGTCTCCCCATTTTGGCTGCCTACTTGTGTTTGTTCTATGTATCAAGTAGAGCTGTTGTGTCTCCTATTCTTAGTAGAGTGACTTTATGTAGTAGGTGTCCTATGGGGCCCAGTGATTCAGTTTCCCTGGTCACCTGAGCTGGGTGCTCCAGGTGTGTGTCCCTTGTGTGAATTGTGTGCATCCTACTATTGTAGTTGAGCCTTGCTTTCTGTTTGCATGTCAATGGGAAAAATTCACTTGCAGGCTGATTGGTGAGGACTGGCCAGTGACTACAATGGGGAAACTGTTGTACAAGGGCTGACTCTACAGAGCAAAATTCACTTTAGCAGGGCTCTCCTGCCTATTGAGCCTGCCCTTTAGGTGTGTTGTTTGTGGAGGCAGCTGGGTGGTATTCTGGATTGTTCTGAATTGGCCCCTGGGCCTCCTAGGAGGGGTCCAGCCACTGGCTGATTTCAATTTCTGCCTGTGCCCTGTCCTGGGGCCACCTGGCAGGAGCTACAAAGAGATCTTCAGATGGCCACCACCAGTGCTGGGCTTGGAGAAGAAGCTAAGCTGCAAACCATGTCCAGGAGCTGCTAATTCTGTGTTTGGGCTGCTTAGCAAGAGGTAGGAGCACACTGAGGCCAGATGCTGCCTGTTTAGGGTTAGTGAATCTTTGAGAGATTTTAGGGAAGTCCTTAGCAGTAGCCAAGACAGGTTGTTTGTTGTTTGTATGGAAAAGCCACTGGAGGTGGCTTTGGTGAACCTGCAAGTTGGGTCTCAGGGAACTACCAGTGCAGGGTGAACAAAGTTAGCCAGGTTGATGGAGTTTCAAATATGGTGGCACCTGGGTCTACACGCTGGGGGCAGGAAAGGCTCAGCAAAGAGACAATGGGTTCTACCAGCACTTCTGTCTGGGAGAAAACTGCCCCTCCAGCTCTCACCCTGAAGCTAGAGTATTCATTTCCTCCCTATATATCTCTGGTGCTCCTTGAGTCACTGCCCCAGCACTGGAGCTCAGAGTGAGCATTCCTATCAGCAAGTAAGTCCATGTGTGGGCCCTTTAAGAGGAGCATCTAGGACTCTTACAGCCACTTGTCTCACAAACTCCGCTGGTTTTCACAACTTGAAGCTTTGGGGATTTCTCTTTTCAGCCCTGGTGCTCCAAACTGGGGAGCCCAATGTGAAGTTGGGACCCCTCACTCCTCTTGGGGGACCTTTACAGCCTGAAATATCTTTTCTGGTTCTCCACATGCAGGTGTGGGACCAGGCCATGTCACATCTCCACCTTTTCTATTAGACTTGATGTGGCTTCTTCTGTATGTCCTTGGCTATAGGACTTCAGTTTAGCTATAGTGTGGGTGATTCTCAATGATGGTTGCTCTGTGGGTTAGTTGTTGTTTTGATGTGGTCATGAGAGGAGGCAAGTGCAACGTTTACCTACTGGGCTATCTTAATTGGAGCTCTTGGTTTTCATCTTCATTGAACCATCCTTCATACTCTGGACAGTTTTGTTCCTAAAACAGATGTGCTGGTGAATCATTCACCTGCTCAAGCACATTAGACATCTTTGTTATATTTACTGAGTAGAGTCAAAACTCTTTAACCTGGTGTGGTAGGCAGAGTAGCGGTCTCCCAAAGATGTTCATGCCCTGATCCCTTCTTTGATTATGTCAGGTTACATGGCAGAGGGAAAATAAAGGGATTATCCAGAGTTATCTGGCTGTTCGCAGTGTAATCAGAAGGATCCTTAAATGGGGAAGATGGAAGCAGAAGAATCAGAATCATGCAATGTGAGAAAGACTTGACAGCTACTGCTGGCTTTGAAATGGATGGCGGCCATCAGACAAAGAATAGGTATAGCCTCAAGAAGCTGGAAAAGGCAAGAAAACGGATTCTCCCCCAGAGCCTCCATAAGGAAGGTTGGAACACAGCCAGCTGACACCTTGATTTTAGCCATTGACACTTATTTGGGCTTCTAATCCCCCAAATAATAACACAAGTGACACATTTGTGTTATTTTCAACTACTATATTTGTAGTAACCTATTAAAGCAACAATAGGAAATTGACAAAGTTGGCATTTAAAACCATTATTATCTGACCCCAGTCTGAGTCTCCATCTTCTCTATGCACCTGAAGCTTTAGCCTCAGCAAACCAGCCTCTGTTGCTGGAATATATCAGCCCAATTGTGGTTTTCTTTTTCTTTTTCTTTCTTTCTTTCTTTCTTTCTTTCTTTCTTTCTTTCTTTCTTTCTTTCTTTCTTTCTTTCTTTCTTTCTTTCTTTCTTTCTTTCTTTCTTCTTTCTTTTCTTTCTTTTCTTTTCTTCCTTCCTTCCTTCCTTCCTTCCTTCCTTCCTTCCTTCCTTCC
This sequence comes from Macroglossus sobrinus, assembly GCA_004027375.1. NCBI lineage: Eukaryota > Metazoa > Chordata > Mammalia > Chiroptera > Pteropodidae > Macroglossus > Macroglossus sobrinus. Next base: position 312,388 of record PVKZ01000978.1, on the reverse strand, counting down.
TTCCTTCCTTCCTTCCTTCATGCAATGTGAGAAAGACTTGACAGCTACTGCTGGCTTTGAAATGGATGGTAATCTTTTCCTTTATCCCAGTTAGGAATTACTTTTTTATTTTTTATTTTATCATATCAACTTTTCAGGGTTACTGTGAAACTCACATGAGACAATAGGTGGAATGTCTCCAGCTAGTCTGTTGTAAGTCAGACCAATTCTGACTTTCACTGAATGTAGTTGTACAAATGTATATCTCTCTTGTTGCCCTGTAAAGGCCTTAGGTCAGAAACTTTGTGTCCCTTATCCTTCCATCCTCCACAATATTTAGCATAGTGTGTTGCCATAGAGAGACTTTATAATGATTTGTAGGATTGAATAGGAGATATGTTGTGATAAATGCCAGATTATGAATTGAGTGATAGGTCATCTGCTTCACCTTTGTGTCTGGGAGATGTGGAATGTGCTGGATACTGCTCCAGGTGCTGAAGATATAGCATCAAATAGGACAGGTGTGTTTGCCCTGAGGTATCTTACAATCTAGTCAAATCCCTCCTTTTGTTTTCTTTAAAGCAGTTCAAACTGGAAGCTACTTCCTATCTGAGGAATTGCCAATCCCCAGAAAATCCACTGGGGTTAGAAGCTAAAATGGCCTGCCTGAGAGCTCTTTCAGCACCTGAGACACAAGAGGGAATGATGTCCTGACAGGAATGGCAGAAGGGAAGTATGTATGTCTCTGGATGGGAGCAGCAGAGACAGACCCTGAAATGTAATGAGACAAGTGGGTAGAATCACACACCAGGAAAAATGAACTTGATGGACCTGTGATCTTCCCGTTGCTAAGGCTGTCAATGCATGTCCACACAAAGCAAACGCCAGCACTCAGGGAATGCTCTGGGCTTTTATCTCTACATCAGTGAGAGGCCTGGGGAGGTAGCTCTTTATTTTGTGAGCTTGAAGTTGTCATCACTAAAGAAGTGACATACTCTCTCTTAGAGACATTGCATTTTCCTACTCAGGTGGCAAATGACCTGGCTTGATCAGAGACTGGGGATGGAAGCGACCTAATGTATGTTGAGGGCTCACTATGTACCTGGTAGAAGATACCTTTTATATAATCCTCACAATACAGTGAAGGGAAGGACATTGGCTTCATTTTCCAGATGAGGACACTGAGTCTCCACAGGGTAAGCGCCTTGCCTAAGGTCACATGAGAGTAAGTGACAAAGCCTGGATTCCACACCAAGACTGTCTGACTTAGGGCTTTTGCTCTTTTTTCAACTGATTGGTTATGTTTTCTCTGTGTTGATGATTATGTCTGGAAATGTCACCCTAGTGGCTTTGGAGCCACCATTTCATCTTTCATCTGCTCACATCTCTTTCTGCCTCTGGCCTCTTCCTCACCGTGGTGGATAGATGGAAGAAGTGATAGGTAGGAAGGTAGGAGCTCAGATCTCAATTAATGGTACACCTTTGGAGTTAATTAACCCTAGTTATGATGAGCTGTCATCATGGCATAGACATTGGTGGGGAATTCTGGGGTCATTTGGTCCTGACCCTGTTACTGAGTTGAGAGCTACCTAATCATTTCCAAGAGATGGCTGTCTCTCTCATTTTCAAAGTCCCTTAGGGAATGAGAGTGAATGGATTTTTAATTCATTTTTAATGGCTCATTACACAAAACCAGAACAACCCCCCACTATTCAAAAGCATTTTTCACAAGCTCTCTGTTTCAACAACACTGCATTTCCATTTCCTTGATCTGTTACTTGCCTTATTCAGTACCACATTCTGCAAAGTACTTTCAAAACAATGGTCCTGCTTTAAATAAGGATGACTTATGCTTATTAATTACTGTATTTCTTATTCCTTCCTTGGATCATGCATAAATAGGCAAACCCGTGTTTGAGTGCTGGTTTCTACCTCTCCCTAGCTGCATGACCTGGGCAGTTTCCTCATCTTGCCAATGTGGGTGATGCTATCTACCTTTCACCATGGGCATGCCTATTATCTCTGTAATGAACATAGAGCACCAAGCATGGCACTAGGCACTTAGAAGTGCTCCGTATATATTACTGTCCCCACCTCTGCTCTTTGTATATTTGTTCTTCTCTTATCTAAACCACTCTACTCAATAAAGTTTTGCTTTTGTACATGGATCTACTGTTTATTTTTAAACCTATATTTCATCAAGTATTGATATAAACCTTTGTCCTCTTTAGAAGTCCCTAGAGGATACAAGCTCTTTAAAACTTAATACAGTCATGTTTTAGAAGGTCGCTTTCACCAATTTCCCTCCCTGTCCTTGTGTCCTCTTCCTCTCTTACCTGCTTGTAGACAGATATTCTCGAAGTCATTTCAAAAGCCACTTTGAATTCTCCCTTTTGTAGAGACTCGGCAGTTTAGCTCATTTAAGAAAGAGACAACCTTGAAGAAGTTTACAAAATACTCCACAAATAAGTGGGCTACCCCATCCCCATCTCTTGTGATCTCATTTACACCTCTCATTCTCTAATGAGGGCATCACCCCAGCTCAGACTCATCTTCTTCTCCCTTGAATGCCTATGGCAACACTTTCAACTCAATAAATGTGTTGTACTTCTGTTGGTGAATAGGTACCATGTTAAGGAAGAGGATAATAATACTCTTGTAATATAATAATGAGAAAAATAAGGTGTCTATTCTGAAGGAGCACATCGATTAATTGTGGCGGTACATATGCAAAGAGAAAATTATAATATAATCTGGTGGGTAGCATAATTAGAAATACATACATGTTAGGAGAATATAAATTAGGCGGGGATCAGTTCTTTTTTGGAGGACAGGTGAGAGAGACATCAGAGTGTTGATGATCTTTGAGGTGGAATGAAAAGGATGATCTTTGAGGTGGAATGAAAAGGAGATCCTTAGGTGGAGAATGGGAGAAGGGCTCTCAGAAGCGAGAAAAGAGTTTGTGCTAAGGTAATGGGAGTATGGAAACGGGAGAAAAATTGGTATTCTGGTGTGGCTGGAATTTAGATGTCATTTTTGGGAAGTGGCTCTAGAAGAGGGTTAAAATGTCAATTGGGGCCAGGATGAGAAACATCTGTCATGCCACGATGAAGAATTTGGAGTTGATCTTAAAGGCAGTATGATGCTACTAGAGATTATTTGGCAGTAGGTAACAGGATTCAGGCTCTGCTTTAGAAAAGTCATTCTGGTGTAAGAATGGAAGAGGGATGAAGATCAGAAATTCAATGAACTAGTTATTTTGAAGGCCTTTACAGTCATCTAGTAGCTGTATCCAATGGTCCATGTTAAATCTTTCTTGTACATGAACTATCAGTAGCTTTTCACACAGCTGAGAATTCTTTCCTCCTTGAAACACTTTTTTTACTTGGCTTCCAGAACCCTCCCCTAGTTTCCTCTAATCTCATAGACCAGCGAGGGTCTCTAACTCTGGATATTTCTAAGAGAAGACATTGAATACAAGAATTGATTACAAGAGTCCTGTAAAGGCTGGAAGAGCAAGAGAGAGAAAGGCAAAGTTGCTCAAAGATTGGTAATTGCAGAAACTATTACACCCCTGCACAGAAGAGAAAAAAATAGTACAAGAAGCCAAGGATTTCTGTCACCCAGATTCTGCTGTGTATTCTGAGCTCCATAAGTAGGAACCCAAGAGCCTACACTTCCTGTCAGTGAGACCCAGTACCACTGCTGTTGCTACCAGCTGCTCTGTTGCTGCTGTTGTGTTGTCACCAGAAAACAGACATGTAAAGACAGTAGCTTTTCCCTTTTCCACTGGTCCTCATGAATACCACCCCCCTTCAATCAGCAGAATCAAATTAGAAGCCAGGTAGATGACAGGTGAGTCTTACAAATATAATTCTCAGAGTTCTGGTTACCTCCAATACCTAGGCAAGAAAGTGGGCCAAGAGTAAATAAACATAACAATCTCTCCTTTAGCTGCTATGAAAATTCATTTCCATCCCCTATTCATGAGTAACCCCTTCTTTTTCTGTTGGTGAAGCAGTCAATGGAATAGGTGTTTTGTGTGCTGGTGACAATGTCCTCCCTGGAAACCAAGATTTCTCTATCGACAGTGCCAAAAGTTGTGGGGAGATGAAGAAAATATTATATGATGGCTTATTGGGTATTATAAGCTCTTTGCCTCTTTTTCCCACTTTTGCCTTTGCATCTCAGACCTTTCTACTTTGACCACTTACTGGTCAAATCCACATGCTGGAGGACAGCACCACAACCTCAGAATACTGGCTCCAGGCTAGTGCTGTCATTGAGTCTTTGAAAATCCATTCAGCCATTGTATCAGGCCAGCTGCTTCTGGGTGACTAAGTTTGTGGTAGGACCAGTGAATTCCATGGACATGCCCATTACTGCACTTCATTTGCTGTGAAATGAGCTCCTTTGTTAGAAGTAATGTTGTGTGGGATACCATGACAGTGAATAAGGCGTTCTGAAATTGAAAGATTTTCATTCTAGCATAATCACTGCAGGCAGGGAAAGCAATTCCAATGAGAAGAAATTGCTCCCTCTATGTCATGGGAGGGGTGAAACATAACCAATCTGCCACCAGGTACCTTAGCGGGGTCTCAGTGTTGTTTTCTGATGTCATATATGATGCAGAGACTTTGTTGTTTCTGAGATTGAAAACTCAGCAGTGATAATATCCACATCAGCCTTGGTGAAGGGAAATTCATGCCAAGTCTAGGCAAAGCCTCTGTCTCTGCTGCAGTGGCCACTTTATACGGAGCCCACAGAGCAAACACAGGGGGAGCTGGGGAAAGAGGCTTAAAGACTTTACAGAAGGCCGTCTTGTCTTTCGATCGTTGAAAAATCTCTTCTGTAGTAAATACCATTTGGTGAGCTTTCACACAGGACACAAATGTCCATTGAGCCAATATTGAAAGGTCCAAACACAAACTGGCTTCTCTCCTTCAATTCTCTGGTCTCTAAATGCTGAAATGCCCCAGCTTTCTATCCTCATATCTCTGTGCACACTTCATCTCTTGATGATCTATTCTAGTCTTATGTCTTTAAATATCATCTCAATTGATATTTCTGTCCTAGACTCTTTTCCCTGAACTCCAGACTCATTTATCCAGCTGAGCATTTTACTTTTCCATTAGAATTCTCATGTACTTCTTAAACTCAATGTCTAAAGCTAAGCTTGTAATCTTTACTCTAAACTGCCATCTCCTAAAGTCTTCATTTAATATAATGGCAACTCTAATCCCAAACTCTAATCCCAGTTGACTAATCCCAAACTCTGAGGGTTATTCTTGACTATTTTCTTTTATTCACGCCCTATATCCAATTTGTCTGCAACTCTTATTGGCTCTACCTTCAATTATTTTCACATCACATCCCTTTCCCTGTCCACTGCTGTTGCTCTGGTCTAACCCATACCATGATTCACCTGGATGATTATAACAAGATCCCAATTTACTTTTGTCCCCGTACTGCCTTTCTTACTACAGCAACCAGGGTGATCTTATTAAAATTTAAGTCCTCTGTTAAAATCCTCCAGCAGCTTCCCATCTCACTCAACAAGAGCCAGAGTCCTTACATGGTTTACAAGTTCCAGCAAGATCAAAGTCCCCCAGTATCTCCCTGCCCTCAACACTTTCCACTCCCTCTCAGTTTCAGCCTCACTGGCCTTCTTACTGTTTCTTGAATATGCCAGACACACTCCTACCTCAGGATATTTGTATTTGCTGCTTCCTTTGCAGGTAATATTTATTACCTAGACAGCCACATACCTTAATCCCTTCACCTCATTCAGGGTTTTGCATTAGTGTCAGTTTTTTGGGGGGGACTTTCTTGGGCTGCTTATATACTACTACAGCCTACTTACCCCTGACTACTTCTGTGTATTTGCACTTAGTCTTCTCCTTCTGTTCACTTTTTTCTCCCTTAGCACTTGCCACCATCTGACTACTATGTCATTTACCTACTTATTTGTTTGTCTATCTCCCCTGCTGAAATGTAAACTTTATGAGGGCAAAGTAGCTGATTCTTTTTCTTCACTGTTGAATCCACAGCACTTAGCAAACAGGAAGCATTCCATACACATTTGGTTAGTGAGTGAATGAAAAAGTTATGAGGACCTGAAATTGGAGGATACAGTGGACAGCCACACATTACAAAAGACTTAGTGTTTATCTTGCTGTGTGTGGGATGAGGAATCAAGGGTAATGCTGAGCTTTTGTCTTGAGCCACAGAGTTAATAATGATGTCCTTTAAAAAGCCTGAGAAGGAGACAACAGTTTTATGAAAGTCTCTGCATCATATATGACAAACTTGTTATCTCTTGTACTATTTCCTTGTCTTTTCAACTGGATTGTAAATTCATGATGGTCAGAAAGTACCGTCTATATTATTCTGAATTTCGTAGAAGAATACCACAGTTCTGGATACCCAGTTTTGCCCAGGCAGTCTTGTACTAGAGATCGGTTGAGCTGTGGACTACAAATGTTGAATTTCTGTTCCTTGGGTACATCTCCCAGAGATGGAAAGAAGACCTCGGATTCTACTCTGCTGAGATTAAAAGATGTACTCCTGTAGACCATCTCCAAGGAGTATGTAAAGCATCCTTGCTATGTTATCATTGTCAGCTGCTTTGGTAAAGAAAGCCATTGTCCCTATTCCAATCGGCTGGAAACAACGAACTATTAGTTAAGGGCCAGAATGAGGTGGTAGGAGGTGGGGGAGGGGAAACTTGAGGGGCACGTAGAGAGAACCCCATGATTTAAAGGCACCAATATTTCAGGAAGGTTTAATGAACTAAAGTAATTTTCCTTCAGAGTAAAATTTTACAGGCATTAAAGGTCCTCACTTCACTGAACGTGTTCACGGGTGAGAGCATCCTTGTGATTTATGAATTTGCAGATTATGCATTATCCTTTCAGAGGACAGGATTCCCCCGCGGCCTCCTGCCTTCCTTCAGAAGCTGAGTTCAGGAGCCCGGTGAACACTCTGGGCCGATTTGCAGCCTCCTGTATTGCTGTTGGAGTCTAGAATGGGTGGATATTTTTTTAAAAGGAGCTTAGCAACTCTTGAATCCGAATTCCCCCTTTTCTTCTCACCAAATAAGGATTACATAGAACTCTTGTCTCCTGAAGAATAATTATCATACTAATAACTCATATTTGCATAGAACAGCTTATAAAGCAGGTCAGCTTTCCTAATTTGATTTAAATCAACAACCCTATGAGGTTGGCAGGGGGAAGTGTGTCATTATCCCCATTTTAGGAAATTGGAGCAAATTCTGAAAACATAAATAAGTTGCTCAGGTTCGCACAGCCGCATATGGTAAGACTGAGTTTAGAGCTCAGCCCCCTCATTGCAAGCGCTCTGTTCTTTCCGTGATGCCATACAAGCCCCATCCAGAAGGCAAACAGCTGGACCCAAGGGGGTAAGTGAATTTAGACATGGGAAATTTAGGATTCTCAGGTGGAATAGGGACTGAAATTTCTTTCTCTGCAGTTCAGAGTGCAGATACATTCTCTTGCTCAGGAAGTGGGTGAGAAGAACATAGCTCTCTTACTCCCAGATATCACTCACCCCAACCTTGCCAGTGACTTGGACTTTTTCATTCAAATATAGATAATCCTGGAAGGCAGGTTAAAGAAGACTGTACATTTCATGAGGACAGAATTCATTTCTCTTTTACTTACTTCGTCACCAAGAATCTTATGCTCCAGAAAAATGAAAGATAGAAGGGAAAATGAGAAATAAAGACAACAGGTATTGGCATTGAGTGTGTCTATAGATCAGGGAATTAACTGAAGGCTGGCCTGAGCATCTGGCAGCAGGAGATACTAGATGCCTGTGAACAAGAAAATTAGGGATGGATGGTGAACAAAAACAGCACCAATTTATTTTTTAAGAGGCCAGCCATGTCCCTTTTTTGTTGCCTTATTATATGTCCATTATTAAATATAGTCCCTTAATATATGTTAAATTTATACACATACACACACACACACACACACACACACACACACACTATATATATACATAATTAAGTCTCATAATATTGTTCCTCATTGTCACCACCTTCTTCTTTCTTAAAAAACTTTTTATCAGCCCATAGTTGACCACAAGGTCAGCTTCCTCTGTCCTTCCTGTGTTGATCCATTGTCCTTTGTGCCTTCCTTCCCACTGTGGCACAGTCTGACCATGTCTCTCAGTTGAAAAAGAGGAAGAGGAAAAGAAGGAAAGGAAGGAAGGAAGGAAGAAAGAAAGAGGGAGGGAGGGAGAGTTGGTTCCATATATCCATATTCTTATTGTGCTTTAAGTCCCAGGTCATGTAATTTCTCCTTCATGAAGACTGCTGATCCCATATTCTGGACTTAACTGTTTCTTCTTTTTAACTCTTATAGCACATTATCTGTACCTCTTTCATAAAGTTATCATCTTATCCCGTCTTTTTTTTTGTCATACATTTATAATTCATTCAATGGACCTTGTACAGTACTTACCACATATCAGGAGTTGTGTTGGGTACTGGGGAAGCAGAGTTGAATGAGATCTGATTTATGACCTCAAAGAGGTCACAATATAACAGACAAGATAAATATATGGAAAAGTCACATTAATTCAATGTGTTAAAAGCTATATGAGATGTGTGAACAGTGTTATTTCAGAGAAGATGTCAGATGGTAATTTTAGGTTATGTGTGTGAATATATGTATAGATGTGCATATATGTGTATATGTATATAAATTTTTATAAATGTATATGAGCTTTCCCAGCTATATTTACATATACACTCACATTTATATTGAGGGATTTCTCTACTACTTTATGTGTATCTATATGTGTATAGCTTATATTAAAAGAGAATGTTATTTACTCATGAATTATTCTAATTAACTTTTATTTCTCCTGTTGTCTAAAATCTCTCTAGGATTGTAGCCAATTAGGTCAAAAAAGATACTTATTTGACAAAGCTCACTGACAAACCTGGGCCTCCCAACAATTTGTTTAGTCCTTTTCTTATCGCACATCTCTGTTTCCTATTTTTTTCCCTCAAGAACAAAGAAATCAGAAATTATCTTCACCCTTGGGCTTTGCTAATTCACGTAAGCAATGCTCAGTCACTATTTGTGGACTCCATGAATGGGTGATAAACTATTTGAGGCCAAGTTTTCCTTCCCTGTATTCTTACTCACTGCCTTGCACATAGAGAGCTCAGAGAAACATTTGCCAAATGGAAGAGCATTGCATGGCTGAGTCACGTAGTCCTGCCTGGGAATGCTGGCTCTGTTCCTTGCTAATTCTGCACCTTGGGGGCAATTTGCTTAGCTCTTAGGACTCAGGTTTCTCGCCTGTAAAATGGGGATATTTCATAACACTTGCTCAGTCAGTCTCAAAGTTTGTTGTGGGGCTTAAGAAGCATCCACCATAGTATTTAGGACATTGTAGGGATACAATTAATGTTTTCTCCCTGCTTTTTGTTCTTTGAATTTGAATGTTCACTGTCATCTGGGATCCCTGGTGGAGGCAGGTTTTGTTTTGGGTCTTCTCTTCTTCTTGCATGCCACATCCTTCCACTGGTGATTCCAGAGGCACATGTGTCCTTCGCTTTCCATTTTGAGTGCTTGCCCAGTAGCCTAGGGCTTGTTAGGTGAGTTTACTGCATGTGCTTTCAGTTTTCTTCCCCTTGTAATTGCATCCTACCTGGTAACCTTTAGAAGGCTCTGAATGGTGAGAGAAGCTGGGGGTGGGCAGGCTTTTTTTGGGTCTTGGTTTTGTTTGCTTGGAGCAGAAAGTCTTAAGGCTAAAGGTCAGATGATCATCTCTTCATAGCTCTGTTATTGCATTTCTGTGGTGGCTCCAGGGGAAAGGAAGCTTCTAGTACCCAATTCTCAGTGTTGGGACCTTTCCCCTGGGAAATGTGGGGGTGACTTTGCTGAAATATCCCCCTGTACTCTCCTACTGCCTACTTTGTTAGGTTAAACCTAATTTAAAGGAACAGATGCTTTTCCAGGTTGGTATTTCAGCAAGGTAGATTGGGATTTCAGCACAGAATTGGAAGAGGAATCATGGTATGATGAAGTATTTCTCAGATTGTGGTCCTCTAATCACCACATGGTTTCTGGATACTGCCCAGGACCCACTAGTCAAACTCTCTGGGAGTGAGGCCAGGGAATCTGACTTTTAGGCTTCAGTTTTACTCATGAAGTAGGAAGAACAGTGCCCTCGGAATCTGGTCAAGATCACACATTATTGGACTTTAACTTGAGCCATTTCCTCTCTCTGTGCCTTAATTTCCTCACCTGTAAAATGAGGGTGATAGACTAGATTAATACCATCCCTTTCTGAAGACTGACTTACCACTCAGACACCATTACGTTTCATTGACTTAAAAATGATTATTTTTAGGGACCTCTGATGTGCTGGGTCTGTCTACTAGGGAGAAAGAAGTAGAAAACATGAACCCTTCCTCAAGTTGTTCAGAATCTAGTTGAGAAGTTAACTCGTGTGACATCCTGACACCATCAAGATAGTGTTTAACTAAGAAACACATTATATAATTTTGTTTTAAGCACAACAAGACTTCAAAGAGGAATAACTCTGATGGCTGGCATAGTCCTGGGAGGCTGCCTGAAGAAAGTGGGTTTCGAGCTGTTTCTTGAACAAGAGGCAGGCATGCGCAGGTGGGCACAGGCAATGATAAAATTATACAGCATGAAAGAAAGAAAGCAGAGATGTGAGAATAGGGTTGAATTATTTGCAGTACCTTGAGAAAGTTAGATTGCTGAAATAGAGGATAGTTTCTTGAAAACTGGGGAAAAATGGCTAGCGGAGACAGACTGTGGAGCACCTTACATACCAGGCTAAGGAGTCAGGGTTTCATCCTCAGGCGAGGGAACCAGAAAAGATTTTTAAACAAGCAGGCACATAAATTGAGAGGCAGAATTAAAAATATATACCATGAAGGCAGAAATAATATTCATAAAGGTTTGGAAGGGTGTGTCTGTCTGGATCCTCTAAGAAGCAAACATTAAGATGAGATAATATGCACAAGAAACATATTAGAGGCAAACGAGCTGGAGGGAGGGAAGGAAGGAGAGTGGTTCAAGCATTGGGTAAGTAGGCTGATAGAATGAGACTGACTCTGGGTTCTTAGAATTGTTTTCCAGACCCAGTTATCTGTTGGAAGCTCTAGTAATTAAGTGGGACTCTTACCACCAAGATCTCTTTCTTTTCTTTGTATGGATTTTGCAGTTTTGGAGGTTGTTTGATGTCCCTTCAGGCTGGATGTTGGGAGGAAATGAAATGTTCTGACTTGTGTCTATGGAGCTCTAGATGGATATGCTGACCTATTCTTAGAAGAGCATAGTTTTGAGTCTGTCCAGAATTCGAGATGGCTTGCATATAGCCAGCTTTGTCTTTGTGTACTGACTATGATCTTTGTAGATGAAAGAAAAGTGAAATGCAGAGAAGTCTATTGTATGAGAGTATGTGTTTTTATTAATTCAACAACACAAATTATCTGGCACATTGCCAGATATTTGGTTGGGGAGGATATGGTTAATTCCCTTCCCTTTATTAGGCCCTGAATTTAATAAATGAGGAAACTTACCATGAATGGGAGAGGCAAGGATCACTGGGTAACTGTGGGGAGCAATTCTTTGCATGGAATACACACTTCTTGCTGTTGTGCTATGCTAATAAGGAAGGTGGTTTGGTAGATTTTACTATTCTGCAAATATCATGCCATTGATGTCTTTTTGGCTTCACTATCTCTTGCCAACCCATCATCTTCATCACAGGATGCAATCAGAGAGGAGACCTATGAGTCCTCCAGAAATAGCCTTGCAGAAAAGCTGAATGTCCCAAACCCACCCTGCCCTGGACTCTCTTTGACCTATAATGAGTCACATTCTTGGTTCTAATTTTTTTCTTAGTTTACATAAAAGAAATGGAAATGGAGCTGACTGACCTCATGGGGTGCTAGATGAGAATAAATATCAGAGGGAGTGTTTTGTCGTCAGTTAAATGCCATAAAAATGTTCAGTATAATGGCTGATTATTTTTCTTTAATCTTAAATGGATGCCTAGAATTGGGAAAACCCCATCTTGGTAGCAGAAATTCATTACCTTGGAAAGAGTTTAATGACTGCGGTGCAAATGAACTGGAGGAAGTTAAATTGTGGAATGAGAAGGAGCTGAGAAAAGTGAAATGAGTTGTGCATTAAATTTAGATAAACACAATTATGTGTAACTGGATTATCACGCGTGCAGGCAGACGCTGTATATTAGGCACCTGTATTTTGATTAAAATCGATTCAGGTGCATGTGCTTAGCATCCTTGTAGGTATGAAGTTTGCCTAAGCTTTGTCCACGTACATGAGGGGCAGGCAGGGAAATGTCTGATATCCGAATCTTCAGCTGGAGAATTTTAAAGGGCCTGGGACCAGATCGACCAGCCCAAGACCATTTCAACAAACTGCTAACAGGCAGCTCCAGTTCTCTGACAGGTACAACTTCCTTTGGGCTTCACGATTTCAGCTGGAGTTAGGAAAGTGGTCCTGGAGTCCAGTGCAGCCCAATGACCTGCTGATTCTTTGGTGGGGACAGATGCTGCATGGTAGATGGCAGATGGCAACTGAGGATGTTGGGGACTGGGTTTGCCTGCCATTCAAGTATCTGTGGCTGCTGAGGCCCTAGTAACGGAAACACAGTCTCTTTGAACTGCTCTATAGACAGAATCAGGCCCACTTCCTTCTTCCCCTTTTAGCCCAAGTCTGGAAGTCCGAGTCATCTCCAGATCAAAAGCAAGCCTATCCTCTGATCTCCAGGTGTCCATACTAGAGAACAGAGCCAGCCGGCCTGTGCCTGACTGTGAAGGACAGATACAGAGAAATAGCTTTAGATACCCAGTTAATTCCTGGTGGAGTGTTTTATTTCAAATGCAAAGCATCTTCAGGATTAAAATAAATGCTACCAGTTACAGGGCTACGTTAATATGTTTTCCTCTTGCTTGATCCTATAATACCCCTCAACTCAATGGATGACTACTAAGCCCTCCTCTGGGTGATCTGAGATGCACTGTATATTGTTACACAAACTAAAGTAAGCTTCCTTTTCTCCCCTCTTTCATTCCTCTCCTCTGTCCTCCTCCTTATCCCCCTCACAGGTTATACTTATCCTGACGAAGCTGTACGACTTCAACCTGGGGAGCGTGACTGAGAGTTCACTTTGGAGGTAAGTGGATTAGAGATTCTTAAGGAGCTACTCAACTTGGCTCTCATGAGAAATGCCAGCTAAGCAGCTGGGAGGCCTGTTTGGGAAGGAGCAGAAGATGGCGCTCTTCCTGGAAGCCCTCTTTAATGCCCCAGGTGGGACCGACAACCTGTACCTGTGAATTCCCTTAGAGCTCTGCTTATCTCTTTTGGGGCATTGTCACACCTTCTCCTTGGCAGTGTTGGTACTTCTACATTCCTGCTGTGTCTCATTCTTCCCGATGAGCAAGAGTCTGGTTGGAGGGATCAGGGTAGCACGTCTGACCCAAGGGGAGCTCATGGAGAAGGGAGCCACTATAGGAGGGACTGTTTTCAGTCCTTTGTGTTTGGAAGATGCTGTCATTTTTGAGAAGCCGGTTCTTGTGATAACAGAGCCATGTGGGAATCAGGCTTGCGTGATGACTTTCATGGGTTTCGTGGTCCCTAGCTTCTTCTATAAAGTAATATTAAGAAATGTATTTTATGAATGCATTAGCATAAAATCAAATGTATTAATATTTTTTCCAGCCTACTTTTTTTTTTTTTTTGGTTTTGACTTAAAAAAAAAATGAAAGCATCTGTGCCTTGGTCACTGTGCCCATTGGGTGCTGGATAAGTTAGCCCTGGTGGGACACTGGGGCATGCAGGGTAGAGAGAAGATGGATGCAGGTGGGTTAAGTCATGAATGAAGCCAAGAACCTAGGAGTTTCCTTGGGGAGGAAACACCTGCACTTACCCTTGCATCTACCTCCTCACACCTGTATGCACACGCAGGCTCACGGTCATACTGCCTACAGTCATACAGGACTATAGCAAGTTGCATCAGCCATAGCGAGTTGATGCTTCATGCTCCATGCTTATTTTGTTCATGAGGTGAAAGAGAGTGGTGAATCTATCCCACTTCCTTTGTCATTTGTAAGCTCTGGGGAGGATGCTGTCACAAAAGGCCATTCGCTTGGCTGTACCATCATCCCAGAGCCCTTTCCTGAGGGTTTCCTGGATCCTTGAGCAGAGAGCTCTGGGACACGAGTATCTGTGCATCTTGCTTTCTCTCAGTCTGACTCGTTTGTTTGTAGAGGACTAGCCCGGGTCTCTCTCCCAGGAAGAGGCAGAAGTCACAGCACCTATTAAACATTTAGGGGTTAATTGCTCATATTGAGTGTGGCTTGCCTCCATTTGCACAGGATGTCCAAAACCTAATTTTGTTGCTCAGTGAAAATTGGCAGAGGTGTAAGTAACCAGGCTGCCTCTAACAGATGAAAGCATGCCTGTTTCCACTCAGGCGGGACTCCAAGGGAATCAGAGCCTCAGAAACCTTCCCCTTAGGTCCAATCAAAGTGATGCTGTGGAGATCCTATAAACTGGATCCTGTGCTGTCTGCTCGGTGCAAATAATAAAAAAAAGCCAGAAAATCCTATCCTGACAATGGGAAACAGCTATACACGGAAGCCTATGTTTTGGGAAATGTTGAGCTGGTTTAAAAGGAGGCCAGGAACAGCCAGTGAGCCACGGCCAGGTGCTTAATGCTAGAGGCCCAAATGTGTGTTCCATAGTCATGAGAGCGAATATATTCCTTGGTGTGCACCAAAGATGGTAGACAGCTGAGTGACCCCTAAGGGTTCCTTGACATCTAGTTGTCAGGATTCAAATCCCAGTTTACCCATCCAAAGAGCTCTGTAACTTTGTGAACTTTATTTAACCTATCTGTGTCAGTGTCTTAGGCAAGCCATAACAAAATACCACAGATTGGATAGCCTAAAACAGCAGAAATTCATTCTCTTCCAGTTCTGGAGGCCGGAGGTCTGAAGTCAAGGTGCTTTTAGGACCACACCCCCTCTGGGGAGGCTTACGGAGAAATCCTCCTTGCCTCTTTCAGCTCCTGGTGGCTGTCAGCATCTCTTATGGCTGCATTACTCTAACCGCTGCCTTCATCTTCACATGGCCTTCTCCTCTGTGCCTGTGTATTTTATTTTTTTTTTTTGTCTTTTATAAGGACATTTGTCATTAGGGCCCACCAAGATAATGCAGGATGACTTCATCTCAAGATCCTTAACTTAATTACATCTTCAAAGACACTTTTTTTCCAATAAGGTCCTCATTACAAGTTCTGGGGGTTAGGAGGTGGACCTATTATGTGGGAGGTCAGGGCACCATTCAATTCACTCCACTCTCTAAGTCTCAGTTTCCCTGAATATGGCTTGGAGATAGTACAGAACCTACCTTTGCTCCAGCCACATTGTCCTCACTGTTCATCATGCACACCAATCTCTTTCCCCAGAACTCTACACTCGACTCTTCCCCTGCCCAAGGTCTCTTCTCCCGGGGCTGGACATTCCCTCACTTCCTTTCCTTCTTTGTTCACCTCATCAGTGAGGCCAGTCTCCAGATTTCACATTTCATCATTCTATAGCACTTATTACCTTCTGGCATACTAAATGTTTACTTATTGATTTATTTATTGTTTCCCTACATCCACTTACATCTAAGCTTGTAAGAAAAGGGAGAATTTTCTTTCCATTTTAATTTAATGCTGTACCCTCTGTACCCAGAACAGTATCTGGCACATAGGAAGGACCTAATTAATGTTTGCTCAGTAAATAAATTAATGGATGGATTGGAAGGATTCAATGAAATAATAAAAGAACAAACACTTAAGATAGTAACTCACATGCAGAAAGTGCTCACTTAATTGTAATAATTAATGATTGGTATAACCCTGTGTGTCTGTATAGTTTTCATTTCATTTACTGACTTTGTATATAAGGATCCATTGATGCAGGAGTCCGTGTGATAGAGGTTGCGGGGCACCAAGGGGATGTACTCTTTGTTACCTAGGACTTAGCAGAGATCTTCAGAGGCTGATGGCAGGGACTAGGGAGGGGAAGAGAGTGATTTAGAATATTATCTCTTGTGCTAACTGGTGGGGGGAGCGGAATTGGAATATCAATTTCTACTTAGTCAAAGATATTCTTTTGTGGATAAGATTCTCTGAGCTGGATGTTGGAATGATGAGCAGGATGCAATTTAGCAAATGAGGAGTGAAAGAATGTCCTTAGTGCAAGAAAAGGTCCAGGCAAGGCTGGGCTGCAAGAGATGGGAGTCAAGCAGGAGGCAGGAGAACTCTGGGTGTTGGACCAGGTGGGAATTGTGGGGACTCACCAGATTCACAGAAGGGGCCAACACAAACGGGGTTGCTCAGAGTATAGTTTACAAATAACAGAGTTCATGTTGTGTGTGATCTTTTAGGGATTTGAAAACCTGGTGGGTATATGGGCTTTCCCTCTGGGTAAATGTTGTGCAGGAATGTATTTCTGTGTTGTGTTTTAAAGGGTTTATGAGTTTGATAAAGCCCAGTTTAGGAGCCCCTGGATAGAGTATGGTGGAAGAAAGGGACGGCTCCCGAACTTCTGGGAAATTTTCTAACTTGCTGGGGCCTCTCAGGGTATCTTCTAAGTTTCTGTCATCTTCCCAGCTCAGTGCCTAAAGATCTGTGTCTTCCACTCTCTTTTCTATACTGATGATGATGCACTTTACAGTTGGAGCCTAGAGCACTGTGATCTTCCTTGCTAAATCAGTGTGCAGAGAAAAGAAAGTAAATTAAACACGCACCCTTCAGGTTTTATGATTTGGCCCAACATGCTTAACCAAGTTGAAATTGAATTTGGTGATTCTTCAATTTTCTGTACAACAGAGAAGCCTGGAGCAGTAGCTGTCATGACAAGATGACAATCCCTGGCAGGTTACAGTGTGATATAATTATTTGCCTCACTGAATTAATAATTCAGAGACCATCTACTTCTAAATAGACAAGACTGGTTAAAAGCATTCAACAATGTAGCAGTATCTTGTGCTCTTGTGACACTCTTTCTGGAATTCCTTGGTGCTGTTTTACTGGAGGTGGTTAAAGTTTTTTTTCCATCAGCACAAGGATGGCTGTGCAAATTGGCCATTAGCACAACCTCTGTTGGCTTCCTTTACTCAAATAACATTTTACATATAGGATTTTAAGCTAGAGAAGTAGTGAGGTTAGAGGTTGACTTTTAAGAAGGAACCAGGGCTTCACTTTCAGAGTATTTTTTTTTTAGACCATAGTGTATCAAGCCCGGAGACTGCTTATCAGTCCAGAATGATATTGAACCCCATCACTATTAGATTTTATAGAAGCCTGACCTAAGGAGGAGAGAGGTGTCAGGGCCAGGAGACACAGCATCAAACATTTTTCTACTCATCAAAGCAAAGTAAAGGCTTTAGGCCTGGGTTCAAGTCCATGCTTCTCCACTTAGCCTCTAAGTAACCTTGAACAAGTTTCTTCACCTCTCTGCACCTCCATTTTCTTACCTGTACAATGAGGATTATTGTATACTAGCACCTACGTGATAGAGTGGTTATGATAGTTCAATGAAATAAAATGTGTAAACTGCCTAGAAAAGTGCCTGGCATACAGTACCTGTGCCTGGAGCAAGCTCGCGGAGTTAGCCGTCATCATGTAATCCACCGGTAATAGAGCTGCTGCTCTGTGCTAGTTCCTTTCCCTAAGCTGTCTTGTTCTGTCCTTTACAACAAACTTGAGAGTTGGGGATCACCGGCCCCATTTTACAGATGAAAACATTGAGTGTTTCAGAGGTTAAATAAATTGCCCCAAATCATATAGCTAATACGTGTGTGTGTGGGGGGAATCCAGGCCAGTTAATCTCATAACTCTGAGATTAGGAGTACTTCCTGGTTTCTTTCCACATTGTCACATGCCTTCCTAAAAACCATGCAGCTGGATAGAAAGAACCCTCTATGTCATGTCTCTTCCATTCCCACTGAAAATAGGCCACTGTCATAAGGTATGCAGGCATCATGGACTCAAAGGCAGGGCCATGTGCTTCCTCATTTCTCTGACAGTGGTGTGTGGCACATGCTTTGGGGCCATTTTCATGCCTTTCTGCAAACACAGGTGTGTGTGTCTCTGACTCATTTGGTTGCATCGTGGTCCTTAATTTAGGAACAAGGATGTCACTTTCTCTGGAAGTGGAAAACTATGATAAGGCCAATTATTCCACTGTCTGAGCTTTTTGCGTCTTTAGTTTTGAACAAAGTCATGGTTGAGATTTCTGATGGTCAAATTGCGTTGAACTCATTTCTATATGTCTTAAACATTAACACTTGGACTGACAAACACATTAACCTTTTCCAACAACCTCTGCAAAAAAAAAAAAAAAAGAAAAGAAAAAGAAAAATTAAGAAACTGACTGGTTTCTGGAGGGAGATGAACTAGCAAGCAATTCTCCAGCTTGCATTTGCCCATCCCTAAGAGCTAGTCTCTAGCAAAGGTCCTTGAGTAGTCAGTTTCTGATCAAGTGTGAAGTCTCACAAAAGCTTTTCTCTGGATTTCCTATAGAATTAGGGATCCTAAACCATGCAGCTGGATAGAAAGAACCCTCTATGTCATGTCTCTTCCATTCCCACTGAAAATAGGCCACTGTCATAAGGTATGCAGGCATCATGGACTCAAAGGCAGGGCCATGTGCTTCCTCATTTCTCTGACAGTGGTGTGTCAGAACTAAATAAATTTGCAGTTGTGGCATAAGAGGACCCAGGAATCCTTTGCTATGGATTGTCTCTGTCCATTGCTGCTTCACCTCAGTTCTTCTCTCTTCTCTCTTGCTCCATTTCATCCACCTCTAGCCCAGTATCATGGGAAACATTCTTCTCTTTGGTAAGCAGCCAGCCTGCTCCTCCTGTATGTCCGGCCTCAGGGCCTGCAGAGAAGCGGGGCTTCAGACCTAGGGTTTACTGGTGTTTATAGAGTGTACCACTTCCCAGGCACATTCTCCTGGACACCTCCCTGGGACGGGGGGTGTTCCTCCTCTGCTTAGTGTTAATGTCACATCCTTACAATATGTTGCGATTTGTTCCCAGCCTGGGAACCTCTCAAGAGCTGTCCATATACCATTCTGGTTTCTGGATCTACAAAGCCTAGTATGTGGATGACACTAAATAAGGGTTTGGGGAACTGAACGATGTTCCAATAGCCCCAAACCAATCCCAGCCCCAACCCCGCCTTCCCTGTCACTTTCCTTATATTGAGTTGTCTCATCCTCCTGCCACTGGGGAATCCTGTGACTTTTCATCTGCTTTGCAAGCTGTTGTCTGGACCATTTATTTTCTCCCCTAATTGTTCTGTCAGTGACCTTTCTGGAGGAATGCTGTTTTTTTTTTTTTTTTTAAATAGGAATTGGAGACCTTTTGGATTTATTAATTTTTTGTTTGCCAAGAAAACCCTGATAATAATTGCTAAGACTTCCCAGAAGTTATTAGTTTACAAATTTTAATGACACTCATGATTTATTTATGTGCTTCCTTCCCTCTCCAGCTGCTCACCCTAATTCCTTAGTGGAATTCCTGCCGAATCTGAGTGAATTAATGGAAACAAAACTGCAGATTGGAATGACATTTTTTTGCTAGGCTGTTAATTAAAAGCTTCTCATCCTATTCATTAGTCTCTTCATATGTGAGGTCCCAAAGGCTGGGCTGATACAGGCTGTGAAATCCTCCCTCTAGAATGGCGGCCTTCTATTTGCTTTCAGTGGTAATAAATCTGGCAAAAACTCCTGAATGGGTCAGTGAGCATTCGATTGAACACAAATTAATTGAGCATCCATATGTAAACAGCCCAGTGCTCACCGCTGGGAGGTGCAGAATAAGTATGTCGTGATTGCTATCCCCTAGAAATATTTAGTTTGGTTGACAGATAAGATTAATGTCCACAGGAAACAGCATCAGATATGTGCAAAAATAAGTATGCCTAAACAAAAAATAGTGCATTCTGTATTTTTAGTGGACCTACTATGGATATACTTGTATTATTATTATTATTATTATTATTATTATTATCATCATCATCATCACCTCACCTCATTCTTTAAAGAACGCAAAGCAATTTTAGGAGTGAATTAGAGAAGTGATCAATGTGCACATATATTTTGTTTTGCTGTTTAATATAAAACATCTTGTTTCTACATTAGGATGTGTAACTCTTAACAGGAAAGACTATTTCTTATACTAGTAGTTCTCATAGTTCTCAGAAACACCTGGTAACAAATGGGATTGAGTACATGTAGTGGTTAAACGAGTGGGTTCTGGATTCAGATTGCCTCGATGGGAATCCCAGATCTGCTTACTAGCTTCACCACTGTGAGCAACTTTTTAATTTCTCTAATCCTCATATATTTATTCATATAATGGGAGAACAATGAGACCTATATCATAGAAGCTTAATGAGGATTCATTGAGATGTTTCACAGAATGCAGAATGCCTGCAATCTAGTCATTACTTAATATAATAATTATTACTTGTTTATAGGCCGTATCCTCCTAGCCTAGCAGTTTCCGCTGGGCTCCAGATGACAGCTGTGCTGATATCTTTAGGAGAGTGGGGTGTAGAACACATGTGGACTCCTAAGCACATAATGTCTGGAAATGATACATGTCTACTGAGAGAAACTTCTGGAGCCTACTCCTTTAGATACTCATCTGTGCTTGGTAAAGGGGAAGGTTAATATATTTATTGGTTTCCCTACACCAAATGATGGTAATGGTGATTTTGGGTGTATGACATAAAACACAATCTGATTTAAGTTCCCCTGACATAGTGTTAAGTTAACTCATTCATTACTGGTTATGTTATTTATAGTGCAACTATTAGCAAATCTAAGCCCATTGAAGAGCCTTGTTATCTCCCAAGTAATTAACCTGGAAGATAGGCTGGGGTCATGCTTGGTTCTCAAACTTGGCATATCCTGAGACTTACTTGTGAAATGTGTTTAAAATCTAGATTTCAGCACCTTTCCCAAGAGATTTCAGTTTAATAAGGCTGGTGGTTACTCAGGATGTATAATCCTGAGTAAAAGCTTCTTCTTGGGATTCTTAGCTTCTTGGTGAGATTGGGAACTACGGAGCTCAGAGGAAGCTGGGTTCTAGGCCCATCGCAGTTACTAATGAATTGGATTACTCATGCCATCCTCTGTTTCCTCATAAATGAAGGCATTAGATGAACTATCTTCTCAAGTCTCAATTACAAGTCCAAAGACTCTACCAACCTGGGAAATCAAACAGGAAGCACAAATGTTATGATTTATGATGCCTAATAGATACTGGCCCCACTCCTGAACACAGCCACCCTTCTTAAAAAATCTGGTAGCATCAACATCATGGACACACTCTGCTAATGTGCTTTTCACTGACGGATAGTGGCTGTTAGCAGGTGTTAGACAGAACACCTGAACAAGCTACTTAATTTAATTCATTGAAGATAGGGAACATCATTCAATCTATGGAAGTCTTGGTTCCAAACAATAGAATAAAAATGAGTTTGTCCTAAATATTGAGCCCTCAGACATCTTATTTTGCTAGAGAATGGAGAAATGAAAATGCTAGAGAAGGAGAACTAGATTACAGATTTAACGTTTTTCTATTTATTATGAGAAAGAGGGGTTCTTTTTATGGCCTAGTCTTTTTTCTTCCACTAGAGAGGACCCAGGCATGTATAAATCTTGATTTCTGTCCAGCGGCTGAGAGAATGTAACACTTTCTTGTGGATTGTATCTGTTGATTGTTATTTTATGTTATTTTTTCCCCTCCAAATGCAGTGCCATTTTATCACAATCATAAATAATCCCACTATTTGGAGAAGGTGTGTGAAATTCTGCTCATCCCTTTCTACAGCCTGAACTCCCTCTCATTTTCTCAGCAGTAGATTCATTAGCCTTCTAATGAAGTTAATAAGTCAATAAGATCAGACAGTTCCTTCTAAAATAACATTTATAAATGCATGCATTTTTCTACCATCTAAGGTAAGCCTGAATTTATTTCCTGCCAGATGTCCCTGTGTGTAAAACTGTGATAGGTGGACCCTATTTCCAAGTTTGCAGGTAAATGGAGTTTGACATACCCCATTTCTGTATATGCGTGTATATGTGTGTGTGTATATTAAAGATTAAGCAGTCAGGCTTTCACAGCTACTTTCTCATCATTTGTGTCCAGTCACTTTATTGGACATAGACTGTAAGTGTCTTTAAGAGGCTGCTGGCAGTTTCTCCACAAAGACCACTGCCCTAGACAGTATTTGGGGAGCAATAAACTGGTAAAATGGCCTATTTCCATCACATGTCTTTTAGGCTTTTTTTTTTCTGCAATCACTGAACTTAAAAAGGAAGCATTATATATCTTATTGTTGCTTCTACATGTTTTGTGCCCAAGTTAAAGCTAAAGTCAAGTCTTAAAATACAGTAGATAGAGTTTATCTTTTAAAAGCTCCCCCTTTTAATGGCGCTAAAGTCTTAAATTGGTATATTTGTAGTCATTGCTCACATGAGCAAATGCATATCTCATATTTCTGAGAGGAGCCTGAGACTATTCAAATTGAATAATCCATTTTACAGGTGGATGAACTAAGGTCTGGAATGGGCTGGTGGTCAGTGATTTCAGATCTGGGATCCATATCTTGGTTCTCAGCAATTCTGTGCTCTTTCCAGTTTATTAATAATCCCTCTTTCTTGGCCTTTTTAGCTTGGTGACCATTCATTTTTCATGACAGATCGATGGCCAAGGGACTACTTTAGAGACTAGATTGAGTTTTCTTGAATGTTTTTCTAACCGATTTTCAATTCTGGTAGATTATGAGAATGGGCTGGGAAATATAAGAAAAGCCACTTTCCAGGGCCTTATTCCAAAGCTACTGAATCAATTTCTGGGGTCAAGATCTAAGAACTTATGGTTTTTAAAAAAACCTCTTCACTTGATTCTGATGTAAGCACTGAATCTAAGACTTCATGGCCATCATGAGAAGTCTGTGGAAGCTCGTTTTGGGAAATCCTCCCCCCAGCACAGCACTTTTACTCTTACCCATGTTCCTTATGGCTGGCTGAGAATGACAGGAACAATCATTCATGCAAAAACCATAGCTGCACCCTTATCTTTATAAATGACAATCATAAAGGTCAATAATTGGAATGAGCTCTGGCACTTACTAATTAGCTCTCATTCTGTTAACATCAGGCTTCTTTAATTGGGCAATTAGTATTGATTTTAGAGCGTGGTGACTCAAGAGAATGGTCATGGGTGCTGCTCTCCATGGAACTGTGCTTGAGATAAACCCTGTGGAGGTGAGAAGACAGCTGGAAGTCTAGGCTCCCTGAGGGACCAGAGAGTGTAATCAATGGAGAATGGTTTCCAGGTGACTTTGGAAGGCTTTCTCTTCATAATTTTTGGTTGCAAGAAACAGAAATCATCACTCACTTAGGCAAGATATAGGATCTGTTGGAAAGATACTGGGGTGGCTCGACATTTGGAGGAGGAGATAGTGACAAAACCCCAGGACTGGCAAAATCCTAGACCTCCCCAGAGACCATGGCATGTCGTGGCTCTACTCTACATCTCCAGGGGCCATGGCGACTGGATGCCATCATAGGACAACTACCTTCTCTGTGATTTAAATTCCTGAGATTGAGAATTGAAGGGGCCACCTGAGTCAGGTAGTCAAAGCTTTAACTGTGTTCAGGGATGAGAAATCCTGGCCTGGGCTGTCTCTATTGTTTATTCCTATGCAGAAGGAGACTGGGGCACCCCCAAAGAAAGCTAAGAAAAGGCTCTGGGAATCCCAGATCAATCCCAGTCTTCACAGATATTATATGTCTTCTCATGTAGTCTAATGTAAAGATGGCTTATACTTGAAATAGGCAAATTTTTAAAGAGCATCCCTTCAATGTACTATTGATTTAAAAGACTGATGTTTATTATGTGTCAGGGAATGTGCTAAGAGTTTTATAGATAAATGTATTGCTTATAACAACCTTACAAAGAATGTATCTCATACCGGTGGAGGATGAACCTGAGGTTCTGACAGCCAGCAGGTAATGGTTATTAAGTCTGACTTCAGGTCTGTAAATTTCCAAAGTCCATGCTTGCCTCACATGACCATGCTGCCTCCCCAAAAAGTTTTCGATTGAGTTTGTGTAGAGAGCCCCTTATTTCTCAGTCTGAGACGGTATTGATGATTATGTGCAGTGATATATTTCGATTCTTTTCTCTTTATCATTTTTGTACCTACTATAGGTTTTACTTTGTGGTTACCATTAGGCTTGCATAAAACTTCTTATATTTATAACAGCCTATTTTAAGTTGTTAACAACTTAACTTGAGTTGCATAAAAAAATCTTTACATTTTTACATTCCCTTTTCCCATATTTTATGTAACTGATGTCAGGGTTATTATGTATCTATTAACAATTTTATGCTTACAGTTATTTTTAATACTTTTGTCTTTTAACTTTTATACTAAGGTTAAAAGTGATTTATGCACCATAGTATTGCATTCTGTTTATCTATATATTTATCTTTACAAGTAGGATTTATATTTTTATATTAATGACTTCTTTACTATGTTGAGTCTTTCAATACATGAAGTCTTTGATTTTTTTATCAGCATTTTGTAATTTTTGCCAAACAAAAGCCGTACATGTTTTATTAAGTGTATACTTAAGTCCTTTATTTTCTTCTGAATGATTATAAAAGTTATTGTGTGTTTAAATTTCAGTTTCCACATGTTCATTGTTAGTGAATAGAAATAGAAATACGCTTGTTTTTGGTTTGTTGATATGGTATCCAGTAACCTTGATCAACTCATTTGGCATTTGCTTTTGAATGCTTACTGTGCACTCAGTGCTGCTCTAGCTGTCTTCTGTACATCATGGACTGCATCATGGAACAGAGTGAAGGTCTCCAGGGAGGACTCTGAGCCCAGGAGATTTGGTTGTGCTGAGACCAGGCTTTAAGTCACTTTATTTAATGTGTCTTGCTATGTGCCATATCTGTGCTAGGCACTGTGGAACCAACAATTGAGATAGGAGCAGGGAGAGAATACATTTCTTCTATGAAACTGAAATACTTTGGTTGGTAATGTGAAGGGATGGACATGCTAGATAAGTAAATAGTTAGATTAAAATCCAGGAGGAGAGAATGACCAGGACACATTGGAGAATGGTTGGGAGACTGGCGGAGTTGAAGTGTGGAAGTGTGGAAGCTGTGCAGGAAAGGCGACCAAGGAGGGGGCTTTCAGTGTACAAACATGAGTTCAATACCCCTGGAGTTAAGGCATGATAACTGGCCCATGGAGTCAGACATAGTGAGGCCATGAAAGACCAGGCATGCTTCATTGGCTTACTATACTCCAAGGTCACACACTGGCCTTCTGAAATCTTGGGTCAGAGGATGAAGGAAGTGGCCTGCCTTCTTAAGCTTTTTCCACTTTATTCCTCAGTATGTGCTCACTATGAGGATATGGGAGACGTGATAGTAACAATGCAGACTATGAGGAATTTGGAATTGGACCTAATTCTGATTTGCTTTGATATTTTAAGACTTTCTAATAGCAACCTCTTCAGATGCATCTGCCTGGATTCACTCAGACTTGAAAATTGAGATATTGCACAAGATTTTGTCTGGCCAGAAAGGAAAAACAATGAGATTTTTAAGCTTCTAATTTTTTTCTCTTTTTTGCATATTTAAATTTTTATGCAATAATGTCACTAATAGAAGTAATTTCAAAGCCCGAAAAATGAAAAGTACTATAGAAATAGTTACCATCTATAATCCCATTTAAAATCAGTTAGTTTTAGCATATGTATTCCTATACTTTTTTTACTCATGTAGTTTACATAATTGAGATCCTCTTGTATAAATGATTTTGTTTATTTTCATATAACATTTGACTAAGCACTTCTCTGTTATTCAAAATGTTTTGCAAACAATTTTAATGTTTGCATAATAGTGCATTGTATTGCTCTTCTGTAATTTACTTAACTATATTCATTCCTCTATTTTTGGTGATTTAGATTGTTTTACTGTTTTTCACCATTTTAAAGATGTAATGAATTTCTAGATATATAAATCTTTTTGTTTGTTTGTTTGCATTTGAGATTATTTCCTTAGGATAAACTTCTAGAGGAGAAATTTTAAGACTCTTAGTAAACATTGTCAGGTTGGTTACGAGAAAGGTGCATTTCTGAAACTTTTATGCTGGGGAAAAAGAAACTCTGAAATTAAAACAGAAAGGTTAACACAGTTTGTAGTGTGTATTTATGTGTGTGTGGTATGTGCATATTGCACTTATGCATTTATGTGATTTAGGGTCATCGTTATGCCTAAAATTATTGAAACATTATTGGGATAAGAATTGAATAATGAGACCCTTGAAAATGATGTACCCCAGACTCCAAGAAGAACATGCTTGTCTCCTGATGACTGAGTATATCTAGGCCCATCTGAACAAATAAAATGAAAACGATAGCAATTACATCAGTAATAGCTGTTCACATTTACCGCTCACATTTGTTTAACCCAGCCTTCTGGTAAACCAGTTAGGTAAGTACTGCCAACATCCTCATTTTATAGCAGAGGAATCTGAGGGACACTGCGTTTAAATAACTTTCCCAAGGCTATGATCTTAGTAGATGGTAGAGCTGGATTTTGGATTCAGACCATCCCTGGGATTCTAGAGCCTGAGCAGTTAACACTCCTCTAGATCTGACTGAGTTTGGAAGTTGTTATTGAGGTCTCTATCTGCCTGAGAATTACAACCCCTTAGTACAAGACCCTAGTGCAAGACCTGTGGGAAGGAAGGAGGCTATGAGATAATACCTCTTATGTTAGACTCTTGCCTCCTTCAACTCAAGGCATTATCTGATATGGAATCATCAAGAGGTCTGGGAGGGTCGGGTTTCTTTCCTTTCTCTTAATAACCCCAAGAGACTCATCAAACAAGAGCTTACCTTTCTGTACCTGTTATCTATACCTGTTTACCTGTATATTCCTGAGAATTACTGTCCAGACAGATTGAAAGCACAGGCTCTGTGCCATTCTGCCTGGGTTCACATCCCATCTCTGCTGTTTGCTAGCTGTGAGCTTTGGGCAGCAATTTCTCTGGACTCCACTTCCTCATCTCTAAAGTAGAAGTGATGACAGTGCCTACCTCACTGGGCAGCTGAGAGGACACCCCTAGTTAATGACTAAAGTGTTCAAAACAGTGATGGCTCACAGTAAGTATGTGCTCTATGAGTGTTTGCTTCAATTTCAGTCAAGATTGCTCTGCCTTTTGTCTTAATCCCTCGAAGCTCTAGTGAGGGCTCATGCCTGCCAGGTCTTATTCTCATGTTTCCCAGACATAATCAACAAATACTTATGAAGCACTTCTACATGCTGGAGACTGCAGATAGAACAGGGAACAAACAGACATGTGGCCTGTTCCCTTAGTGCTTCCCTTCAGGGTGGAGGCAGACATCAATCAAGTACTTTCTTCAATGGTTGAAGGAAAGCATGAGCTCCGCAGTGAGGCTGTAGGAACTCAGTGGGAGGATTATGGAGGGTTTTCCTAGGCATATTAGTTTACAAGGGACACCATTTGAAAGTACCATAAATTAGGTGACATAAACCACAGAAATTTATTATCTCACAGTTTGGAGGCTGGAAGTCTCTGTCAGGATGTCAGCAGTGTTGCTTACTTCTGGGGACAGTGAGAGAGCATCTGTTCCATGCTTTTGCCCTAGCTCCTGCTGGTTTGCTGGCCATTTTTAGTGCTCCTTGGCTTGTAGAAGCATCACCCTATTTCTGCCTTCATGTTCACATGGTATTCTCTCTGTGTGCATGTCTATGTCCAAACTCCTTATTTTTATAAGGACATCCACCATATTGGTACCCTTATGGCATCCTTATAAATAGGGATATGGTTTCCAATAAGATTAGAGGCCCATCCTACTCAGGTGTGACCTCATCTTAACTAATTACATCTGCAACAACCTTTGTTTCCCAATGTCACATTCTGAGGTCCTGAAGTGAGAATTTCAACATATAAATTTTTTGGGGGAGGATACAACATATAGATTTAGGGGGATGTTATGTTCAACTCATAACATCGAGGAAGTGTCCATAGCTGGGATTGAAGAATGAGGCAGAATTAACTAGGAGCTGAGAGGTTGGAGGAGAGAGGGGGAAACATTCCAGGAAGGACTATGCAAAGATCCTGTGGTGGATAACGAGCTTGCCTTTTCAAGAAGCCAAACGAAGCTAGTGGGTGAGGGAGGAGTGGTCCGTGAGATGTGGGGAGCTGGCCCAGGGCACACCTGTGGTGTCTTGTCAGTTGTTTTAAATAGTTTGGGTTTCTTTGGGCACAGTGAGAGACAATTAAAATACTTTAAACAAGGGCATGCCATCATTTAATGAACATCTTAAAGATTTATTATTATTATTATTGAACTTTCACATAATTTTTTTAACTGAACTTGTATTACATTGAATGGAACATTTTTTCCTCTGTTTTGTTGTCTACTTGCCATTCCTTGTATGCATTTTTTAATGAGTTTTGTATGTTTATTGGTGACTTGTCTTCCTTATGATTTTGTACCTTTTAAAAATATATGAACTGAGAACATTCTTGAATCTGATGCCAATATTTTCCTCATTCTGTTTTTTTCTATTATCATAGTTTTATTTTTCATAAAGTAGAAGTTTTACATTTTGTAAATAATCAAATCTACTAATATTTATTCTAAAATATCACATTCTTCTAAGTTTTATTTGTTACAATTGAAGAGCTCTCACTTTTTAAATCTATTTTCATGCAGCAGCAAATCCATCTTTTAGAAAGGAAATGTGTGCTAAAAGTTGTTGAATAAGCTGTGGCATTCACTTGGGGAAACATCTACTTGTTTTGTGGTCAGTTATCTCATCACATCCTCCCCCAAATTGGACGAAGTAGGTACTATTTTATTTTCCTTTTTGCCGATGTGGAAGCTAAGATTTTAATAAATGGAGTGATCTGCCGATGTTCACACAGGTGGACTTGGGTACTTAACCCAGATGGGCACTCGTGACTCATTGGTAACTAAGAAATTTCTCAGATGGAAGTTTGTGTGCTGTCTTGGGTGGTCTCCACCAATCACTTCAGAGCTGGGGACCTACTTTGCGGATGAAAACTAGGAAGTCCCAGAGGAGCAAATGCTTCCCCAGTGCTGTTCTAGAGAGCACAGCCAGCTTGTTGCCACATTTTCCAACATCCCTGCCTTTACTCATGTCACTTCCCATTCTAAAATTCCCTCTCCTCTCCTCTTACCCACATTTAGGACATGTGTTCTATTTTCTTCTGGAGACTTTCTTGAGCATCCTAGCCCAACACCCTTCCTCTTTTCTCTTTTGTGTCCCTTACAACCAGCTTTTCTACCCACTGATCTGCTACTTGGTCTTAGCATGTGAGGCTTCTTGAGATCACCTGCAGCACCTGGCTCTGTGCTTTGGGTGTCATATGTGCTCAATAAATGTCTGTAATGTCTTTTAGGTAGACAGAGATGCGAGATGCACTTGAGTTTCCTTGGTCTTGATATTGGGAATCTGTTGAAAGCTTGGCTGGGTCTAGCTAGCAGCTTCAGGTCCTACAAGTATTCCAAGTACCAGGCAGCCTCCTACAGACACTCAGTTCTTGGTGCCTCTCATGCTCCTGTCACCATCTTTGCAGTGGCAGTGTTTTCTGTGCTATAGCATGTTTTCTGTCGCAGTGAGATGGTACAGAGTGGGATACATGGATATTTCAGAGTGATGATGTGTTGGAAGCCAGCCAGCTGATAACTTAGAATGACACATGGAAAATGCCACAGTTATAGAAATTTACTGCCTGTTTTGAGGCAGTTGCCAAATTGCTTATCAGGGTTGACAAAAGGACCATTTACGAGAGATTGGGGGTAATTGGGGGCAACATGTGCTTGGGGGCAGTTATCATAATTGTTAACATATATTGAATGACTACCATGCACCAGGAATAGGTGCTTTCCAATGTTATCTGTAATCTAAACATCCTGATGGCAAGATGTTTATAGAAGTTCTGGGTATGTTTTGAGCTGAGCAGAATGCTACATGTGTATGGGAATGTCGCTTGGCTTTCTGGCTGTGCTCTCTTGCTCAGAGATGTCAGTAATTGTTACATATTTATAAAAGGTTAAAGCTAAAAAAAAAACACTCTACATATTTTCTTCTCCTAGAAATGTATAGGAGTGGGTGGGGCTTAGTGTTACTGCAGCCATAGCCTTAGAGCCACAAGGAGCATGGCCTCCCTGGGATCACTGGATGAATGCAGTCACAGAGGGATCTGTGCAGCCTTGGGCATCTTAGGAAACTTCGCTGACCTTCTCATACACTTTGGCACCAAAGCCACAATCAATCTCTTCAGGGTTCAGCTCACTCCCATCAGCAGCGCACCCCTGGAGCAAGCCTTGTATTAAGCTTCAGAAAGTTTGTCCATAATGATCTCGCTGGGTAAGACTCTCTTCTTTTGATGTCCCTTAGGTGTGTGATGAGGGGTGGCATCAGCCAATGAGTGCTGGACCAGGAAGCTTCCAGAATCTTTGCATCAGAGATTGCATTAGGTCTGTCATTATACTCCTCATTGTCCATTGTTAAAGCATCAGTGATAACATGACTGTACCAAGTTTCTAAAGACTCATAAGAGCAAATAGCAGGGTGATAATGCATGTTGCCCCAAATTACCAAAGACAAACTGATGTCCTTTCCATCTCTTTAGAACACAACAAGCTTTTTCTGTCTGGGAACTTTACATCTCTCTGGAATATTCTCTTTCTCTTCTCTACCTTTCCCTTTTCACCTGCCCCAAATTACATTTTTCACAGCCTAGTTGTTTTTCTTTTAACCTTTTATTTCTTCAATTTAAGTATCTCTTCTCCAGAGAGGCATTACCTAGCCATCTTATCTAAAAGAGGTTTCTGAGCTGGTCTGTCTCTTAGGCTCTATCAGCACTAATTATTGCAAAACTTAGAGTCATTTCACTTTGTGTCTTATTTAGAGGTTCTTTCACTGCTGTTTCACCGTCCCCACTAAACATTGATTCATCGAGAGCAGGGGTCACGTTTGTCTCACAGAACATTTTCTTACCACCAAGCACTGTGCCATGTGATGAAAGCAGACAGGCTTCCACAGACAAGCCAGAGCAGACAGGTGGACATGGGATTTTCAGTTCCCTGGTTTGCAGTTCTGGAAGTCTCTTCCTTCACATTCTCTCATTGAGATAGCTGATATTTCATGCTAGGAGAAACATATCAGCAAGCCTTCCCTGTAAGTTGTAGGGAGGAGGAAGGTGAGGCTCAGAGAAGAAAAATGACTTGCCCCATATCACTTGGTTAGGACAAGAAGTTGGATAAAAACTAAAAGCAGCACACTTTCAGGCAGGAAAGCAGGCATCCCTGATAAGATCTCAGGAGTTCAGTCTTTAGGGATTTGTGAGTAAACCCTTTGGTTTTTAGAGGAATAATAGGAGAAATGGGACACTTAAGACACGAAGGCAAGCGAATGCTGGAGAAAGCTGTGAGTCTGAAAAAGCCTTTCTCCCAGAGGGATGTTAAAAGAACATAGCTTTTTTTCTTTCTCCTAAAGTGAAGCTACAAGCTGAGCACACTACACCTGACAATGAAAGTCAGGCTGTGCCTTAGAAGAGACTGCGGCAGAAGCCTCGAGCATCTTTTGCCTTCTTTGCAAGGCAGTGCTCCTTGCACAGAGACTGACTGCCATGCTCCTGTCCTTGGTGAGGAGTCGTTATAGGAGGGAGCAGTGTAGAGATTAGACAGTAGTTCTCCATTCACTTCCCACGTTCGTTAGCTTGTGGCTGGTATCTTATATGTATTTTCCCTGAAATTTGAAAAGGAAGAAGCAAGGAAATATACTAAAAACATAGCTAAATCAATGAACAATGAGTTGGAAAAAAGGTTTAACAGGGAAAAAGGACACAATTGTAGTGGTTCTTTTTGAAGAAGTGAGGTGAAGTTTGACTTAATGTTCAGAGTCAGGTACTTGAGGTGTGGAGGTCTGAACAAGAAAAAAGAGACAGAGATTAAGGCATGAGCGACAGGGGTTTATGTAACAGAAGTTAATGCCTAGTATGGTGGGAAAGTAGCAGTGTGGATATGTAAAATATGTAAAAAGGTACGCATTTTGAAAAGCAAATTGTCTGATTATGTTGACTCCTTTTTAAGGATAGACTTATTAGGTTTATCGATCTAGGAAATCTTTAGACTGCCCAGAGTTGGGAGCCGTTAGTAATTGTTATGTTGATACCTTGAGTCCTTAAAGTCCCATCGATCTGGTGCTTTGTTAGGCCATATGAAAGAATAATTTTGGTGCTTACAGAAACCTGAGTTTGAACACTCGATACCTCAGTTACTCACTGTAAAATCGTGAAGAGCACATATTCCCTCTTGAATCCTCACATTAATGTCACCTGGAAAATGGGAACATGGTTTGCTTCTGAGGTTAACGTGGCCATTCATTGAAATAACCTTGAACTGCCTCTTGAACATGGGCATTCATTTCCACTTTTTCTCAATGATTTGGAAAAGGTGGCCCCAAATGCTTTGAGGAGCTGATATTTTCTGAATTACTGTATTTCAACTCAGATGCTTTTTTTGGCCCCAAATCTCTTTTTGAACATGGACCCATGACATTGTTTTATTGTTTTATTTTTATTTTTTCTGTATACTTTAATATAAGTAGAAAGAGTTAGGGTTTAGGAGGGTATTGTTGGGTTGTCTGGAGTCACTGGACACTATTCTCATAAGAACTTCCACATCCTTGTTTTATCACCATTCAACACCTAAATTCCTGGAAGCCTACTGTGTACGAGACACCATATGAGGCAATATGGACTTCAGACGGGGTGTGGGGAAGACAGACAATGTCTCTTCTCAGAATAGTGAGACAACACATAGTAGAGAAGTAAACAGTAAACTTGGTGATAACTGAATCTGGAGAGTGCCAAAGGGTGGTGTGACAGGCACTGGGTGGGCATTTGAGAGCAGTGTTGAGAGGTACTTTTATTAGCGTCAGGGCTGAGCCCACCTAGGAGAAGGGATGGGACAAGGGTGAGGCAGCAAGGTACCCAGGGTATACGATATTTAAGGAGGCACTCACTCTTAATGTCTTAGAAGAGCCTCCTTCAATTTTGAGACCTAAACATCCTGCTTGCTTAACTTGTGCTTGTCCCAGCCCTGCCTAGGAAGTGACATTGGAGCTGGGACCCAAAAGATAATGAGGAGCCAGGCCTTCAAAGAGCTGCCTGCCATCAGCTAAACAAGAGAGTGAAGATTGCATTTGCTGTGGCTCATTTCAGTGTAGTGCAAAGATATCCACATAAATCCTGTAATTGCCAAAATTGACCCATCAGTGTTAAAGACCCTTTTTAAGTGGATCATTTTCTTCCTTTTACACAGCCATCAAATGCAGCACTAATGAGGGGTGGTATTCATCTTGTTTTACAACCCTGAGCTTCTCCGTATTTATTAGCTTTCAGGAATCTGGCTCCGCATGGTTCTTAGAAACATGTGCCCCCATCCTTGCTTCGTGTGTTCATGTACAGTTGTTGTTAATTGCTGAGCCTCCTTGTGGCTCAGCTCCAGTGGTTCCATCCTTTTCCTCCTTTACTTCGGAATGCTTTAGAGTTTTATTCTCTGACTGAGGGGGAAAACTTGGCTGCTTTCTTGGGGGAAATGTCTCTTTATAAATAACATGTGCCACTAGACCATTAATTAAAAGCGCATCAGTGATATTAATATATCATTGTGAAATTCTGCATTGCAAAGTTCCAAAATTACAAGCAAAGTCCTAATCCTGAGCGATGTATGATGTAGAGCTCTTTCTAATGCGGTCTGAAGGAGCCCTTCCCGGAAAGAATCTCATACAATTGCAAAGCTGTGTCCTCATGGGACGGATCACCTTCCACACTTCATGTAGTTTGCAAGGAATGCTCACTCGCATCTTTTGCTTCAGATAGAGGCCAGCATAATCTAGCTGCTCTGCAGCCATGACAACCAGCGCCAGCTTTGCCCAACCAGCCCAGAGATATTTCCCCCTGGCTCTGCTTTCCTGACAACATTTTTCAGATGGACCCTTCTAGGCACTCCACAACCCATCTCTTCTCAAACCAAAAGCAGAACACACCATGCACCATGTTTAAATTTTCTGGATTAAATGCTAACTCAGGACTCAGTTGGAATGTCAGGAAGCATGGTCACTGCACATACTGTATGGTGCTGACTGCCTGGATTATCTTGCTGTCTTCATTATTATTAGCTGCACATCATTTACCGTTATTGTACCTCAGTGTCTTCATCTGCAGAATGGGCATAATAAAGATGGCATTTACCACGAAGAGCTGTTGTGTGAAATAAATGACTTATTCCATAGAAAGTTTTAGAACAGTTCCTGGCATATCATAAAAGTTCTAGCAATGCTCTTGATTGTTATTATTATTTCTATTATTCTATTACAGAGTTGATGCATATTCTAAGTGCCAACAGCTCTTAAAGAATGATGCAGTTTTACTCTTTCTATCATGCAGATAAAACATATAAACAAAAGCATACAATTAAATTAATATATTTTTTTTCATTGTTGGTCCTATGCTCTGATACTGTTCTTCCTGGCCAATCTAAATCCTTGGGAAGGAGAAACATTGAGTCACTTTTAGTCAGTGGCAATGAATGGAAGTCATTCATTTATTCATTTATGCATACATTTATTCAACAAGTGATTCTTGATCCTCGCCTTGTGCCAGGCTCCATGCCAGCCTCTTAAAGAAACCGACAGGTCATTGTATTTAATCAATGTTTTTGTTCTTGTTAAAAAACTATTCTATTGCTTCAAAGAAAGGTGACACCTAAAACTGCCACCATCTCCTGGCACCTCAGTGTGAGGGAAGGTTTTGAGAAAGACTTTTGATGAGGGTCTGGGGGGAAGTGTGAGGCTTCAGGTTGCCTTGGGGCTGAGGACAGCACAGGGGTGAGCAGAAATCACAGTGGGTTAAACAGTCCTGCTCATGAGGGACCCTGTGTGCTTGAGGAAATGAGCACACAGAGAAGCAACAAGTTGGTGGTGGCCAGGGCAGTGAGAAGAGCAGGGCTCTGTTTGAAAATTCTTGTAGATCAGCTTTTAAGATTCTCACGAATATCTAAATAGCTGAATAGTCTATCCCCATTTTGCAGATGAAGAAATTGAGGCACAGAGAAGGCTACACAGAGAGCTTCATTGTGAATTAGGCCTTGAAGGTTGGCTAGGAGAGGGGAGAGCTTTCCAGGAAGGGAGGAGAAAAGATATGTGGTCTATCTATGGGGTGCCCTTAGATAACCAAGGGTGCAAACCAATTTTAAGAGTACTGTTCATCAGTAGTGCAGTGTTCTCAGTAGGGTTCCACTACTTACAGATGTGGAGGCCCTGCTCTCAGCCCCACTGTGCACACCAGCTCTGGGCCTTAGGCAATCCAGGTGGACCCTTGAATGCAAATTACCAGAAAGATGAATGAGAATTGGCAGCTGTATTTAATTATGCAGCCTTCTGCAATGTGTCTACAGCAGACATTTTTCTTACGGAGAATAATTATTCTTGGCGTGCCCATCTGAGTGAGATTATGCTTTGGTAATTGGTTTTGAATCCTCAATTCATTTTTATTTGAGCCGCCTTGCTGGAATCCCTTTTATCAATGTTTGTGAGCTAAGGCCGAGGTGCTCCTGCCCCTGAGACGCAGCTTAAAGGTGATCTTGTTTTCGCTCTTCCTGGAATCTTATGGAGGGAGGACAGAGTGTCCCCTGGGTGGTGGGCAGACCCTGGATCGTGGGATATGCTTGCTTAGCACTCTCAGCCCTGATGAGAGTTCTCCGTTCTACCCCTTTGTTTTATATTCCTGATAATAGTCTTGACTGATTGGAACATGGTTGTACTTTAGGCAAAGAGGTGGCTTCTGCTCTGTCTCATGCTCTCAGATGGTTCTCTGTTCACTTCTGACCACTTGATTCACAAATGTAGCCGAGCACTTGCTTAGCTGGCTGAATAAAGTACACAAAGTTTGCACTCTAGTTAAGCAAGTCTTACTCCAAGTCTCTATACTCTCATCTGGAATATAAATATAATAATAACTGTCACATGAAACTCTCAAGATGCTGTGAGAAATGCATGTGATCATAATTGGCAAAGTGCTTTCAAATTATACGTTAAATTATAAATGATGGGCATTGTCGCCAGCCTGGATGAACTTCAGCAGCGACTCCCCTGTGACCTTTAGCAAGTTGGTTTTCCTTCCTGAACTTTAGCTTCATTGTCAGGAAAAGGAGTGGTTGTGTCTGATGATACTCCTGATTAAGTATTTTTGAGAATCTATTTGCATGTTGAGGCCTTTGGCCTGGGGAAGAAAATAGAGGACTCATTTTCACACTGAGTGTGAATCAGCATTACCTGACCACGACAGGCCACAATCCTGCTAAAATGCCAGCTTCTGGCCCCACCCTCCAGGAACCCTGATTCAGTAAGTGAGAGAGTGAACCTAGGGATCTTCATATTTTTGCAAACATCCCAAGGGATTCTGATGCAGTTAGTCCACAAACCATAATTTCAGAACCCCTGCAACAGGGGAAGAATAACAAAACAGAGTAAAAGAGACACCTCCTTTCATTGATACCTCCTTTTGGGGTGCCTGCCTTTGTGATGTGCTTCCTTTCTTCAGCTCCATTTCCTCACGTGTGTCTCATGTGTTTGCCCAAATGTGCATGCACACGCCCACTCCCACGCATCATTACAAACAATATGGGTTGAGAAGTTTGTTTTCTGAAAAGCACAATATGCTGGAGTCTTGGCAGAAGGAAAATTGTGTTATGTGCTGAAAGCATCGTCATTTGCCATGCGTGAAAGCTTATGGCTGGAAGGACTGATATTTCATTTGCAGAATGTGATTTATAATCACGTACACACATACAGACACCCATGCACTTGCTACTTGTGTATGCTTCTACTCAACAAATGTGTTAAGAAAAGAGCAAAGAAATATCTGAAGAATTCTTACCCCCACTTGCAACAGAGAGCAGGGATGTCAATGTGTCAGTCTCTTTCATAAGAAGAGCTTCTGCTTCTTGTTTTCAAAACTAGCAGAAAACAGAAACATAGCAAGGGCTTCTGTTGCAGAAATGCAGTAAGGGATGTGGAATGCTGGATTTCCTTGTTCTGGACCCATGGGGTAAGACTTCTCTTTCTTTTTTCTTTCTTTCTTTCTTTTTTTTTTTACTCTTCCTTAAATGCTAGTCAGATTTTTCCTTGCTGGGAACTCATTCATTCCCAAATAGACTTGACAACCTCTACTCACTCTGAGGTGCTCTCCCTGCAATGTGTAGGTTCTTGAACACTGGGGTACAGTTCTGAGCATAGAACAGAGGCAGTAACCAGTCCCATCTAGCTTTTCCCTGACTACCTTCAGAGGAAGTGGTGTTCTATCTTTTCCAAAGGTAAGTATGCATGAAAAGTAATTTCTCTCTCTTTTTTTTTTATAGTGGAAACAATTACCTTTTGTGGGGTAGAGTCCCAGCATTTTCTTCTGGATGCAGTAGTCATATAATCAACATTTGCAGATGCGCACTCTCTCATTTTTATTATAATTGTGTCATAACTTTAATTTGTGTGGCATGATGCACTTAATCCATAATTATAAAATATGCAGCTAGCCCTTGGCCTCATTCTGCTCTCACACTACAGAGAGGCAGCCCGGTGTTTTTTATAAATTTAACTTCATACAAACTAACAGATTGCCATAAAGGAAAACAGAATTTCTCAACCAGTTGAGCTAATAGCTGTGCTTCGGCAGAGGGCCCTGTGGTATGTGTTGAACAATAACTAGCTCTCTCCATCTCTACTTGCAATTTCTAATTGAATTTCTATCCCATGGATATCATGTTGGAACTATTCATCTGCTCCACTAAGTCTTCTGATATTAAACAAGTTCTTCCAGGTTATTATTGTAACACAAATACTGTTAGACAGTTGATTTGCATTAAAAATTTACTGCCTCGGTGTGACTAACACGGCGAAAGGGAGCTTATCCTGAACAAGGGAAAGAAATCACATTAATAGGGGTGAGAATGCAGTGTGCTTATCTTGTCTGCTCCCTCCACACCCCGCTTCTTTGTTTGAATGAGAGGATTTGGTCATGCTGACAAATTTTGATAAATGACAAAATACCAGGCATTTTCAGTCAGTCCTAGGTTTGGTTTTTGATATCTGCCATTCAGATCTGCCACCGACAGGCACACACATTCAGCTGGGTTTCTTTTACCTCCATTTTCCCTTTGCTATCTCATCTCTAGCACACACTGCTGTTCCAGCTGACATGAGGAATATCTCCCACGGAGAGCTATTCTAACTGTTATAAGAAACGTTTTATAGGCTTTATTGCCCTCTGAATTGTGTATGCTGGTCTCTTTTCAATGTTTTCCCCTACATCCCCTGATTTTTGTAGACTGACTAGTTCGGGTCATCAACACTACTGAAAACTACTAAGAGGTAGTTTTCTTAATAAGTGGAAGCAAACCCTATATGCAGTTGGGATGGGTGAAATTAGGAGTGGCTACTGTGTCTGTCAACTCTGTAAAGGTGTTATAAGCGATGGCAACTATTGTCTTGTCTACCATTGTTCCTTTAGGTTGTAGCATTTTGCCAAGTTTACCTTGTCATGTTCCTTACCAGGTCCCTGGTTTACAACTCTCTTCATCATTATGTCCTTTGATATCCTTCATGATGAATTCTCCATTCATATTAGAAGATGTCTTCAATACACTGATCTCATAGTCTTCAGGTCTCTTCAACCACCAACTGGCATTACCAAAGCTTAGTCTTCACCACCATTTGGGACTGTCTTACCCATAGAAACTTGAACTCTGGAAGTCTCCTCTATGATTACATTCCTTTATTTCTTCAATTTTCTCACACTCTTATGCCTGCTGAATTTTTGTCTTTGTTTGAATACATGATGTCTTTTATTCTTTCAACTTCTCCTTAGCCTCAAGTTCTCAAATCACATGTCTTATCTCCCTTAAAAGACTATCCCTTCTTCAAAGGCAGGAATAGAGCCTTCTACCTACACAGTGCTTTGCTTAGACTAGTACCTCAATAAATGTTTGACAGTTGGTAGTTTGTTTTCAAGTCAAGGGTGACCTGTCAAGAAGAAAATTATATCTTCTATTTTGGGATCTGCATTGGATCAAGGATGCCATCTTGGAATAGACCATTATTTGTGCTTAGGTTTCACAACAGTGGTTTACATGAACAGTCAGACTTGAGTTCAAGTCCTGACTCTGCTACCAAAGAGCTGAATGATATTGGGCAAGTTACCTCTGTTAACTTCAATTTTCTCATCTGCAAAATAGGAAAGAATGAGAGTGCCCACCCTTAAAGTAACTATGATAATGACATTAATTAATGTTTAAAAAGTGGTTAGCATGGTTCCTAGAACTTAGTAGACTCTTAAAGAATTATAATTATCATTACTGCAAATCATTTACCTGTAAAAGTTCCAAACCAGTGTTTGCTTAAAAGGAACCTCTGCAATTTCAAATTCATCTCTGAAGCACTGAAGACATTTGAGTCTATATATTGTGGCTGAGACCCACCTGTGTTAATGCAATTTCTAGTTAGTCATTGTTGCTGGCCTGCTTATACCCATGAGAAAATAGATGGTCTTAACAGGCTCAATGGTGCATATTAGAATTGTTTCTAAGTTGTAAAACCTGCATGCCTGTCTGAGTAAATAAGTGCTAGACTGATAGTCAATGTAAAACATTACAATGGACATAATTATTAGTGTTTATGAATATCTAGACACCATAACTCTGATAAGAAAGCCTTAGAATGGCTAAATAGACTCACATGGCAAAGGGAAACTGCCTGTTTTTCACATAATGCTGACAAACATAAGCCCCACAAGCTCCTAAGGTTTATTTGGGTGTTTTGAACCATGTATTTCTTCTTAGTTAGTATTAACTCCATATGTCAAGGTCAGATGCCAATAAGCAGCAAATCATATTTCTCACCTTGACATGGCTGTTAGACCTGACATTTCTTGAGAAAAACAGTTAATCCTGCTGATGAGGGAAG
Organism: Macroglossus sobrinus; assembly: GCA_004027375.1. NCBI lineage: Eukaryota > Metazoa > Chordata > Mammalia > Chiroptera > Pteropodidae > Macroglossus > Macroglossus sobrinus. Next base: position 272,168 of record PVKZ01000978.1, on the reverse strand, counting down.
ACTATGACTCCAACTGTTGTAGGTCACTAAGGGGCAATAAACGTTTCTGAAAGGGATTGTGTTCTAAGGACTATTATCATCTTCTGTTGTAGCCAGTTTGTTTTGGATTACTTTATCATTATTGGATGTTAATGGCTTGCTTTGATTTTTTCTGGCTGTTGGAGGTTGGTGCTCATTTTCATATTGTTATTCTTTATCTTTGGGTTTCTGAATTTTATTTTAGCTATTAACAAAGTGAGTGAGATTCCAAAATATTTTATAGTTATGCACCCTTCAAATTGATAGTCAATCTGTAGAAGCATAGGAATTATGTATCATTTAAAGATATGTTTTCATGAGCACAATGCCAGAGACCCCAAAAAATCTTCTGGCTCTTTTAGAAAGTAACAATTCCTTAGTTTGTTATAAAAGAAAGAGGCTGAGTTGGAGGTTGGGGATCTGGAACAGAACTTCTCATGGCTCTGACCCTTGTTGACTAAAATGGAAGGGATACCTCATCCAAGTATTGCATATCTCTGCTCGGGAGTCAAATGCTGACACATCACATTCATACCACATCCTGGTCCAAGTTTACCTGTTTTAATCATAACATTTACTATTTCTCAGTAATTATAACCCTTGCTTTAGCTAGTTCATCCACCACTATCCAGGAATATAGTTTCCTATATTGTTTTTTTCTTAAACATCTCTTTCCTGTTTCTTTCTTTGCTTTTTGTACGTTTTCTATATTTCAATGCCCAGCCCTAGTTCTTTCTAACACACAATGATCTATGTGACCTTGAGCAATTTTACTTACCCTTTAGAGTCTGTTTCCTCATCTGTAAAATTGATACAATTATATCCTACCTCTTATGAGGATAAAATAAGTCAGTAGTCAGTGAAAAGGTATTTGACTTATAAAAGATATTTAATAAATATAATTTTCTTACATTACTAATTTAACATATTATCATTTATTCCTTCAAACCTTGTGTGTAGGGACCTGGATGGGGCAATGGGGACAAACAAGATAGTCACTGGCTGTACTCTCAAAGGTCTCAGAATCAAATAAAGAAAAATGTATGTGAATAAATTCAAGTCCAGGCCTTAAAAAGGAATGCTACATGAGAGACAGAAAACAGGCTCAGAGAAGAGAGGAAGGCTAATAAAAAAGATGATAAGGAAGGGTGATGAAATGATTTCTTGGGGAAGAATCAGATATCATGTAGGGTGTCCTTGCTGTATTTTTATCTATGATTTCCCAAAGTTTTGAAATGTATCATTAACATTATAACTTTGAAATTATTCTATAGTCTCTGTTATAAAATTATTTTTCTTAAGATGTCTCTATGGTAATGACATTTATGTTTTGAAAAATTTTTTTACTTATGTGTACATACATACCTCACCATTTTCCAGAAGGGATTTCAGGTGGCCCGATAATATCTTGACTACCATTCCAGGGCATTTGTTGAATTCAGCTTTTAGGAAATATATACAGATTCTTCAATTACATTTGTTCATGAAATTCTTATCTTTTTGTTGAGCACCAGCTCAGGGACAAGGGTATATAGCTCTGGAGATTTCCATGGAAAACTATATTTATTCACTTACTCTACAAATATGTTGTGCCCATACTCTGTTCTAGGAACCATGCTATGTGCTTGGGGGTACAGATGTGGACACGATATTCAGGGTCCCTGCCTTTGATAAGCTGACATGCTAATGGGGGAAGCAGATAACAAATGGTCAGGTAAATTAACAAGCAAAAACAATTATGGTTGGTAATAGATGCTATGAAGGAAATAAAAAGATTCTGTGATAGAGAAAGGAGGGTGTTAGAGATGGGACTGTGGAGAAATCTCTTATATGAGCATTTTGAACAAAGGGCTTGGTTCATCATGGAAGGTAATTGATGTTCAAGAAGATGTTCTCAAAACCTGCAAAGAATTTGAGCTATTCTTCATCGTGTTTCTTGTCTTTATAAATATCTGTGTGTGTGTGTGTGTGCGCACACATATGTGTGTACATGTATATATTATATAGAATAGATGTTCACAAAAGAAAGAAGTAAATTCCCCAATTAGGCAAATGGTTAAGTAATTTATTTCATCTGAAGAAATACTATGTGACCATTTAAATGATTTTATAAAGGATTTAAAATAACATGATAAAAATACTTATGTGAACAAATTAATAGTTATGTGGGTTAGAATGTAAGTACATAAAGTTATACCATCATCAGTCATGTTTCAGGCTCCATGGAATACACACTATGTATTCCAAGTATGGAGGGTTTATATACAGGGTATTAGAGTGAATTTCACAAGCTGTTGGAAGGGCTGGGGGAGCATGGGATGTAGCTCCCCCAGGGATGTTGCCATTGACCACAGCCTACAGCATCACAGTGGATGTTTTTACAGGCTCACATCTGAAACTACAGCACATCTCCAGGAGACCCTGGGAAGCGTCAACCTATTCCATCGTTCACATCAGCAAAGTTGGTGGTTTTTAAAGACAGCTTCATGCTTGTTCAAAAGGCTGTTTGGAATACGTTTTTTCCTGAGACTTCTGCTTCATGTTAGGGCTCAGTTTTTGAGAGTTTCAGGACCGACAGACTAGGATGGATCATGTTTATGTTAGTTTTCTATTGCTGCTATAACAAGTTACCACAATTTGAGTGGCTTAAAACAACATATGTTTATTATTTTATAGTTCTGTGTGTTAAGTTGCACACAGATCTCACTGAGCTAAAATCAAGGTACATTCTTTCCTGAAAGTACTGGGGGTGGGGGAGCACATGTTTACTTGCTTTATTCAGCCCCTTCTAGAGGCTGCTTGTATGCCGACTCATGGTCTTCAAAGGCAGCAATGGAGAGTCATGACTTTCTCATGCCATATATTTGAATCTACCACAGCTGGGAAAAGTTCTCCACTTTTAAGGACTTATAGAATTAGATTGGGGCCATCTGGAAAATCCAGGATAATCTCTGTATCTCAAGATAAGTATTCTTAACCACATCTGTGAAGTCCCTTTTGCAGATGCCATTCATAGATCCCAGGGATTAAGACACTGACATCTTTGGAGACCATTATTTTGCCCACCACAATGTTCAGGAGAAAGGTGGTAGGGTTAGGCCGCCACTAGCTCATAGTCTAACACACACATTTGTCTAACGTGCACAAAGGCATCTCCTCCAATTGGACACAGTCCCTTGGCAAGAAGATGGAGCCTGCATGTAAATTTGAAAACCGTTTCCTTTCCACTGGACAGATGCAGTCCTGAGCCAGGGCTCACAGCCTGTTGAGCAGAGGATGGGCTGGGTTTTATATTCACCCTCTCCCTGGACAGGCTATCTTAACCTGAATACTATACAGAAACCCTGGGCAAGGTTAAAGGGTTGAAACCTCTAGAAGACAGGTGTTGCAATCCAAACAATTTTACCTGCCACTTGTTTCATAGGATGATATGGATGGGGTGGTGGTGGTAAATTTGGGTGATACCTTGGGGCAGGTGAGAATTATGCAGCTCAAATCCTTCTCCCCAGGGCCCAAACTATGCTGGATTCACTTCCTCATATATTCATCTATGCTTTTGAATAATTAAATATTATCTCTCTAGTCAGCAGTAGTTTCTAGAGGGGCAGCAAGCCTACATTTTCTTCTCCTTACATTCCTTATAGCCCAACCTCATTATGAAATACTAATGACATGTGTGGCCTAAATGAACTAATGACAGAAATAAAATGTGATGGGAGTTGCAAAAGACCTTTGAGACTAACCAACACATGGCATCATTATCTTTTTCTGATAGCAACACAGAGAAAAAGTCTCAGACAGCAAAGTTTTTATCATCCTTCCCTGAGCCCTTCTTTCCTCCATGGGACCTTTCTCCCTCCCATTTGGCTTCTGCATGCTCTCTGCCTTTCTTGTCCTCTGTCCAAATCTGCTGGCTGGTATTGACACTCAAGTGTGGTTGAATTTGTCATTGTGGTTAACCTTTTACTGATATACACCTTTGATACCTAATTACAGGATAAGTGTTTTTACTTTGTGTGAAACTAATTGTCAGAGCTGGTGGGAGAATCATTTTTGGGTTAGGGGCTTTTTTGAACATCTAATCATGTAGGTTGCCACCTCCTCCACCAATGCCTCTAGCAGCCCACCTTCCATCACCTCTTCACCCCCTATTCTCCATAGGGAGGAGGCATTCTTGCAGAACATTGAAGCAAATTCTCCAATCTCATATGGGAAATCCTGCTTTGCCCCAGCTTGGCCTCCCTGGTTTGCTCTGTGATGTTATTATGCAGAGAAGCAAGGAGGTGGCAACTATGAATGGGGTCATGACTGAGAAGATCCCTCATTGTAGGTCATCCGTTTTGCAGTGAGAATATCATGATGTGAGCCATGATCGGATTTCAAAGCCACATGTTTGTCACTCCACATACAGGAGAGAAATATTTCAAAATTCCTGAAATGGTTCTGTGAATCTGACTTGTTAAAATATGTAATCTCTGGAGTCTGAGAGATAATGCCTTGAAGTTGAAACCATGATTATTTATTTGCTCCAACGTCGGCATCATTTATGCAGCAAACTATGAAAAAAGAGTTACACTCCTGGATAACATCACTAAACCCATATTTAATGCAGATTTAAAAGGACAGATGCTAGTTTACTGGTTCCCCTGATCATTGCAAACACACAGAGTTTTAGCGGCTGTGTAATAGCTATGTGCAGAGTACAAAAGAGATAAGAATATGGGTGAATGCATGCAGACTGTGATTTTATCTACTGAAATAGTTTTACTAATCAATTACTGTAGCATTTGTCCCCTTTAAACCAAAATGACCAGCCTATTTGTGAACTCCAGCTCCATGCTTTGCTGGGAAAGAAGTGGGAAAGAAGCCTGTTAGTAATGCATAGAGCAATACTTTGTAATCAGAATATTAACATTTTGATTGAATTGATGGAGCATTTAAATGGAAATATTCAATTGCAAAGAGCAAGCTTGAGAGGGAACCTACAACATGCAGATAGAATCTGAGCCTTTTTTCATGATTAAAGAGAATTCTTTTAATAGAGAAAAAAGTAACAGAATAAAGAACTTCATGTTAAGAATGAAAGAGTGTTCACTTTGCAATTGCTTCTATTTAAATACAGATAAGTACACACATGGCAGCAATAAAGGCAGAGGCTTTGATCTGCTGATGATTGAGAAAATATATAACAGTTTTATCAAAAAGCAAACAAAGTAGCAGAGCAGAAAGATCATGGAATTCAGTGTCATCAGACATGGATGATAGTGTGACCTCCATTTCTAACTAGCCATGTGACCTTGGTCAAGCCACCTCCTTGTCTGGGCTGTTTTTCTCACTGGTAAAAATGGGAGGAGTGATACTTACCTTAAAGGATTTGTTTGGTTGTCATGTGGACTGAATGGGATAAAATTCTTTGCATCGTCAGCCATTGGCAGCCATCTCTATTACCCTGCTATCAAAACAGTAAATCCCAGAGGTGATGAGCTGCTTAGTAAATGCACAGTGTTGTTTAAAAGATTTTCCTTTGAAGGGTTTTAACAAATTTGATCGGTACCCCAGTTTCCTAGAGTAGAGGAAAGATCTGAATTTCTTTCGCAACAAATTGTGGATGATATTCACCTGATTTACCTTCTACCTCTGCTTTGTCCCCGATCTTGCTGTTTGTGAAATGCATGCATTTATTTTAAATGTGGTTCCCAATTCACTTTTGTTTTTGGTTTGGCTTTAATGCATGATCAAAAGCGTGATGATCTCCTAGGTCAAAAGTAAGAACCTCCTGGCTTCAAACACTTACGACACAACTGAGTATGCGGAATGAGAAAGGAAACATGACTATCAGAGCATCAGCTTATGAAGCAAGTATTCTCAGAATGTTTAAGGTTTTGAAGGGAAATCACGATAAATATGGTCTCACTGTTTATGGTGGGGGAGGATGGCCACTTACTTCCTCATCTATAACATACACTGTGATTGTTATGTTTTTTTTTTTGGACAACCTTCTAGTTTGGTGCTGCCCATTCCCGTCTTATAGCATATAATAGCTATTCCAATCTTCCTGTCTACTGCCCCCTTATAGCCACAGCTTGGGATGAGAGAGTCTTTGTAGATATCATAAAGGCTAGGGAACATTTCGACTAGAAAAAAGAATACTAATTCACCATTTCATTGTCACACAGTGTTTCCCCTCTTGACCCCTCTTTTCACTTCAAAGGAAATGCTTCTGGTTTATGGTGAAGTATAGAAGAAAGCATCCTGGTCCTCAGGAGACCAGCATCATCACAGGGAAGAAGGGCACACATTTTCAGGTTACAGGTGGCTGTACCATCTGCTTGGTTAGTTCTCAGCATAGAGGATAGGAGCTTCATTTTTCTATTCCAGAGTAGAGAAGTAGGTATGGATAAGTTTCCTGGACCTCATTCAAGCTAGTTGCCACCAGGTCCAGGAAGCCCAGGAGTCTGCCTTGGGGTGAATGGGTTTGACAGCAGAGGCAGAGAAGAGTCTACGGGAAATAGCTACCTAATTAATCACAAGCTATCAGAACCCCACAGCAGAAAGTCTCTGAGGTCTTAACGACACCCCTCAGTAATGTTAGAAACTAGCTTGGTATGACTTCATTTTCCTGGAGACACATGATTGATCTAGCTATTGGTGGATGGAGACACCGCGGCTTCTTTTCCATAGACAGTGTCATTAGATAGAAGATTAAGTGCCTTTGTGCAAAGGCTTTGAGAAGACTGTGAGTGATTCACCAGCAACGAAGGCAAGCTAAGAAAATTCTGAAATATGTATTTTTAGAGGTAAAATCTTAGACTTTACCTCATTTATTAGCATTATAAAAAGCTTGGTGGAGAGTCTGAGCTAAGAAAAATGGCTCCTTTGGGTCAAGTCTTTCAGAGATGTTGCACAAAACAGCCAACTGGGGCTGGTATCTAGGGGGGACATCTTATTTCTTATAGGTGGTCCTACTCTATGCCCCTTCTAAGCATTTCTAGGCTCTAAAAGGAGATGTGTTTGTGTGTAGGGGATTACTTGGAGTCTCTTAAGTATTGAGAAGCCAGATTAAAGCAACTCAAAATTTTTTTCCTTTGAGGAGGCTGGAAGGTCAGTTGTTAAGGTGGCCCCTAAAACTGATACTTCTCCTCCCCGCAGCTTTCCTAGTCGTCTTAAAGAAAGCATGGCACCTCTCCTTTACACAGCCAGTAACTACACCTTAATTTCCTCTGTGTGTGAACTTCAGGGGCATCAGCCTCTTTACTCTGTAGATCATACTGTCCAGTTGGGAATAATGGCAAACTATTAAATGCATAGCACCAGGCCTTTAGTGTTGGGTACTGTATTGTGTAAATGCACTAATGCATGCAAAGTACTTAGAGGAAGTGCTGGCTCAAATAAACACCTAATAAAAATTATTATTATAATTCAAATATGTATAAACTTTAAGTCAAAAATTGACTTAAAGGAGGACAAATGAGTGAAGCAGGGTTGATAATAAGGGATGGAGAGCTGTCGTTAACAGTGGACATTTATATACCTTTTGAAGTCATTCAAGTTAAAATTTTTAAGTAGTTCTTGGCAGGCCAAATCAAACATGATCAGGAAGAATTAGCCCATAGTTTCCAGTTGGCAAACCTGCAAGTGATAAACGTATTTAGAGAAGAGATACTTACACAAGTATGTGTTGGTTCATGCATGCATGCATTTATTCATTCCTTAAACATGGAGGGACCACCATTTGTTGGAGGAGATAAAAAGATAAATAAGATCTAACTGGTTATATAAAGCAAACCAACATCTGGAATCTGCGATATAAAAAATCATTATATTCTATAGAGACATTTAAATGTCATATTGTAAAGTTCAAGAAGAAGGTAGGATAGTACACTTTGGATGCCAGGTTGAGGAAGCAGTCAGCAGATTTTGGAAGCTGTTGAAGGTTTTGAGAGGGTATTTGAGGATTAGAAGTAGAAATTAGGGTGAATGATCAGATTGTACTATATGAGATATATGTTAATGGATGGTCTTAGAAGAAAATGAACCAGGTTCCTTTGGGTATAAACAGAAGGTGACCTTTTTGATAGGTAATATGGTTACAAAGCACATCACACTTAGAACATTTGGATATAAGGAAAAGAGACATTTCCAAAATGAGGTATTGCTTCCATTGGTAGCAGTTTTGGGGAAAATAAAAGGTTCCCAGTAACAATCTCTCCATAATCTGGTCTATGTACCTGTTAACTTTTTTTTTTTTCACATCCCTCCATGGCTGCTTGCCACCAATCATAGCAGATCTAGACTAGTTACTTAGCCCAGCACTTCCCTTGCATTTATTGCTTCTAGATTGTTTTCTCATATCATTTCTTCTGCTTCCTGAAATTGGTAGAAGGTCAGAATTATGGGTGGACCAGTAGTAAATTTCTAAATCGGAATTTTAACCAAGAATTCCAGAGAATCCAGCACATGCCAGGCCCGATGCCAAGGGTTGGGAATACAGTGAAGAGGCTGATCTCTGCTCTAAAGCCAGGATAATGAAAGGCAAACTGAACTGCTGCTCACCCATGCAGGGAGCATTGTCTCCCTGTCCTCTTACAGATGCTCATAGACACCACCAAGTGGACCACTGCCTTTTATGTCAACAGTGTCTTTTTACTGGATGTTCTAGAATCACAAGTCTTGCTTTTATCGGGGTCATGTCAGCAAAGTTCTCAACGATAGTAGATTTCAGTTTATGCTGCATGAGAGACTTAATAGATATCCAAAAGGCATACACACTTGTGTTTCAAGTGCACTAGAAGCACCATAAAGATTTCTAATCATTCCTTTCTATTCCAGAGACCTTGCTGTGTAGGTGGTCCTAGTGGTAAAACCGGCTTAAGTTCTCAGCAGGAGTTTTAAAGTAGGTCTTTATGTATTTTAATTTCTTTAGGATTAGAAAAATGTTTATGGTTATCATCTTTTAAAATGCCCACAGAGTATTGAGCATTAGGAGAAGAAGGTCTCCCTCAAATATAAAATGCATAACCAGAAATGATATATATTTTTTTCTTCCTATTTCTCTCCCATTTCCAATGCCATCCTGCTTGCATGAGTTGTGATGTAGAGCAGATGGCTATGTCAAACTAGCCAGAACATACGTAGGATGAATAAACTTTTTATCCTGGGAACATTTTGGATGCACCTTAGTGCTATCCAAACTTTTTAGGATTTCTTTGTTTTTTCTTTAATTATTCCAAGAATTTCTCTTAGTTTACACGATCTGAAGTTGAACAGTAAAGCAAACAATGTCAAATAGAATAATTAGAAGCAAGAGAAATAAGAGAGAATGTAACAATGTTTATTCCCTGTGACAGGTGATTAGCAGCAAACTCAGAGCCAGAAGAGACTTTCTAGCCATTCCTCCCATTTAACAGATTGGGAAACTGAGGGCCAGAAATCTCAGGTAATGGACTCAGATAACCAGCGAGATAGTAGCTGTGTGAGGACTACAATTTATATTTCTTGGCTCCATGTTCCATTGTCTTCAAACACATCTTTAATAATTTTTATCTAGTAACTTTATTCACAGTTTTATACAATGAAGTGGGAATGGAGGCTTTTATTTTGGAGATTATAATGCATAATGATTGGTCATCTCTTATGGAAGCAGCAAAATCTACTTGAATCCTGTTATTTTCATCAGTGGTTGTAAAATTTTTATTCAAGTGCTGCTTCTCTGTTTTCAGTATTCCTGGGAATTGAATCTGAAAACTTTGTCATGAGGATAATTGGTGAATTCATTCTATTTACTGGACTTAATTTATATACATTTACAATTGTTCAGAATAGGCAGATATATGGAATGTCATGATACCATCTAAATAATAACTTGTGCATATATAATATACATTATATACAATAATGCATGTAATATATAAAATATTTATAGGTGTGTGTGTATATATATATATTTTTTTTCTATAAACATAGATTTGGAATGAGACTTTCTTTAGGTGAGAACTTAGGATTGTCACTAGGTATTGACAAGAAATGACATATAAGATACAACCTATTTGTCATTGTGCTATTTGTTTAATATGTAAAATTTGTATAATAGTGAAGAAAATGTTTATCCTTAGACTTCCTAAATAAAATGTTTGTTTTTTATTGATGGTGACAGCTTTCAGGACTGCTTTGAGGTTGTTTTTGTTTGTTTGTTTTTTGCTTTTTGTTTTTTTTTCCCCCACAGTTTACCCATCACCTTCTTGGTCCAACTTTCTAAGTGATCTGCTTAGGACATGTAAAGATTATTCACTTTCCTGTCTGTGAGCACCATTATAGTGCAGGTTGACAAGAACGTTTTCCAAAAGGAGTATTTAGATGGGAGTATCTGGGTAATCCTAGTGATTCAAATTTCTTTATTCAGCAAGTCATTTAGTGAATACCTCAGAGAACATAGTAGGAAAAATATTTTAGAGTGTCTGTTTTACAGAAATTTATGATTTAGTTGGGGAGATAAAAGATTCACACAATCAGTAATTATATGAAAATTTAAAACTCTCTGTGAATAAATAGCATAGATGCTTCACTGTAAAAGCTAAAGGACTTCAGAATTAAAAGCAATCAGCATGGACCGGAGTGGGTGGGAAAGATCCCTTAGGTGGGAGCAGGTTGAGCTAAGGCTGAAAGGATGGATAGAAAGAGCAAGGCCAAGGGGAGTCCTGGAAGATATTGTAAAAAAAGGTACAGCAGCATGAGCAAAGGCTTGGATCAGCAATAAACATGGCTTTGTGAGAGACTTAGTATCATTCCATCCTGCTGGTGTGGAGAATGTGTGCAGAGGACATAACTAGAGACATAATTACAGTCGGGAACGTGGGAGGATGGAGAGCATTAGAAGCTCCAGTGAGGAGTTCAGACTTGCTCCTCTTGGCTTGTTACACAATGTAACTCCTGGACACAAATCTAGCAATAAGAAGGGAAGGAATTTCCATTCTGGGTCAAGTTGTTGGGTGCTTACCCTAGGATTCTCTCTGCCCCAAGATCTCCGATGGTGATGTTGATGGTGTGCATCTCTCATCCAGAATTTTATCTCGACCCCCTGTGTAAACTAGTTTGTTTTCAAATGGTATCACTTTTGAGAGTTGTGCTTACCTCTTCGTCATCTCCTTTACTTTGTTGTTTTCCTCATATCTCTGTGGGTGTTTTAAGCTCTACTGCGTCTGTCATGATTTACAGTGGCCACATATGCCTGGGAAGTCCAAGTATAGGACCTACACATTTAGTCCTGAGGCAGGCTACCTTTCTTATCTCCTCTCTGTTTCCAGCAATGTGAGGTGAGGCAAGAAAATGCAGACCGCGTGAGACAAATGAGAGTACTTCTAAGAGTTTGGGTTTATGGGCTGCTTTTTAGAAGTCAGTGAGAAAGCTGTGCTCTCCCCTAGGACCTCTTTTCCTCTTGCTTGCAGCGTTGAGACCTTATAGATTTATTTTAGTGAGCATTGTAAAAACGGTTCTCCTTTCACTTTTTAGAATCTCATACTGTTATAACAGTTAACCTCTTTTAAATGATTATATTCTGATTTTATTCTCTCACTACTGAGAATAAAACAAAATTAAATATTGAAATCAAATTTGTAAGTCCCTAGCAACCACCAGTGCAAAATGACTGGCCAAGTGGTTGGGCCGAGAAGCTCATAGGCCGCCTAATCCCAAGAATTGAACTTAATTGTATTTTCCTGCAGAGTATCAGACTGTGATGTTCAGTGAGGAATACAATATGGCCCAGTGGAAGAGGCCCTCGTTTTCCATATTTCTATAAACATGTGTTCTGTACATACTACCAGTGCACGTAAGCACATCCATTCTCACTTCTTTGCTCTTAAACGCTCCTCCAGCATTCAACATTTTCTCTACATTTAGTTAACTTGAATAAATGTAATGGTGAAACTTTAGAAATAGCAGGAAATTTGGAGATTAACTCTGTTCTAAGCCCAGATGTTATATTTAAAATACTAAGTAATAAGCATAGGTCAACAGAGTGTATAGATGTTATAGAGCTGGAACAGGGTAAGGAGTCTCCATGCTGGGCAGATGTTATCCTTTTAATTTTGGGAGTTGTGAGGAGATATTGGGAGAAGTAGGGATGGCTGGGGGATATTTGGAGGCCTTGGGGCAACAGCAATCTACCAGATTCCATGATTTCAGCATTATTATGGTTGAATACATTCCTGCCTATGCTTTATTATACTTTTTGTATTTTGAAATCCTGTTAGTAGATGCATAAACATTAGGGTCGTTATGTCTTATGCTAGATTGCCTACTTAATCACTATGAAATGTTTTTCTTTATTCATGATAATATTCTTTGCTCTGAAATCTACATTTTCTGATATTAGTGTAGCCACTCCAGCTTTCTTTTGATTGATATATCTTTTCTCATATCATTTTACTTTTAAACTATTTGTGTCTTTATACTTATATTACATTTCTTATAGACACCATATAGTTGGGTCTTGCTTTTTTATCCAATCTGATGATCTTTGTCTTCGGAGGGTTTAACCATTTACATTTAACGGAATTATTGATATGTTTGGATTTAAGTCTATCATCTACTCTTTGTCTACTATTTGTCCCATTTTTCCTTTGTTTTATTTTTTTCTTTCTTTTCCCTTTGAATTGAATAATTTTTATTTTTCCATTTTACTTTTTTTTGGTTCATTGGCTACAGCCCTTTATTGTATTTTTTTTTGGTTGCCTTTTGGGTTATAGAACATATCTTTAACTTATAACAGGCTAGGTCCAAGTGATATTACCACCTCAAATGTGATCTAAAAACCTTATAAAATTATACTTTTATTTCTCCCCAACAAGCCCTTGGATTACTGTAGCCATTCATTTTATTGCTACCTATGTTATAAACCTATTATTTTTGCTTTAAACAATAACTGAAATAATAAGAAAGATATTCATTCATGTAGTTACCATTTTGGTCCTCTGCATTCCTTTGCATAGATCCAGATTTCCATCTAGTGTCACTTGCTCCTGCCTATGGGACTTCAGCTTTTCTTCTAGTGCAGGTATGCAGGTAATGAGTTCTTTCAGTTTTTTTCAATAAAGCCTTTATTTGCCTTTGGTTACGAATAAATTTTTGCTAGGTATAGAATCTGACTGAGAATTTCTTTTTAAAAAAATTCATTCAGTACTTTTAAAATGCTGCTTTAATTTCTTGTCATTTATATTGTGTCTAACAAAAAATCTGTCATCTTTGTTCTACTTTATGTGATTTCTCTTTTTTTCTCTGTATCCTTATATCTTTATTACTGGTGTCAAGCAATTGGATTATGATATACTTTGATGTTGTTTTATTCATGATTCTAGTGCTTGGAATTTTTTGTGATTTTTGGATGTTGGTTTATAGTTTTCATCAAATTTAAAAAAATATTCAGCCATTTTTTCTTTAAATATATTTTCTGCCTCCCTCCCCCAACTCGTTTCAGGGACTCTAATTATGCTTAATGTTGTCCTGCAGTACACTGATGTTCTATTCATTTTCTCCAATTTTTTTCTGTGTTTTATTTTATATAGTTTCTATTAAGTTTTCAATTTTACTTGCTTTTTCTTCTGCAATGTCAAACTTGCCATTAATCCCATTTCGTGTATTTTTCAGCTCAGAGATTGCAGTTTTCATCTTTGAAAGTTTGATTTGTTTCTCTTTTTTGTGTCTTTCATGTATCTAATTAGCATGCTCACTTTTTTCCTCTAGCTTCTTGAACATACGGAATAAAATTATAGTAACTGTTTTAATGTTCTTTTTTTACTAATTCTATCATTTGTGTCATTTCTGAGATACGTTTGAATGAGATTTCTCAACACTGATAATACTGACATCTTGGATTAGCTAATTTTGTGTTGTGTGGGAATTTCCTGCACATTGTAGGATATTTAGTAGAATTCTTGTCTCCCACTCACTAGATACCAGTAACATCTTCAGTCATGACAATTATAAATTTCTCCATGCATTGACTAATGTTTTGAGGTTGGACGGGATTCAGAAATCACTGCTGGATAAGAACTAGTAGTTTAGATTAATTGATTTTTATTATTATGGGTTGTAATTTTTTGCTTCTGTCATGCCAAATAATTTTTTTATTTGCTGCCAGGTATTATGATTTTTGTATTATTAGGTACTGGATATTTTTGAATTTCTATAAATATTATTTAAATTTGTTCTGGGACACACTTAAGTTACTTGGAAATGATTGAATTCTTTTAGGTGTTGATTTTAAGCTTCATGAGTTGGGATTAGAATAGCATTTTCTTTAGGACTAATTTTGCCCTATTATTGAGGCAGAACTTTTTTGAAGTATTCTACCTGATCTTCCAACATTTATGAAGGCTGCCACTCAGGGTGATGGGAACAGTAACTATTATTGAACCTGTGTGAACTTCTGGGATTATTCCCCCTAATCCTAGGTGGGTTATCTTCCAACCTTGAGTAGTTTCTTCACATGTGTGAACTGATAAATATTTAGAAGGTTTGAGGAGACCCTCTGCATATCTCTAGAGTTCTCTCTACTTATATAGCTGTCTTCTCTGGTGCTGTTTCTTGCAATCGCTAGCCACTTTGCCTGATCAGACTCCCTGTTACATCTGCTCAAAACAGGAAGATCATCACTGGGCATCACTAAGTTTCTTTTTCCTGCGTGTGGCCTGGAAACTCTTCATGTCATGATCTGAGACAGTTGCAAGGCCTACTTCATTTGTTTCTTATTTCTCAGGGATCACTGTTCTTCATCATCTGAGGTCTAGTTACTTGAAAATTATCATTTTATGTTTATTTATTTTTTAATTGTTTTATGTGAGAAGGGTAGATTCAGTCCCTATTATTTTATTATGTTCAGAATCAAAAGTACCTAAGCCTTCTTTTACATCTGATAAAACTGAAGTCGAAAGAGGTGAATGCTCACCTAAGTTTTACTCAGCCAGTTTAGTGGTAGAGCCAGCAATGAACCCCAGATATTTTTCTTCTGTGTTTGTGCTCTTTCAGTCATGTCACACTCTGCCACTGCCACCTCCTAAGTAGCGATTGGGCTTTTGAATCTTCAAAGGCAACGTTTAAATCACAAACAGAATGAAGCTCATGGAATCTCTGCCTTTTCTTTGATCCTTATTTGTTAAACACTGTTTTCTGTAGACAGGGTTGTGACTCCTGGGAAGAAGATATAGACTGTGTGTCAGCATGAATATTTTGTGAGAATTCTTGTTTTAAGTGTTATAACTTCATATTGTTTGATGTTGTAAAAATATGTACTGAGTTACTGACATGTCCCTTCAAAAATTCCAATCCAATAACTAAGAGGTCCATTCAAGATTCTGTCTATCTTTGTTATTAGGAAACCTAGATTTTAATTATACAAAATATGTAAGAAAAATTGACTAGCTTAGTGCTATGTTTAGAGAGATGCATAAGGCTACCTGAGATTAGGTGTTATTTTGGCTGAGGTTATAAAATTAGATTATGTTTTACACACAAATTTTTACCAAACCAAACCCAATAAAAATGTCCCCAGCCTGGCTGGCTCTTCCATTTCATGCACATTCAGTCTGTAAGCTTCTACAGGCAAAGGCCATGACCATGGTTGAAAAATCTGTCTCTTAGAGCTTGAGACACCGAAGGCAAATGATGCATGTTTCTTTCTCCTACTTTGTGTCCTCCCAGTGTCAGACATGAAGCTGGACCACACAGTGTCCTCTGTTGCTTGCCTCTGTCTGCCTCGGTCACTATATGCCAGCCTCACTGCCTTTTCTTAACTTCTTAAACTGGTCAACCTTTTTCCTGCCTCAGGACCCTTCTGCATGGCATTCCCACTGCTGTGTTCTTCTTTCACGCTGGGCATGCTTCTGTTCTTCAGGTCCAGCTTCCTTGGCATCTACAGTCTCTGCCATAGTCCCTCTTTATTTCGCTCAGTGTGCTTCATAATTTTAGTTTTTGAATTTACTTATTAGTATACTAGTCTGTTGTTTTTCTTCTATTTTATTATATGACCTTCAGGAAGCTGGATTTTGTGTGCTTTATTACTCATGAAGTAGATGATTTAGGCCCCAAGGACAATGGGAAAGTGTGTGATTTACACTTGTTGGAATTTGTATATATAAAGTAGAATCATAATACAAGGCTGACGTGGATACACAGTAGGCACTTGTGGAGTCACATCTCCAAGGGCAAGTCAGTCTCCTGAGTATCACCATGTACAAACATAGTCTCATTCTGGGTACAGAGCGACTAATGACAATCCTCACACTATCTGTCTTATCTGCTTTGACAGCCAGAGCAAGGGTAGGGCACAGTTCATTCCAGATTGATGCCACTTGTAGTGTGACTTCCTGGTTTTGGAACTCTATGAATGGTATGTCAATGCCTCTGACATGTGACAAAACTTTTGTTCTTCTTGTCTTTTTTTGTCCCTTGTCTGACTTTGGGTCTCCCAGTCCTCCAGTGTGGGATCTTTAACTGGTGCTTCTGTGTTGCCTATTTCTATGAATTAGGTCTTGTTCCCTTCCAGGTGCCCACGACTCCTTGCCGTACCTGTTCTACATGTTGAAAGGAAGCCAGTGATTTCAAAGGCAGGATGGTCAGCTCCTTGTCCAATTATTTTCTTCTCAGGCAAGCCCTGTCACACTTAGCAGTCTGGTCAGTCTTCTGCTCTTCTGAGATGCTCCTTTACTCATTCTGATAAGGACCTCGGGTTTTCTCCTGTGGCAAATTTATGCCTCTCTCCAGCACCTGTTTCCTATCCCCTCTCTGCAATGCTTCTAACCAACAAATTGATTTCATTATTTAGCTATGTTTACTCCTAGGCAATAAATTACTTCTCCTTGGCTTGTCCAGGCCTTTCTGTTTTATTCACAGACCCCATTTTTGAGGGTCTTATTTTTAATTATTCTGGCTACTCACCAACTGGGCTTCCTCCCTTTTGTTTGTCAATATTTGGTGTAATCTCCTTTCTTCTTTCCACCATTTTCTTTCTTATCATTGTTTTACACACTTGTAATTGTCAAATCAGTTTAGTTTTATAAGTCCACAGGCCCTCTCAACTGCAGTGTTTCAACCAAATAGCCACAGAGGAAAATAAAAAAAAAATCTTTGCTTTTCCCAGTATTCTTTAGCCACCAACCATTTCATCATTAAGCAATTACTGAGATTCAGCTGCATGCAGTCCTCTGGGTTTTGGGGAGCAGTGGTAATGGTGAGTTCAGATAGGATATTGAATACCAGAATTATATTTTATAGTTAATATGGAACCAGGAAGGTTCTTGAGTTGGAAAATGACTTTGTGCTCCTGGCTCTCCTTTAGGATGGTAGATTTGACACCATTGTGAACCCTGGACCAAGGAGAAGACTGTCTAGAGGCAGAGCACCAAGTGAGGGAAGCATTACAGCAGCCTAGGCAACCAGTCAGGCAAGCCATCATGCTGAACTTGGGTAGTTCAGAAGTAGATAGAGAAGGACCAATGCAAGAGATGTTTCTGAGGTATAGCTAACAAGACTTGGCAGTGATTCGAGGTGAGAGAGAGAATGGTCATGATGAATATAATATTTCAGACCTGGGAGAGCTGGAAGGTTTGGTCCCATTATGGAAGTGAGACTGGAAGAGGAGAAGGAGGGAGGAAGTAGGTTTAGGAGTATTTTGATGAGAGAAGTGATGAGCTCAGTTTTGCATCCTGGAATTGCAAATGCAATTGTTCATTGCACGACATTTGGAAATATGGGACTGGAGCTCATGCGAGAGACTAGAATGGGGTAAGTTTGGGAGTCATCCAAATGATGTGGAAGGTGAACCAGAGGAGCAATGATATGCATATTAAAAAGCAGCGGAAACTGCAGGCAGCTGATGTGGAACCCCAGTGTGGTATAGACAGGTCATGTGGACTGTGGACACTCACATGAGAGCACCATGGGCAAGAGTTGTCACGGAGTACTTTCTCAGTGAAGTCCCCTGGCCCTGCCCATCATTTCCTTTGTATTTATTTATTTTTTTGCCCATTTAAATTTCTTTTCATATCCGGGCACTATTTTCATTCATACTAATAGTCTTCAAACTCAATCTTTTTTGTTCTTTTCATTCATATTATTCTGAAAGTGGTAGGGACAGCACAGAGAAAATAAAAACATCGGGTGCAAACGTGTGTCTTCCTTAATGGCAGGGAGTGATGGCCTCTCTTTGCAAAGCACACTGGGCAGGAGAGATGGAATCAGCAATTCCTACTTAGTTCCCACCAACACCAAGAAGAAAAATAAACAAAAGTATTGTAGAGACCTGTGTGCACTTTACCTTCTTAAGAACCTTCATGTATCAGGTGCCCTCTTGTCCAGAAAACAGGTTACTCCTGCATCTCTCAGCCCTTTCACTCCTTTCCTGTCTTTCTCTGTATCTTGAGTCTCGCTTGTGTGCTAAAATGAAGAAATCAGTCGAGCTTCCTCAGCTGGTCTCACCAGCTATTCTCACCCCCACTACACTGAGTTGTGGCTTCGCTGGCAGGGAAAGGGTCCCTCTGCTCTCTGCCTGTGTGCCTCCATGCCTGAACACACTTCATGCATGTCAGAGGAAAAGTTTCAGATGCTCTCTCTGCTTGCTAGCTTTGCCAAGGTTATTGAATTAAGCAGGCAATTTTCTCTCATTTTGTCTCTCTATAAATTTACCTAGCATATGGTATGAGGAGAGTTCTTGGATTATATAAATAAACAACACTGCTCATAAGTCTTAGGGCTTTTATTTTTCCCTCAAATGGGAATAAATAGAAACCATAGATTTGTAACTTCAGAAAAATGTGTTGAAGAAGTAGATAATCTCTCTCTCTACATATATAAATATTTCCTTCTATTTCTTTTTATGCAGAGTTTTTTTTGTACTGAGAGTCAGCTATCTGGCTGAGTTCCATTATTTTTTTATTGCTGCCATTTTCCAACTGGGAAATAAACTGTTGCTTTAGGCAACATGGATATAGCTACATGGGCCCAGCCAGATTGTGCTGACCAGATGGGTTCAATGCATCTTTTCCCATGTTGGAGTTGTCAGTCCCCATCTTTACGGGACACACACTTCCTCACAGGTCCATGGCAAATGAAGTGGAATGATGGGTGCTTCCTAGCTTGGGTGCCATGCATGTCAGTCCATTGGGTAAACTGTAGCTTGGCCACTCAAAGTTCAAGTATGTTTAAGTCATGAAGAATCACAATATTTGGCAGTCCTTTGGCTTGCTTTTCTATTACTAAAACTATAGCAAATCAGATGGGCATGCCAACCACTAAGGACAAATGCCAGGATAGTGTCCTGGGACTAGGGTGGTTCAGCCAAGGGACAGCTCAAAGAAGGTATAGCTCAAAGCGTGAGTGTATGTAGGTTTTAGCCTAGGAGAAATGCTGAATGTTGGTCTGCTAGATCAGCAAGAGGTAGTAGGAGCTCATAATGGGGAGGGGTCAAGTAGGCAGTGTCAAAGGGTAAAGATCAGTAGACTGACCCACAGGCCAAATCCAGACTCCCTTCTGTTTTTGTTTAGCCTGTAAACTAAGAATAGCTTTTGTATTTTTAAATGATTAAAAACAAGTCAAAAGAATACTGTATTGTGGCACTTTATAAAAAGATGAATAATGTCTGAAAATAATATATGAAAGGTAAGTATAGGTGATCATAGTGTATTGTATAATTGAAATTCACTAAGACAGTAGAACTTGGGGTCTAACATACATTAATACATACATGCATACATACATACGTACATAAAAGTGTTTAACCAATTTAATTACCCAAGTAGGTAAAAACCTTTACTCCAAAATCTGGAAATTGATAGTGGTGATGGTTATACAACATTGTGAATATTCTTATTTATTTATTTAGTATTAGAGCTTCAGACATTATTTATCTTAAAACTGAAAGTTTATAACCTTTTATGAGCCTCTCCCTGTTTTCTCCACCCCGTGGTCCCTGGAAATTACTGTTTAACTCTGTTTTTGTGAGTTTCACCTTTTAAATGTTTTAAAATTTTTTCTATAAGAGATACCGTACAGTGTTTGTCTTTCTCTGGATGGCTTATTTCATGTAGCATAATGCCCTCTAGTTTCATTGATGTTTTCAAAAATGGCAAGATTTTCTTCTTTTTAATGGTGAATAATATTTCATTATGTGTGTATAGACACTTTACTGAATTTGTTTATTAGTTCCGATTTTTTGATGGAAACTTTAAAGTTTTCTCTATATAAAATCATTTCATTAGCAAACAGACAAATTTTACTTCTTCTTTTCCAATCTAGATGCAGTTTATTTCTCCTTCTCGCCTTATAGCTCTGGCTAGGACTTCTAATACTATATTGAACTAGAGTGGTGAGAGTGTGCATACTCGTTTTGTTCCTGATCTTAGATAAAAAATTTTTAGCTTTTCACCATTGAATAATCATTAGTAACATCATTAGCTGTCGGCTTGTCATATCTGAACCTTATTATATTGAATTATATCCTTCCATACCCAAGTTGAGAGTTTTTTTTTCATGAAAGAATATTGAAATAATCAAATTTTATTTGTTTAGGGGAAAAATGCCTGTTTTTATATAAAATTTCCAACACATTTTCCTTTTATTGTGGTGTTTTGACCATCTGCAATAGTTTCAGACAAGTCATAGCTACTGTATAACTATTTGGCAAATGAATAGGTAATCAACAGATTACATTCCTGTTCGTTTGGTGAGTAGGATTTGGTTTTGGGTGTCTCAAGTGAGCTCAGAATCTCCTTGGGAACAAGAAGTCATTAGCTGGTCATTAGCTTGTATAAGACAAAATAGTAATTTCAAAATTCTGAAAACTCAATGTTATATTCCTGTGGCAGAGATGGATTTGACATTTACTAAACCCATTTCATCTTGATCCAGGACAACAAGAAACTGCATTTTTTCATTGAGATATAGCCATATGACTGAATTCTGTCCCATAGAATGGGCTGGAAGTGATGGATGCCACATCCATACCTGATCAGAAAACTTCTTACATCTTTCTCCATGCTCACTCATTTACCCATCCATCAGTTCAGTCAAGAATTTCTAAGATCTAGAGGGTAGCAGAACCTTTATGAAATCACCCCAGATCTCCAAATCATTGCATAGTGCAGAGTTCCTATCGGCTCCTTACCTCCCTGCTGATGTGAGTAACAGAGTGTTAAGTCACTGAAATATTGGTGGCATTTGCTATTTCTCTTAGCTACCCAATGCACAAAATGTCTGAAATGCATATACAGCTCTCCTACTCCTATATTCACTTTGTTCTCTGGCCAGAATGTCTATTTACTACTATTCCCATGATATGTAGTGTTTTTTCTGCATCTAGCATAGTGCCCTTTATACGATAGGCACTCAATAAACATCTGTTGATTGATTTCTGGGTCAAAAAATGAAACAGCAACTTCCTATAAAATGTGAGCATGTTTTAAGTTAGAGCTGATATTTCAGAGGAAATATGCTTTTGGGTGTGATTCTGTACTACAGGATTTAGTATACAGCTTTTAAACAGAGTTCAGCTTACCCGGAACATTAAAACTAACACTAAAAAATTTACATACACCCTTTCAGGCAGATTCCTGCCATATAAAATGAAAATCTAGCCATATAGATCCATAAAATGTTAGAATATCTTTGCATATAGACTCCATCCAGAAGAGAGGATTCCAGGCCAGAATATGAACCAACAGAGACTGTCACAGGCTGGAAGAAATGGAGCATCCATGCCAGGTTTTCCCATATATATCGAAATACTTAAAACTTCCTATTTTAAGCTCATCCTTTCCCCATTTTTAGAAAGCCTTACCAAACTTTTCTTTCATGCTCTTGTACCTCTGATGGATCACATGGCCAATACTGAAAACCCAGTGAATGACAACTACTTAGCTTTCTGCTGCTTACACAAAGGTCAGGAAATGGAAGGGGAGTGAAATATACTCCTGTACAGAGATTGTGCAAGGAAGGAGAACTGTAGATGTCTTAAGCTGTTTTCTTTCATCCGTCAGTTACATTGGACAACTTGCCATCCTCTTAATGCTAACTTCCTATAGAGGTCACCACTTTCCAACATCTGGGATGGTCAGTAACTGGCTGGTATGGGACGCAAAAGCCTGGCCTCTTGCCTGAGGATGAGTCAAGTCTGTGGTGAAAACTCTGCACCAGATCTCACCTGCGGATCAGGCTTTACCTGCGACCACATCCTAGCTTGTCTGCTGCTCCTTCCCCGTCTTGCCTCCCTTTCCCCAGAACGATTTTGCCTAAGAGCACTCCCTCAACAATTCCTGAGCTCTCAAATAACAGACTCAGGCTCAGATTTTAGGGAAGTAAGCCTCAGATGTTTTCCTTTTTTTCTCAAAGTCAAATCATAATCCGTTTTAGAGATGTTGGCTCCACTCTTGTTTCTGTTGATGGTAGCACTATTCTCTTAGGCACTCAGGCTTGGAGGTTTTAAGTTATCTTTGCCTGCTCCTTCTCTTTCATCTCTGCCCTTTGTTCAGTCAACAGATTATGCTTTTTCTTTGTGTCCCTCTTTCATTTCTTAGTACCTGCTGTCATCATGTTAGTGGGATAAATTCCTAATAAGCATTTCTACCTTCAGGAGAACATGCTTCACCAATCCATCATGTACCTCGCCAACCCATTAGTCTTTCCAAACAGGCTTTTATCGTGTCTCTACCCTATTCAAGAAACTTTGGGGCCTTGACTGCTTGCAAAATAAAGTCCAAACTCTTTAGCAGATATTTAATTTATCTAAACTTATTCCCCCATTATGTCTGTATAAGATATATAAAATATATATATATATATTTTAAAGCCTGGCCCACCTCCTAAAAATCTTTTGAAAATATTGTGTTTCAGATTCCAAGCCTTTGGACGTGTCTTCCTTTGGCCTCTTAATGTTCTGCCTTTTCTTTAAAGCTCACCTCTTCCATGGAGTCTTTCTCTCTTTTCTCTGAGCTCCTCTAACAATAATGTTATTGTCTCCATCATAATCATCGTCATCATCATCGTTGTCATCATCATCATCATCATCATCATTGTATTAATTATGGCCATCATTTATTAAGAACTGAAATATGCCTAATATTGTGATAAATGCTTTCTGTGCATTTCCTCACTGATTTCTTCATTGACTTTTCAAACCTGCGAGTTACTCAGATTAGATAGCTTTGCCAATTTTATAGATGACAAAACTGAAGTTCAAAGAGGTTAAGTTACCTGCCCAAGATCATGTAGTTAGTGAGAAGTGTGGACCCAGGCCTTGAACCACTGTGTCTCCTAACTCTAAAACTTAGGTACTTAACCACTCTGCTATCTTATCACACTTGGTCTAGCTGCTTCCTACTCATTTATTCTCTATTCATTTATTTATTAAAAATAGTGATTGAATGTCAGGGAATGGACACTAGGGGATCAGTAGGGCCCTTGTGTTATGAGTCACTTTCCTAATCACCACTTCCCTTTCTTAGCTTTTCCCTTACCTCTGATCTCTCCAGAAGAGGACAATATCAAAATTTCATCTCTGTGCTATGTCATTTTGCCTGTTCAGGTGTTGGATTGTCCATAGGCTGCTAGACATTTGGGAAACTGAACACTTATTCCAGAGATGTTCTTTGGCTCAGGCAGTTTTATAGAGCCTCAGTGGCCCTCAGTGATGGCAGATTTGCATCCTTAGAGCATATATCTGCATTTTGGAACCAACCAGAAACTATTTGGAGATAAATCAAATTCACAGAAGGTTGGAGATGGCAGAGACTTTTGAGATCATTAATTTCAACCCTCTCATTTTACAAAGGTGGAGAGTAATCAAACTGTGAATCATTGTTTTTGGTTGGAAACAAGGAGTGTGTGTAACAAGATTTTGGAAACCCAGTAGACCAAAACCTATAGGCTTGCTGAACACTTAAGTTTGAGCCCCTAGAGACATTCAATAGCATCATGTTGCTGCTAGTGCTGGTGTTTGTTCATGGGCTGAGAGACATTCTGTTCCCAACTAGGAATCTGGCTCTTCTTAGCACCTCAACTTGCCTAATTGAGCATTACCTTTCCTTCAGGGGAGTAGCCATCTCAGGGAAGGTGTTGCATTCCAGTAACTCTGAAAGGATATGGTTCTGAAAATATCTGTGTATGCTTAAGGGAGTGGGCCATTAGGGGGACTGGTTTCCAAAGCCAGGGACCTTACATGTTCTCAAATAGATTGGCAATGAATGTCTTTTTGGTAAAAACAAAGCCAAACCACTCTCTTCTCTTTCCAATGTTACTTTGGCATAGGATTCTGAGGCTTTTATGTTCCAAAGACTCCAGATCTATGTGTCTAGGATAAAATAACTTTCTGTTCAGTAGATCGCTCAGACTATAGGAAGTTCCTGCCTTCATTCAGGAAGCCATTCTTGTTTTCCAGAGGAGAAGTAGAGAATGGTACTAAGATGGCCTTAGGAAGTAATAAAAGTGTATCAAGGAATTAACTGTGCTTTATGTAGGTTTTTGCACTAGGTTCTCACTATAACCCTGCCTGGTGGCGATGATTATGCCTATATTAGAAATGGAGAAACTGAGGCCCAGGAGGCTAAGGCAGTATGCCCAGTACCATGTTGTTAGTAAGTGGGAGAGTGGGAATTTTAGCCTAATTTTGACTCCCTTTTTAATACCTGTAATTCCTCCTAGTGAGAAATGCCTTCAGAGATCCTCTGAAAGGATGAGTCAGTGAAGCCCATACCGTGTGATACTTTGTGAAGCAGATGCTCGGTTACCACTGCTTAAATGAGAAACCGAGCATTGTAGTCGAGCACAGATGGGATTTAAAATCTGTTGATGAGGTCTTGAGTTTGAGCACTGTCATTTACTATCACTTAACATCTCTGAGTATTTCCTCATTTTTATGACAGAGATAAACTACCTATGTCAAAAGGTCATTGTGAGAATTAAATGAAATATTTCAAGAGAAAATGTTTTGTATAGAGCAATATGCAAATGTCAGTTACTTAAATGTCACAGTGATTTAGGGTGACACTCTTCCGAGAAATCAATTACTGAGCCCAAGTGTCCGCCAAAGGCTTGATCCCTGACCTCAAGATGCTTATAGTTTTGTTGAGGACAAGAGACTATGAAAAGCAGAGGTGTAGGCCAAATTGTGCTGCAGCGATATAAAGTGGTAGGGAATCAGAGCAAGGAAAGACCGCTGGAGGACAGGGTAGACGAGCAAGCCTCATACAGCATGCTGGAGTCGAACTTTCAAGGGTCTGAACAAGAAGGGTGTTTGAAACAAGGGGAATCTGTAAGATATCCGTATCGTTTAATGAAAAGAAAATACAAAAGCTTCTTGTAAGTTACAATCCTCTTGGGATCCAGTAGTTGTTTGGCTTAGAGCAGCAGTTCTCAGTCCTGGAACCCTAAGGACACATGCATGACCCTTTCAGAGGATAAACGAAGTTAAAATTGCTTTCTAATAGTAAAATGTTATTTGCTCTTGTCAATTCTCATTTTCCCAAAAGTGTACAGTGGCATTTTCTAGAAGCTGCATGACTTATGTGATATCATAACACATTAAAGGCAGGAATATATACA
Organism: Macroglossus sobrinus; assembly: GCA_004027375.1. Taxonomy (NCBI): domain Eukaryota; kingdom Metazoa; phylum Chordata; class Mammalia; order Chiroptera; family Pteropodidae; genus Macroglossus; species Macroglossus sobrinus. Next base: position 246,569 of record PVKZ01000978.1, on the reverse strand, counting down.
AGAATCCAACAGTCTAAGCCAGATAGTAAAGACTTTACAAAACAATGTAAAAACAATGCCATTCTTTCTCATTAAGTTGTTTTTGTTTTGGAGACTACTGTTGTTTTTTATAAAATTATTTATGTGTTATTCATTTTAAAATGAAGTGGTTTAAAATTTTTATCAGATGTCATTTCCAGTACATTATGCATTGATAAATATAACATTTGAATTAAATCTCTTAAGTGCTCAATACTTTTTAAAAGTGTGAAGGAGTCAGTCCTCCATCATAAAAGCTGGAGAACCACTTTTAACGATATGGAATTCTGATGTGAAGACACAGTTAAAGTCTCACATGTTTTTATAATGCTTTGGAGTCAAGGCATCTTAGAACACCTGTGTCTGGAAACTTCAAAATGATAATGTCCAATATTGGCAAGTATGCAGGAAAACTAGTTTGTTAATAGAAGTATGAATTGACAATTTATAAGAAGAGCCTTAATGACAATTTTTACCCTTTGAACCATTTATTGCACTTAAATGAATTTGTTCAAAGGAAACAAATATGCATACAAAGATTTATGTACAAAAATATACACTAATGTTATTTAATGTAAAAATTTGTCTGGAAACTGACCAACTGGCCAAGAAGAGATTTAAAGTAAATTATGATACATTGATACATCAGAATGTTATAAGGCTTTAAAAATGGTTTTTTGAAGAACATTTAATAACATGGGAGAAATGTTGAAAATATTATGTGAAGTGAAAAAGCAAAACAATAAACCATACAGAGAATGACTCCAAATTTTATAAATACACACATACACACAGATTAGAGAGACAACACCAAAATGTTAATGGTTTTTCTCTGAATAGTGTGGCTATAATTGATGTCTATATTGCACATTATTTTTTTCTATATTTTCTGCTATTTCAGAAAGTACCATAAATTTTTAGTAGTTTTATCTTTTAAAAAGACCCTAGAGTGTGGCATTCCTTTTAGCTAAGGCCCTAGGACTGAGTCTCCTGAGCCAACACGTGCTACCTAGAGCTCAGGTGAGTGCTGCATCAGATCTTTCAAGGGCATTTCTCTAAGAGCCACAGTTATGGTTTAAGTTATATTCTGTGACTTGAGAATAAACCCAACTTCTAGCTAATTGATTTTTCCTACTTAGCCTTTCAAAAGAAAGCTTAGAAAAACCGAGTTTGATTTTCATGCCCTACAGCTCTGGTCTGTTATCAAGAGAGTTTTGAGTGTAGAATGTGGGATCCAACAAGGCAATTGTTTAAATAATGTTGTGCAACTGGCATAGTGCTGAGAGCATAGCAATCAATGTATTTTTCTTTTAAAGGAAGAGAAAAAGGAGACTTTGGGCTTCTAGGACCATCAGGAGGTGGGGTGACTATGGAATAAGAGCCTCAGAGCAGAGCTACCATTTGGTATCTGGGAATTTCTTCTTTTTATCCTGGGCTGAGAGATGTCAGGTGTGGAAAGACTTTAGTCTTCTTTATCCTCTGAATGACCACTAGGATAACTGATAGAACCAGTGCCACAGGAAGGAACATCTGCTTTGTTGTTAGTCTCTCACAGCAAAACATTTTCATGATCACAAGAGAATCTGTCTGAATGGGACTATTTCAGTCCCTGGAGTACATGTGCTTGGTTTGCGTATCTACTCTGCACGTCGCATTATCTAGCATTCTGTAGGGGTTAAAAGAGACATCCAAGGTAGTCCCTTGACCTCAGAGAACTTATTCTGTGTGGAGAAAGAAGCCTTGTGCACAAAAAGTTAAATAATAACATAAAACAACAGCAAAAGGGAAGAGAAGTGTATTCCCGGAGAGCAGGTGCAGCACTGCCCGAGAGTGACACAGATGCCAAGTGCTAGGAAATCAGAGGCAGGCGAGATGAGAGGGGCTTCATGGAGGAAAGTAGCTGCAAAAGATGTTCTCCTCTCTCCAGAGCTGACTCACATTAATTGATAAAATAATTAATCAATGCGTCGAGTGCCTACCTCATGCAAGGCATTGTGCTTATGCCTGAGAGGAAAAAGATTTATAACTGAATGGAACACCAAATTTAGCTTCTCTAGGTTGGAGAGATGGTCGGAAGGCTGCCCATCAGTTTGCATTTCTCCGTTAGGCAGCTATCTATTTTGTCCCGGGGTTTCTGGATGTCCACAAACAGACATAATTGCATGCATGTCAGAGGTACCCAACTGGCTGCATGTAATTTTAAAGGGAAATGGTAAACATCCACTTCCCAGGCAGAAGTGTCTTGTTAAAACTGCCCAGAACCTTCTAATTCATGCCTCATTATTTTTTTTCCCCAGGAAAACTTAGTGAAAAAATTTGAGTCTATTTTTCCCTAGACTTTAATTTACAAGTTTTGGCCACCTGCTGGAGGCTATCTCTGATTATGTGCAGCAACTCCTCCACCTTCCCATGTGCCTTTTGGAGGCTTAATGCTGATATGGTGGGAATGAGATGGCATGAGCTGTTCACTGGTGCTTATGTTAAACTATAACTCAGCTGTTGTTTGCTCAGAAATGTATGAGACAATTTCTCCTCCAGTGATTACATTATTGTTCTTCCATGGAGTATCCCAACAACTGATAGTGAACTTCCATGCTATCACGGCTATTTAAGCATCACAGTAATCCTATGAAAGCAGTATTAATATTCCCATTGATCAGATATGAAACATGAGACTTATGTAATTAGCCTGAGGTTCCACAGGCTGGGTTTGAAACAAAATCTGCTTGACTCTGAAATGAATCCTCTTATGGTTATGTTGGGCTGCCTTTTTGAATGCGAGTAGTTATCTGTAATAGAGTTTTTTACAGATGTGTTAATTTACTGATCTGCATCGTAACTGCTCAGTGACAATTCACTTTATTGCTATTATTTTTAACTACAGGAGTGATACATGGATACGTTTTTGTTTCAAAACATTACATATAAACTCAGGTCCCTATAGCTCATCCCATCTTCTACCCTGAGTTAATTCTATGACCAGTTATTTGGATACTCCTCTAGATTTTCTAAAATGTACTTATGTGCACACATATAAACCTAATGGAAATATATTGTTTTTTTTTTCTGGTATGTTTTTTTTTTTATATTTAACATATTATTATTTAGTAGCCTTTTTCACTTTGTAATATTTCTTAGAGATGTTTCCAGATCTCTACCTTATTCTTTAATGCTGTTATAACGTGTGTGTGTGTGTGTGTGTGTGTGTGTGTGTGTGTAAAATACACTATATTTTATTTAGCCTTACCCCTAATGATGTCTCCTACATATTGCCATTCCATTATGTTCATATGATTAAAGGTGCAGTGAATTGTGGGATGTCACATCTTCTTGGGGGTTGGCTCATGTTTTCTTTTCTCTGGAGGGCTTTCTTCCCCTCACCTGTATGACACAAACAGGCCTCCCGGCTGATAGGATTGAGACCTTTTAGCATTTTGAATCCTCAGGATGACAGTCCAATAACCCTATTGTCTGAACTGAGATTGTCCAGTAAGAACAGAAGTGCTCACACAGTGAGAAAGACCAAGGATCAGAAAGTTTGGCCAACCCTACAGATCCAAGCTTTCTCTTTTATATCTGTGTTGGGATTCTGCTGCTGTTGGGTCTACATTTTATCTTCTCTAAACCATGAATTCTGCATGATCTGGTTTCCAGAGTTAGCTAATCTCCAATTTTCTGTGTTTGGAACCCAGGGATGCCTCTCATTCAATAGCTAGGACAGGAAGACATAGAGACTAATTATCCTGAATCATTGTGCCTCACTTTGTGAGACTAGATAATGTAGCCGAGGAGTCAGATAACATGAAGAGGTCAGTGAGGCCTCTGTGTGCCTCTGCCTTCACATTTTTTTCTGAAGCAGAGGGTGGGAGCATAAGCCACTTGGAAAATAAAACTACTTAAATCATTTGCTTTTGGCTTGAGGTCTGTTTATTAGTTATATGTCTGGTTATTTGTGGTTAGGATGGGCTTCTGCCATTGCAAAGATATAAATTAACATGGCTTTGGGTATTGGCCCCAAGATAAGGAGTGAAACAGGCCAGAGGGAAGCATCAATGGTTTTCTCACTTCAATCATAAAAACTCTCTGAGAAGCCATTGGTCTGGAGCTGTGCTGTGGAAACTCCTGACCTTGACCTTGGAATGGGCTGTGGTTCACCACACACTGGAGCCTCTAATTGCCGGAGGGCTTTGACTGCTGACTCTCAGTAGAATACGCTCAGGGTGAACAGCTGGTGGGTGCTTCCCAAGGCCTGGCACTGGGGAAGCATGGTTCTGTGTTTTGATTCCCAGGCAGCTGGCCATATTGCACTATCATAGTGCCAGTTGGAAATAGTGGCCAAAGATTCTTTAATGATTTAGTGGGCATTCCTGTGTATGACCCTCTGTTAAGTTTAAGAAGTCTAAATCAAGGCAATAAAAAAAACAAAGTGATAGCCCTTGAAAAAAATATAGTCTGGGGTATTCATAAAAATGACAGCTATAAGCATTTACGGAATGAGGGTTTTCATCAGAGGCTAAGCCAGGCATCTTGCTACCCTTCACTGAGTCCTCACGACAACAACCCTATTGTCTGAGCTGAGGGTCACAGAAGTGAAGCTCACATCTCATTCTTACAGCTCTCGTTGTCTTTGTGCAGTTCCCATCTTCTCTGTTTTCTCTCCTGAGAGCTATGCTCTCTAGTTTCAGAGATTCAAGATCCATTTCACTTATTATTTTACTTTTATGGAGATTTTAACATTTGCTAAAAAGACTAAAAAGCACATATGCTTATTTAGAGAATAAATGGGGGATCTCATAGGTGCTGTTGGGATGAATGCAGAGGAGGCTATAGGTTGAAGTTGTAGGAAAAGTCTCCATGATGGAATGAATCCTAGAACTAGAGTCAAGGACGAGAAAATCTGGACAATTGCCAGCTAAAAGCTCATTGGGACAGTGGCAAATGGGGAGGTAATGACCATGAAAGTGAGTAGACCATGAAAGCTTTAATGGCTTTTAATGCCAGACCTAGGCAGGTGTTTTGACGTGACACAGCAACAAGGCAGGGGCAGGGAAGGGTGAGTTAGGGCACTGGCAACCCTGAAAGGACTCTTGGGAAGTTGTCTTGAAGACAAAGGCAGAATGGGGTGCCTGGGTGGCGGTGGGGACAGTAGTGGCTGGTGTTGCAATCAGATGGGGCAGTGGCCACAAAGTTGTGCATCTCCTGCTCTTGTAAACATGGTTTAATTGTAATACAGCCACGCCCATGTATTTATATATTATGAGGGTTTTTTTGTTTGTTTGTTTTTGTTTGTTTTTGTTTTTTGAATTATAAGGGCAGAGTTGAGTTGGTGTGATAAAGACTGGCATAATCTAAAATATTTTCTATGCAGCTCTTTTACAGAAAAAAAATTTGCTAACTTGAGCTAGAGTTACTCATAAGTGTCCATAAGGGGAAGTAAAGCCCAGTGCCTGGCATGTGGAAGATGCCAACATAGATAATGCATAGATATATGTTAAGGGACAAACAAAACAAAGTAAAATGGCTGATGGCACAAGGAACTCTCATGACTGTGGTTCTTTGCTAATTTTAGGTTATGTCACCTAGAAGGGACTCCATGGATAAGATGAGAAACTGATAGGAGAATCAAAGAGTAAAAGGCTGGTAATTTCTCAACTCCTTCTCAGGGGCAAGGGTTAGAGAAGGAAGGAGGAGGGGACAGAAGAGCAGAGGTGGCGGAGGAGAAGGCACTGGCTGGATGAGGACAGTGGTGTGTGCATCCCACCCCCGAATATCTGGAAGGCCTGGTGACACCTGGCAGAGAGTCTTCCGGTGTCCTCTCACCTTTAGCAAGACTGCGACATTGGGAACAGGGTGTGGAGCTCCATCTCAACTCTATTGGGAAGCTGACTCGGCTGTGTCATCTGGAAATTTTTCTTTTCTGTTCTTTTACTTTAAAAATAGCAGCCCATATGTTTGTTGCCACCAACTTCTCCCACAGAAGCTCCCTAGAGGAGTGGGGGCTTGCTGGGTGGATGAAAGTGTACCGTATTCACAACTCAACTCTGGAAATTATCATTGACAGAGTGGCCTTGTGGAACAACCAGGCTTATGGCAGGTTGGGCGGGGTGGTCTTCCTGGAATGTGCCACCTGCGTGGAGCTCTCCTGAAGCCCATCAGGAAGGGATAAGACTTCACAAACAGTTGAAGGTGTCTGACTAGGAGTCAGTGTCCTGGCATTGACCCTCCCACCTCTGGGAGGTTGAAGGGCAAGGGCATTTAGTCTGCTGGTCAGCATCAGATACCTGGGGGTGATGTGAGCAATCAGTGGCTAGGAAGTCCAGACAGACAACTAGCAGGTTGTTGGGCAGGTAGAGGAGCCACAGAGTAGGTGACCTACAGGGATGCAAACGAGAAGACCAGGGATGGTGCTCACGAGGCCAGGATCCAGGGCCTCAGCTGCTGGCTGGGTTCAGACACTCTGAAATTCATGACTGTGAAAAAAGAGGGAGCTGGGATAAGACTAGTCAGGAGTTCTGGACTCAGGCTCTGAGGATGAAGAAGGCCCCAGTTGCCAGAGAGCGAGAGAGTGTCTCTTTGAAGGGACAGTCTCTTGGAGAAAATTTTGTCAATAACTAGCAAAGGAGAAGATATACATAGAGTGTGAAACAGTAATTGCACATTGAGGTGTTTCCCCAGAAAACTTTTTTTCATAAATGTACAAGAAACCATATATAAGAATGTTCATTGACACATTTGTCTATAATAGCAGACTTTAAAAGAAAAATGTATCAGTGGTTGAAAGATAGACAGTGGTTTATTTACAAGCTACAGTGCTCTATGGCAGTTTAGCTGAATGAATTATGGCTAAGTGTGTCAACATGGATAAATGCCCAAAACTGAATGTTGGGCAAAAAATGCAAGCCTCAGAACATATATTGTGTAAGATAAAATTTATGTAAATATAAAAACTCAACAAAGTTGTTTATTTGTTAAATCTAGTAGTGGGCCCATGATTGGCATTCATTGTGCTTTCTTATGTGCTGGAATAATTCATATAAAAGACAAAGAAGGAGAGAGACATGCGTGCGAGCGCGCGCGTACACACACACACACACACACACACACACACACACACACACACACACACCCCAGTGGAAAAATCTACCTTCAGGAATTGGAGTAACATGAACCAAGGCACAGAGGCTGGAAGCCTAGGACCTCTCACTTGCTGTCTTCCAGATTAGCTGTGTATACTGAGCAATTCGAAATGGTAATAGGCACAGTGCTAGGCCCATGGTTGGTGCTTGATGTGTGTGTATGGTGGTTCTAGCTCTCTGAACACAACTGAACATTTTACCCTGCTGTCAAAATTTGAGAGGCTAGCTTTTAAATGAGGGAGATGAGCCTCTTCCCTCTAAGTGACCCTGCTGGCAGATGTCTGGAGTCACAAAGTAGAAGATGCTGAGTCCCACAGGCACAGCTGTCTCTGGCAGTGGGTCCAAGGCCTCTCTTTCTCCTGCCCTCACCTGCACCCCAACAAAGCAGGTCCTCAGGACTTCTGTGCTCAACTCACTGTGCAGAGGCCCTACTGGAAAGAACAGAGTCGAAGTCACCTTTGGTCCCATAGGCTCGCTGGTAACTTGAAGTACCTTCAGTGAGTGAGACTTGTTTCTGCCTGCCTGGATGAGCAGAAAATGCCCAAGGCATCGGGGAAGCTGAAATGTGGCGTATCCTTTGTTGAGAAGTCACTACTCTCAGTGGCCACTTTCGGAGAACAACAAAAACAGTGTGACTCTGTTGTGTAGCTTGCAGAGGGAGGGAATATGTGTGGTGCTAAGCATACTACCTTTGATGAGGGTTATTTGGATTCTAGAAGGAAATTTGCTGTGACATAACTCATGCAGGGAGTCTGGAGAATTTAGCTCTTAGAAGTAAGATGTTTGCTATGTATAGAATAAAGAAAAGTCAGTAGTTGGAAAAAGGCTTAGCTCTGTGTTGGTGGGATAATAAGATTCAAGATCTGAAAGGAGCCTTATGATCATCTCTTGTGTCACTGATAGAACAGGGCTTGACAAAGATTCTCTTCTTGACCAAAATTTAGTCAGGATCCTCTGAGCTCTTTTTCAGCTAGGTTCTGTCCTTGGATATGTCCTCAAGAGCCCATCACCAGTTTAGCCAGAATCCCCCACCCTCCATATCTCATCCTGCTTTAGGTCTGACTAAATGCCTCACCCTGCACCATGCCCCCGGTGATGCCTGATCGCCCTGGTCTGCCTTCAGAAAGATCCTGTCAAGTCAGTTTAGCAAAAAAATGACCCCACCTTCTTACCAATTTTTCATCTGCTAATCCTTACATTTCTGTTTGGCTATAAATTCCTGCTTTTTCTGGTTGTATTCAGAGTTGAGCCCAATCTCTATCTCGTACAGCAAATCCCTTTGCTGTAGTCCCTCTACCTATTGTGATAGCCCTGAATGAAGTCTGCCTTACTATTTTAACAAGTGTCAGAATAATTATTTCTTTCATAGGTTAAGAGAATTGGCTTATCCTACCATTCTTTGCCAGGTGTGCAGCCATCAAAAGGTCAAGTGTGTTTTCTAAGTGTGGTATGCATTGAGTGGCCAGTAGACATTAACAGATGGTCAAGAACTTGTGAGTAGGTTTGGGTAAACCTGCTCATTTATTCATTCATTCATTCTTGCAAATAAAGATAAAATGAAACAATACAAAAATTAATACATTCATCATTTGCTTCGTACTGGGCATGGTGTAAGACATCTGGGCTATTATAAGAAATAGTTGTTGCTCTTAGGAAGTTATAGTCAAGGAAGAGGTCCCAGAATAAAAATGGTACTACCAAAACAGTAGGATTGATGCTAAACTAGAAATGTGTATGAGATGGTAGGAAAACACAAAGGGAATTGTGATTAATGTTCCTGTGGGAAAGCTGGAAGGAGGTTGATATTGAAATTGAGTGTTGAAGGTTAAAGAGAAATTTGCCAAGTAGAGGAAAATGGGGTATGCATATAGTTCAGGCAAAAGGAATGATGTGTGTGGAAATGGAGGGGGCTGAAAATATAAGACATTCAGTAAAGTTTAGTGAGGCTGGAGAGAAAGGGGCACAGGAGCAAGTGGCTGGAAATAAGTCTAGTAAGGGAGGCCGAAGCCAGATTTTACAGGGCTAAGGTTGGAAAATACAATTTCACAGTATGCAAGCAGTAAGCAATTACTAGAAGGGCCTGAGGCAGACAGATCTGGGTAGTTGAAGTATAACTTGATGATAGCATATCCTTTATGCCATAGAGGATGGTGGGAGAGGGGGAAGGTTGGAAGAAGAGCATCTGATTGAGAGACTATAGCAAAAATGATGATGCACGAACCACACATTGGAGTGAAGATGGAAAGACTAGGGGTCTAAGTTGTTGAGGAGACAGAGTCATTAACACTTAGAAACTGAATTGGTTTGAGAGATAAAGGCAAAGAGAAAGACTGACTCCCAGTGTCTAAGGTGGTTAGGAGACAGAAGGAGTCACTTTTTGGGAACCTGATTAGTAAAGTTAGCAGAACCAGTGACTATGTGGAGCCATTAGCCTAGGGAGAAATTTGAACTACCGATGTTTGTTTATTTTGTAAAATGTACTGATTGTGTATTATGTATAAAGCCTGGTTCTACACATTTTTGGGGTATGAGAAGTGAATGTCCTTAAAAAAAATTTTTTTTTAACATTTCAGTATTCCTACATCTTTTATGAGATTTCCCACATATTATATTTTTGCATCCTCACCAACTCTTTGTAAGATTAAATTCTCTCCATTTTTTCAGATAAGAAAGCCGAGGTTGCAATAGATTGAATAACTTGCACATGGTCACACAACCAGAGAGCTGCAGATTGGGGAATGCAGTGGAGATTTTGCCACACCCAAAGTTCACATTCTTTCCTCCTGCCCTAGTTCTCTGAAGTCCCTTGCCCTTGAGATGCTTACATTGTGCTTGGGGAAACAACATAAAAAAAGAAAAAAACCAGTTGTGGCAAGATTGAGGAGTCAAAAAGAGGCATGCACAGTGTGCCATGGGTGCATAACGGATGAGGACATTAGTTTTGACAAAGAGGAGACATACAGTTGGGAAGAGGGCTAGTGACATCTTAACAGAGGTGAAGGTGGGTCTGGGGACATGGAATTTTTGATAAGGATAGTGATAATTTCTAAAGGTCATCACATAGTTTGGCCACAGTGTTTATAAAGCTAGTCTGTGGGTCAAGGCAAGAGCAGATTAGAACTGGAAGGTGGGTGAAGGCTCAAGGAAAAGTTACTGGGGTTGGCGGGAGAGTGTACATAGCTAGAGTCAGGAACTGAGATTTGAGCCAGAATGAAGGCTCTCATGAAGTCAGTTGACCATAGAAAAAATAAACTGATCTCTGTGGCTTTCTAAAGTTCAAGTGTGAGAAGTTTTGTGAGTCTAGCTGAGGAAGGAGATAACGGAAACGGGAGGAGAACTTGATGATACTGGTGGTTTGTAAAGGGAGGAAGGTATGTGTGGAGTATAGGGTGGAGAAGAGAGGGGGAAAAGGGGTTGGGAAGTTGACTACAGGAATCTCACTATTTGACACCCGCTCTCCTTCCTCCACCACGGAAAGGCTAAATGGGCAGGAAGCAGCCTAAGAGTTGGCCTGTTTTGTTCCCTGTTTTGATATAAGGTCAGAACTCTGCAAATTAGGCACAAATGAGGAATAGTAGCCAGCAAGATAATTGGAATGATGAACTATTGGCAAGCGGTTCAGTGTCACTGGCTCCTCACCTTGATGCACTGCTGCTCCTATGTAGAAGCATCACTCTCTACCTGGTGTGGCCTGATTTGGCTACTAGTCTCCCCATGCTCTCGGATAAGGCACTTCCTGCCTGTCTGAGGGTTCCCTTGCTTCAAGCTCAGTGGAGGGGGCATAAAGTTGGTTGCACCCCACTGACCTCAGGTGATGGTCTGGCCTTTCTCCCTGTGGCCTTCTTGCACAGCTCCCACCAGTGGAAACCTGTGCCCCCCTCCCCCCAGTGCTGTGCGGAGAACCAGAGGGTTGAGCATGTGGGAGGCAGGCCCTCTCCTGAAGCTTTTTCTCAGCACATCTTCATAAAGGGCAGAAAAGTAGGTCTCTGAGAAAGGCCGGGAGCAAAGGCAAGAGAGCTTAGGTAGTAAGTAGATGCATTAGTCTAATTGCTCTTCTAAAATTAATGGGGCCTTTTATCTCTGAAAAAAAAAAACACTTTTAAACACTACTGTAATTTGGGAACAAAGGTGCTGGTCCAAGGAGAGCCTGGCTCCCCTTTAAACATAATCCCTGGTCTGGTAACAATCTTTTCCATTCTCTCTTACCTACAGATCAACGAATTATGGCACCACCTATGAAAAACTGAACGACAAAGTGGGTTTGAAGACTGTCCTCAGTTACCTGTACGTCAATCCCACCAACAAAAGGAAGGTAAGAGGAGAAGTCAATAGGTCTGGAGCGCCCCCTGTGGGGTAGCAGGCCTGCCCAGGGCCAGGAGGTAAGAAAAAAAAACCCAAACGAATAGCCATGGAATTGCCTATAGTAGGCCTATTTTATGTGCCAAGGTCATCACAGACACTGTTTGTAATTCTAAGAATAGCCTTGATAGTAGTAGCAGTGATCATAATAATAACAAAATAAAAAGCAATAAAGGTGAAACTTTGTAACTACTTACGGGATTCCTCTGTGCCAAGGATGGTGCTGAGTGCTTTACACACCTTAGCTCATGTATCCTCAAAATCAATCTACGGGGTAGAAATTTTCATTGTGCCCATTTTACAGATGAAAAAGCTGAAACACAGTGAGATTAGTAAATTTCTAGCCTTAACTCAGAGAGCAGTAAATGGCAGATCTGGGATTTGAGAATGGGTCTGCTTGATACCAGAGCTGAGTCCTTCTTTAGCCTCCCTCTTGCCTGTCTGTTTTCAAAGCTCTCTTCATGAATGGGCAGTCGTTTCTGCCAAGGGAAGTGTAGGAAGCTCCTGGGTTCATCATCTTGATCCAGAGCTGCGTCTGAGGCACAGCAGAGCAGACCTGGCTCCAGACCCTGTGCTTCTCTGTGTTTCCTCAGGATGTGGGTGAAATCACATGTGGTCAGACTTTGATCGTGGAGACCTACTAGAAAGAGGGCTCCTGGATGCCATGGAAAAAATGGACAGTTTTAGAGAATAAGTACTGTACAATATATTGGTGATCTTTCCCCAGCTAGGAAGGCACCGCTGTTTAGAAACATAGGGCAGGCCTGGCCTCAGTAAACACACCAGGGATATACAAGGCTATTTCAATTTTAAAAGGCTGAAAATATCACTCCCAAGCTCTCCTCCTGCAAACTGATTTGCATTCCCCAATGGTTTTGCAAAACCTTTCTGCAGTGAGGTGAGCTCATGGATGAACTTCAGATCATTGCACAAAGGTCTCTGATCTCTGAATCTAAGTTGGTAGAGTCCAAGTTGGTAGAGTCCATGGCTTAGCATGATGATTGCTTATGCTGCTCAGAGCAGAGCAGCTTTGACTCACATTCTTAGCATCACAGCTCTCAGTCGCACCCCTTCTCTCTCACACCTCCAAAGTCTTTAAATGCGCTCAGAAAAGGGTGGAAGCAGATGTAGTGAATCCTGGTTCAGTGTGGGTGACGGCTGTGCAAAGACCCAGACAGCTCTAGGGGTCCCCAGGCCTGAAACTGTGCCCACCAGTCAAATGCCAAAACCCTGTTAATCAGGATGGCTGCTTAGGCACCTGTTACTGGGTTTAGCTGAGTAGTTTCTCCTCTCTATGTCTCAAAGCTTTTCCATGTTCACATTTTTTAGTATTGCTATTTGAATTATTGCATGTTAGACTTGGAAGGGATCATAGATTTCACCTATACAAGCAGTTATTCATTGTTTTTGAACTTCAAAAACACGTTCGTAAAAGTGTTTAAGCCTCTAGAGCTTCCTTCTAGCAATATGCTTCAGCATGCAAAATTTGAAAACAATTTTAGGGGTTTGTGGAAAACTCAAATCTCACTCATGGACCAAAAATGTTCATGGAGTCTCAGTTAAGAATCTTTCATCACCAGTTGCCTGATTTCACAGGTGAGAAAATAGAAGCTAAGAAAGCACACATAGCCAGGTATGAAAAGGAACCAGGTTAGTGCCCAGGAGCCTTGACTCTCAGTCCAAATTTCTTTGCTTCAGACCACACTTTGCACCTTTTCCTCCTACACAGTCACAGCGTAGAGTTTCAAAATTGATGGTCTAGTCCTGATTTGGAAGCTTGAGGTGCTTGCTTCCTGACCTTGAATTGAAGCTTGGTGTCATGTCCATGATGGACACGTGATAAAACTTGATTGAATTGAGTCAGTGATGATCGATCTCAATTCTTCCTCTACCCTTCTCCTTCCCTGAGAAGGAAACTGAGGCTCACAGAGTACAAATGTCCCTCTCAGGTCACTCAGCTGCCTAGGGGCTGTATTGTCATTTGGTGTCATGTCCCCTAGTTCAAAGTTCCTCCTATCATGTACCATTGACATGGAGTTAGATGGACTCAGGTGTGGATACCCTTTTAGAGAAGCAGGAAGTGGGCATCTGACACATGACAGATGCCCTTCAGTGCTGATTGCTGACCTGTGTCTAGAACACAACAGAGTTAATCCTATTTTCATGTAGGTGATAAATCAGCTTTCTTTCTGAGAATTTTCCCAAGTGGTTTGTGAAAGAGTTACACCTATTTTTCTCCCATTTCAGTCATCTGTCAAGTATGTTTCCTTTTGGAATCCTACTCACAACGATGTCTCTTTTGGTCTTTGCTGGTTTTCTCTACCCTTGACTGTTTTTACTCTCCTTCGCATGGCCTAGCGGTGCTTAGAAGTTTGAGAGAATGAAGGGCAGGTTAAGGCAGATGCTGAGGTTTGGGAAGAATGTAAGCTGAGATTTGGAGACCACTGGAACAGAAATGCCACCTCTACTTCTTTGCACAGGTGGCATCCAGATCATGGGCTCTTCAGAGCAGTTTTTCACAGGAATTATTGTCCAGTTAAAAATTGAGCCTACTTAGTCTGTCTTCTCTGAGAAACACCACCAAAGAAAGAGCACAGTTAAGTCCTACCTAAGTGGCACTGCCACCTGGAAAGTTAAAAACAGAGACATTTTCTTCACTCAGATTGGGGAAAGACAAATGACAGACTAATGCTGTGGATTTATTTTTATTTTTTGAAAATTACAATAGACATAATTTCATAAGAAGACTTTGTGATCCTGAAGTGCTTTCTGAATCATCCAAGGAAGATGAAATTAGATTTCGTTTCATTTTATTGTTAAGTGTTTTATTTTTTTTATTGTTGTTGTTGTATTTTGAGTCTGTAAATACTGACAATGCACAAATATTCTACGTGGTGCTTTCTGTTAACCAGAATATTTACTTCACCAGAACTGCCCTTTTCTAGCCTCTTAGGCAAAATGACAGTTAGAGATAAATAAAAATACACTTATTTGTTTCTTTATTGGTATAGTTCTCTGGGTCGTTATGACTTTGTAATGCAACTTTTTTTTTAAGTGTCCTTCTTAAATACATCTTGAAGTTTAAACCTGTGGTTATCTGGATTCTCATCTCAGCTTGAATTATCTAAGACTCTTTTGATTCTCTCAGTACCTAAATTGTCTGTCCCTCTCCATGTTCATCAACCCGCTAAGAGTTCTCTTGAGCAGATTTTTCAGTTAATCTTGTAGAAACACTTGCTTTTCACCTAATGAGTTATTTATTTAACAGGTGGCTACTCTTTTCTTTGGAGGCTCTGAATATATCAGAGATCTGTTGCCCCTGGCAAAACAGTAAATTGTGTTTATATAGTTGTTCCTGAAGCTAATTGTTTGTTTTCTAACACTTTTTTTTGACAACATAAAGTCCCTAAAAGCGGATAGCTAATAAGCCATTGGGTTGAAAACAGAAATGTTAGCATGTGTGTGGTCTCCTTCCACCAGTAATAATCAGCATTAATTGAGCACCTACTATGCTAAACTTTCTTTCAGGAGCTTAGTCTAATTAATCTCCAACCCCCGCAGCCACTATATGAAGGCAGGCAAGCTAAAAAACTAACACTATGTAAATTACCTCAAAGGTTTATTACTTGTAAATGTTGAGTCTGCAATAACCTTTCCATTATTTTTATTTGGGGGACAAATTAGGATACATCCAGCAATATTGGGATCCCTTAAGGAAGCTGAGATTTGGGCTAGTAATATCTGTCTAGTTTATCTCTAATGAGAGTATCAATATGAAGTGCTGGGAGCTGCTCCAGCTGTTGTTCTAGACCATCAGACGATGCGGTGACATCAGCATTATTTTAGTGATCTTGACCTGCCCTGGTCGTGTTCAATGTGAATTTTGGATCCCTCCCTGTTTGCCTTTTTCTAACCACTGGCCAGTTAGCTCATTGAATGATGTTTGAGCTTGGCACTTTGAACACAAGGAGAAGTTGTGTAATTTTTAGAAGCAGGTGTGTGTGAGGTTTGCCTCCTGGAAAAGGGGCTCTGCTCTTGTGGAGTCTGAGCTCCAGGTCACAGCTTCTTCTTATCCTTGCAGGAGGTAAACGTTCCTGGGTCTCTAGAAGTTATTACGTTTAGCTGACTCTTGTCCTAGGGCCCATGCAGAATAGCATGTATGAAGGTCAAGGCTTTGGTTGACAGAGCTGTGCTTGTGCAAACAGGCTGAAGTTTTTGTGTCTCAACAAGAGAGGGGCGTGGCTCCTGTGGGTATCTATTGGAGAACAAATCTTTGTGTGGATGGGAAAATGCAGGCGAGTTATGATATAATTACTCTGGCTCAAAAGTGGCTGCCACCTGCAGATTTGGAAACAGTGATGTGGAAATGGCAGAGAGCATAGAAAGGTCTGACTGCCAGGGAATGCGACCAAATTACTGCAGGATAGAAGTGTGTGTGTCTCTGTACATGTGTGTGGTGGGGAGGATGGTAAGGTCTGCTATCAGAATAGGACAATCACTTCCTTTTATTGAGCCCCTGATAAGTTCTGGGTACTGGGCTAAGTTAATTTTTACACTCTGTTCTAAATTTCATTACTAATCCCCTGAACCTGGTAGTTTTATTCTCATTTGATGGGTGAGAAAACTGAGGCTTGAGAAGAAGAGCCACTTGCTTTTTGTAAAGCTGGGGTGTCCAGGATCCATATGACTTCTGTCAGACCACAATCCGTGTACTCTGATCTAATACGGGATGGCTGCCCCTGCCACAGGTATAAAGACCAGGTTGAGTGCAGCCATCACTCTATTAGTCACAGCTCTGTTGCCTGCGGTTTCCTGCCCATTAGTGTTAGAGGATTAGCAGTTTCTTGGATGAGTGGGGGGTGGGGGGATGGGGGGTGTTAGAGTCTCCTTTCCTAATTGATTTACCAGTGAGAAGGATAATTACTTCCAGGCTACCCTGCAGAAATACGGCAGGGATTACTAGTGAAATTTCTCTGATGAGCAAGTTGCCTCTGTCAAGCTGTTCAAGAGTCATCGTGAGTGTGGTTGGATGTTGGTTATTCCTGTGTCATTTTCATAAAACAGCAGCATAACCCTGCGCTTTCTTTGATACCTTGGCAAACCTCTAAATGACACAAAACTGAATTTTAGAATATTGGACTCCTGCTTTCCCGGACCATGTCTCCTAAGATCGTTAGAGCGTCAGAGAAAGTAAGCTCTGGGGTAGTACACTTTTAATTCATAGATATTAAAATCTCTAACATTAAAGCAAAACAAAGCAAAAAAAGAATGTGGGAAGAAAGGTATTAGGTAATTAAGCAATCTTTTAAATGTCTAATGTCTAGCTTTGAGAAAAGTATTTTGGAGGGAGTTTCCTGCTTTCAGACATGTACAATTTACCTGGGTAGACAAGATTCACATAAAAACAACTGCATGAGTAGACCTGTGATCTCAATTTCAAATGCATGAGGGCCAGGCTGGTAGTAGCAGTGAGTGATTTGGGCCAGGTGGAGTCTGAGGCAGCCTCTACAAAGGAGCTTTTACTAATCAGCACCAGATGACTACTGTCATGTAAGAATGAGGGTCCAACATAGCTGTGACATCATTGTCATCATTTTCTGATTTTCTTAAGAGAGATTTTTTTGTATATTTCTATATGCGACTTCTGTATTTTGAAATGTTTTAGATAGGCTAAGATATGGAGTGCAGGGAGTGGGGGCTGGCAGGCTGTTCAAATCTACTTTAATCTTTTATATAATTGGCATCATATGCCATGTTCTGAGTAGTAGGTCAGTCTTCAGGTGAAAAGTTGGTGTTTGCAAAATGGTCTTTGGGGACACAGGCGAACACTTTGCAGTTGCTCTTGCTGACACCTCAGTGATACCTCTATGATTTGTGTGTGAGAAAAACTCAGTCAAACTGGCTCACAAAGTCCTCCCTTTGACTTGAAGGAATCACATAGTAGGTCTTGCTGTGTCATTTGAGTCATTTAAGGGTAAGACTCAAGAGTGTAGGAGTGGAAGGCAGACATCTGCTTTCTCGTCCCAGTTCTGCCCCTGAGTAACCGAATGTTCCTGAATGAGCCAATCATTTCTCAGAACCTCCATTTCTAGATTTGTAGAATGTCAAGGTCAGGTTCTATACTTTTTGAGGTCCCTTCCAGTTTAGGATGTTTGTATTGCCACATTTGGACAGTGCCACTCAGAGGATTGCATGATGATGTGTGAGAGTCCGTGGACTTGGAGCTCAGTGGATAGCCTGTTGGTAGATACCATTTCCATAGCCCTTTGTTCTATGACTACGTGTTGTCCAGCTGAGCTCTCCCACCCAGGCCAGCTTTTCTGAAGTTACAGTGTCTTGGTCAGAAGGTGGTGATTCTCTTTCACCTATTGGCCCTGCTGGTGAAACTCAGAGCAGCAGCATCTTTGATGGCACAGTTGAGGGGTTCCATCAGGATGCGCAGCGTTGCCCTCATCCAGGCATGTGCAGCTCTCCTCCTGCGAGAAATGGAGCTAGAGACACTGTCTGGATCTGTTCTGGCATCTCTGGGTCAAGAACACCAATGATCACAATAGCAGGCAGGGGATCAGCTCTGCTGTATCCCATTTCCTCAACCAGGCATCTCATCTCTGTGGGCCCTGCTTTTTCCCTTCAGAAAATGAGTATAATAAGCATGAGAGTGTACAATGTGCCAAAAATATGCTAAATGTTTTATATGAATCAACTCATTCAATACTTTCAACATCCCTATGATGTTGGTACTGTCATTATTCCATTTACAAATGATAAATTTAGCACTGAGCTGTCAGTGACCTGCTCAAATCTGGTTGTTGATGGTCACTTACTTTGGTATAACGTGCTCATCTAACTCACTTTCACTCATGTTTAATTCTTAGACTCACCTTATGTCGGAGCTAAAAGGACCTTCAGAGATTGTCAGTGCAGGCTCTCATTTAACAGAAGAGGCCACTTGGGGACTGCCCCCAGGTCACAAAGTCATTTGCAGCAGTGCTGGGACTGGAACTCGGTCTTTGGAGCTCTATTTCAGTGTTCTTTGCCAAGCCCATGGGCTGTTGACAGCTAGAACACTCAGATCTGATGGGGACCCCTGACTGGGTATAGTGGTGAATGTGAGTAGGGAACGATTGGGGATATGTACCCCCCACCCATCTCACTGCATGTGTATTGTAACTGCAGGGTTGATGCAAACATCCATAGCTTCCTCATTGGTTCTCTGGTTTTAAATCCCCAAGGATACTGCAGTTGTAATCTCATCTTAAATGAACCTGGGTGAGAAACCAAGGGCTTGGAATCCAGACTGCCTTTGCAGTAGGAAGCACAGAGTGGTTGACTAGCAGACCTGAGGCCAAATGGCTATCAGAGAAGCAAGAGACTGGGAGAGATATCCAGGAAGGAATTGGGATTTTTACTTTAGGGCTTTCTTAATTAACTGTGGGGCATTGGGAAAATCATTTAAATTCTGTGAACCTCCATTTCTCAATCTGTAAAATGGGGATGAAAGATCATTTACCTATCTCTTCCTTTTGGGAGCCACCTTAGGATAGAGTGAGAAATATAATATTGCTTTGGTGGAACAAAGCTCTGGAAAGGGAAGGAAGATTGTGACTACTCAGATGAAGCTGGCATCGTGATGATAAACCAGAAGCCAGGCTCCCTGGCTGTGCTGTAGTGCTGACTGCAGGGGCTTCTGGACCACACCTGTGAGGCTGCCTGCTTCTTGGCTTCCTTGCCGGAGAATGCAGCTCCCAGAATCCCGGGTTTTTGAGTCACACATCCTGCCTCGTCCAGGAGGCACATTGCCACTTCTTTTCTTCTATTCTCTTCCCTGTCTCTTAAAAACAAAACTATTGTCTTCCTGAGAGAGATTAATAACTCTATTGATAGAGAGAAATGGCCTCACACGTGTTAATTCATGGCCACCTTGTTTTTCTTGCCTCATAAATTCACAGTTACTAGGAGGCTATGGCAGTTGTTTCAGGAGGTCCATTTAGGGGACAATGTGTGAGAAGAAGGAATGGGAAAAGAAAAAGAAAAGAATTTGGATCAAACCTCTTTCTTTTACTGAGTCAAAACCTTTTTCTTTTTTCTTTTTCTTTTTGTATGTTTGGAAAAAGAACCAGAATCAGAAAGCAGAGAGGTGGATCAGTGAGGGGTAAGACACTGGTTTACAAATTTCCATATGCCTTTGCAAGTGGAACCCAGTGATGGAATGGATATGCAGTGTGATTCAATTCAAACTGATCACTTAAAGGAAAAGGCATCTAGTGAAATTCTTGGAAATTCGCTCTTTAGTCACGAAGTCCCTTTCTCAGCAAATATATGTATGTAATTCCTTTCCTGTATAAATTACTGCAGTATGCTCTAGCCAAGAATTTATTTAAAGGCTCATTAAAATGATTACTAGTTTTTTCTTTTGCATTTTATTTGGAAATGGGAAGAATATAAACCTATAGCTTGGCTTCTTTCCAAAGCGTCTTTTGGGGTTTGCATTAAGTATATCATATTTTTTTTAAAAAAAGTACAGCTATGATTTGCAGTAAAGATTATCCAGGCATTTAAAAGGAATAATAAAAATTAGCCACTTACTGCACTTCTTAGTGGCTTATGGCCTAACTTATTTTTTAATTTAATTTTTATTGTATTTTTGGTTTGTGTGTGTGTGTGTGTGTGTGTGTGTGTGTGTGTGTGTGTGTGTGTATGTGTACATTATGAAAACTTCCAAGTTAAAAAATAGTAACAAAAGTCCTGTTCTTCTTCTGTGGATACCCTGGTTTGCAGTGATTCAAAGATTTAAAGGAAGCCTGTATTTCTGGATTGTCACACAAGATGCTGGTTCTGTCTTGCTGCCTGGCTCATTCCAGGTACCCTGGTTGACTGCCACAGTTGCTCAGTGAGACCTCTGAAGAGGAATTTCATTCAGGGGAGGTGGCAGTCCAGGGTATAGGCTAAGGCAGATTCATCAATAGGAGCACAAAGAAAGACCAAGGGACCAACCCAAAAGAGAGAGCACTAAATTCCAGCGTGAGAGTCTCAGGTTGTATAAGAGAAAGTAACAGGCAACATTGATGGGGCTTCTAACCTGGACCTGGATGACCAGTGAAGGTCATGGGAGTTTTATACTTCGATGACCTTAAAGAGGAACACAATGTATCCTAGCCTGAAAGAATTAATGCAGCACCAAGCGTGAAGAAAGATGACTATGTCATCCTGTGACATAGTCAGAGCCGGGGAGAAGTAGAGGCAAAGATCAGGCAGACTTTGGAAAAAAGCTTGAGATTGGGAGAAGGAGGGAAATAGAACAATCTGATAGGGGATTTAGGGTCTGGAGGTCATACTAGGCATATTCAGTTTAGCGGTTGTAAATCAGGAGAGACGGTAAATCAGGAAGACCCTCAGCAGCTCGAGGATAGAGTTAGCACTCAGCGCAGAGGGCATGGGGAGCCATAGCAGTCCTCTGACTAGGGGTTGATAGCCTGAGAGCTGAGCGTAACCAAGGCTGGCGAGAGACTTACACTGGTGAGGTGCCTGCGTTAAGCGTCCGGCTCCATCTCTCCTCCCCTGCCCAGCTCTCACCAGATCTTCTGGGTGTGTTTTCTGAACATTGCAGGCAGAGTGATTTTAACAAAGAGCTTGGGGGAGGCAGGGTGATGTGTTCTTGGTAATGTTCCGATGCACATATAGCAAATGGATCTTGCTGCCCCTGAGTGGAAATATCTAACAAAAACTGCCACCACCACCAGTGAAAGAAATGACTCTATTTTTTTTTCTTCCTGGGTGAGCTCAACCAAGCAGAGAGATTGCTACTGGCATGCACGCCTTGCTCCCAGCCTGTCTCCCTGTCACCGGCCCAAGGTCAGAATGACAGACATCAGTACCCCGCACATACTCTGCTGGAGAGCGTGTCCACCTAATGAGGGGTGAGCGTGCTGGGAATTTTGGGCCTTCCAAATGGCTCAGAGCAGGTTTGAAGCAAGCAAGTCGCTATCCCAGGACACTGAGGCCCGAGCCAGCAGTGCAGAGTGAGACACTGACCTCAGTGAAAAATGAAAGCCTAGCTTGGTGCTGGCAGCCCCATGTGTGTGTGTGGGGGCCCTTGGACGCAGTGCAGACAGTCCGCCCTGTCATTCCACAGCACAAGTGTAACTCTGAGAAATGGCTCCGACTGTCTGTGGTGACCAAACAGAGGAAAGAAACGAACCAGAGAGGATGGTGGAGGTGCGAGAAATGGATGTGAGACTCTCCCACTTGCCCGCGACGGGAACGGGTGCTGTTCAGTTTAGAAACTCGCCAGGTCTTCCTGGTCCCTCTCTGGTGCCCAGCAAGGTGATGCAATGTGGAAGGAAGAGCTTCACAGCACAGCCTGTGCCTCACTAGCTGTGTGACCTCGAATACATTATCTAACTTCTCTAACCCTTAGTTTTCTCACCTGTGAATAGAGCGCACAATACTATTTTTTAAATTCAGAATTAAATAGCAACGTTATAGAGTGCATGGAGATGGCACTCAGCAATGTGACTTTCTCCCCTGCCCCCATTAAATGAACCTCTCTGCTCAGTGATACCTCACAGATCTCAGGGATCCCATCTCTGCGTAGCTGATTTTTCTATTCCTAGCAAAGGAAGCTAGCCTCCACAAAGCAGCATTAAGCAAAGAACTTTCAACTTGCAGAACAAAAAATTGCCCCCTCTGCAAGTCTTCTGTTTCTCTTTATCTAGCCACCTGCCTTGTGTGCTTTCTCTTCACACTGATCCATCAATTGCTTCTACCTCACTGAATGAATTATAAATTAAAAATGATAGGTACCAGCCCTGGGCATGTGTGCCAAGCAAGTTTCTACTGATTATCAACCAAGCCCCATTAGGCAGAGCCGGTGGCAGAGGGATTCATATCCAGGTCCCCTGGATCCCAAGCCCAGACAGCTGCTCCAGCGTTGAACCCCCTCCGAAAACCAGCTGCATCTGTGAAGACACACATCCGGGTTTGCTGTTCCCCCTTGATAGTCTGTGTATCATCCTTCTCAACACCACACACATGCGGATCTCCTTGCATGGGGTGGGGGCAATGAGCCAGGCCCAGGACACACAGGCACTTCAAGCTTGGACCCCACCCTGGCAGACATTGTTTTTAAGTGGGAGTCAGGTGGCCCAAGACCTCAGAGACTGCAATTATGACAGCAGCTGCCAGACTAGACATCATAAAATGGTTCTAGTTCCAGTTTGGACATTATTAAAAAAAAAAATCGCTAGCATTTATTGAGCACTTCCTGTGTGTAATATTAATGGTTTTACATGAACATTTTTCTCACATACAAGAATATATAAGGCAAATACTATTATCCCCATTTTAAGAGAAGGGCAGGGAGGAGAAAGAGTAAGTGACAGAAGATGCCTGAGGGAGTTGGGGGAGGGGAGCACACACTGAAGCAAAAAGAAAAAGTTATCCCAGCTGGGGAAGTGGCCATGCCAAGTTGTCCACTTCCAAAACATGGGCTTTTAGTCTGGAGTCTTATTGGCCTCCCTTGGTATAGATGGGCACTGTCACCCTCCAGAACCTCTCTTTACACACCTGAGAAAGGAGTTAGATATGCAGAGGTGTGCATTTCCTTCTAGGGTGACAATGCCATGCTCCCTTGCTGAGAACTTATGAGAAATGTTTCCTGAGAAGTCAGCGAAGGACATGCGTACTGAGTTTTCTTACACATAGGACAAACAAAAGTCTGGGGTATCAGGGAGCAGGAAATAGCCTGTGGAAAATGCCTTAGCCCTCAATAATTCACAAGAGCAAACAGCAGGGCCAAACTCTGGCATTCCCACTCAGAAGCCCTCATGGGAGGAGGCTGGCTGGGTTCCCAAGGGTCTATTTCTACTTGGGAAAGAAGCCACTTAGTGCAGATCCAGGCTTTACATCTGAGCAGCTGGTGTCATGGACACATTATTAAATATTTCTAAGTTTCTGTTTCGTCGTCTGTGCAATCAGGATAGTACTAGTACCTACCTTATCGGCTGATAGGGGGGTTAGATGAGGAATGTTTGTAAGTGCTTATCAGCGACTGACTCATCGTACTCAGTATATACTGTTTATTATTACTCTTATCATTGCCCTAGTCTAGGATAACTGGTTCCTATAAACAGGGGGCCAGTCCTATGTTGGAGCTGCCCACTTATGAGTGGCACTCCCTTGAGCATTGGGTGATCTGTTTGGAGAAGTGTGGAGCTGGTAGGTGACTGGCAGGTTGTCTGGTTCAAGCCTCTCATTAAATTGATGAAGGAACCGAGTCCCAGGGTGTGGAGTCCTACTTATTTAAGATTACTCAGCCACTTAATGGCAGAGCTATGGTTTTGGAAATCAGCTTCATGGCTTCAAGCCCAGTGTTCTTCCTATGAAATTGCACAGAAAATCAATTCACGACGCAGGTATACCTGGGCAGACAGGCAGCTAAGGAAAATGCTGACAACCAGGGGCTTAGAGGCACTCGCTGTCTCTGTCCAGTCAATCTAGAGCTTCCAATCTAGAGTTAGAAGAGGCTAGGTTCATCTTTCAGACCAGAGAGACTCTGGTGGGGAGCCTGTCCAAGGGCATGTGACTACAGATAATGTCCCCTAGGCCAAGTTGGACCCAGGGTGGCCACTGGAAGCAAAAACAGAGGAATGTTTGAGTCAAGGTTGAACAAGGGGAGAAAAGATCTAAGTGAAGGTCTGTCCATGTCCAAAGGTTGAGAAAAGGCTCCAAACAGAAGGGTCAACCAGTAGGGAAGACAGCAGGAAGGCATGCCCTAGAGTAAAAGGCAGAACCAGGCACAGGCTTCCAGACTGAGACCGTGAGGTTACTGGCAGGACATTTTTATTGAGCACCTTTTGTGCACTGGGGGGATGGTAATAGGATTGGCACCTGAGTCATTAAAGCAGTCAGTAGGCCAGATGAGAAGGGGAGTCACACAAGAAGAGTGGCAGAGAGATAGGATACAATTATCCAAAGTGGTCTTTGGCCTGAACCTTGAATCTTTAATCATCGTGGGAAAGGCAGTGACAGCATGTATATGCACAGCAGACTTCCTGACTCCACTCTGGACCTTCAGAGAGGAGTGAGCTGATATCAGAGAAGATTCTTCACACGCAGGGTAGCTCCAGAGAGTTGACTTGGAATAACAAACTGCTGGCTTCCTGGTGTCAAATGCCCCACCTTGATCCTAGATCACAGAGCATCAAGCATTCGATAGCTCAGAGGAAACCAGCCTCTAGGACATGCGGTTGTAAAAAGGTGTTGCTCTGAGATGTCCTCAGCATTAGTAGTTCCGTGACATGGCTGTCTGGACAACTTGTCTTGCCTCAGCTGGACCCTAAGCCAACTGTAAATGGTTTGAAGTGCTCCACGTCACTCTCTTTCCTTTCAGCAGCTGTGAAGATCATTTCTCTTTAGCATCCCAGCTGCTTGCATATGAACTCCTGCTTGATGAGGCTGGGAAGAGGCCCTTTTTGCATTGCTTCCTTTTACCAGTAATGATCTGAGTGTGAATTACAGCATTTCCTGTTGGAGTCACAGGGAGCTGCTCGAGACACCAAGCAGCATAACAGTTGTCTGGTCCACTAGCAACCCCTGAGTGACTTTGGGGAGCACTCTTGGCATTGAGGGGGACTATGAAGGAATAGTAAGTAATGGCCTATAACATGCTTATTGTCTCCTGGGGTCTCCGGGCTCAGTCTTTGATCCTTAAAACAGTCCTATGACCCTTGTGAGTGAGTTAGGCACTGTTACTGTCCCCATTTCACAGCTGTGGAAACTGAGGCCAAGAGAGGTTGATAAATTTGCCTCACTAAGAAGTTGATGACTTAAGTTTTAGACTTGGGTTTGGTGGACTTCAAATTCCATACTCTGTCCAACTCACTCTACTGGTGTGTTCTAGAAAACATGTGCCACCGCTTGCAAAAGCTTTGGAGTCAGTTTTATTGATTCTCAACTGTGTCTGCCTTCAGGATTTCTGAAGGAGTTTAAACCAGGCCTTACCTAAGGGACCGTTTGAGTAGATCCCTAGAGTGAGTCCCTGGATTAGTAGTTTATAAAGCTTTCTAGATGATCCTAAAGTGCTTTCATCATTAAAAAACACTGATTTGGTTGGCATGAGGAAAAACTCATCATTCATTGAATATTTTGGAGTGTGTCTTGTGTCCTGGGCCTTTGCTTTCAGGGGGGCATGGCCAGGAGGGTGGTAGGTGCTATGGTCATAGAAGGAGGAGGCACTGATTCTACCTGACAGGATCAGGAAGGCTTGGAGTTCAGCTAATATTTAAGTTGAGTCAAGATATCAGTAGGGGTTTCCTCAGGACTGGTTGGTGGGGAGCGTTTTCTGGGAAAAGGAAAAACATGTGTGATGTCATAGACACATGAGAGAGTAAGTAAGGTATGTTCAGGAAACCCCAAGAACTGCGGTGGGGATGGGATGAAAGCACATGTGAGAAGGTGGCAGAGATGGAGAGAGAGGTGGTAAGGGCCATGTGAGTAAGGCTCTCCTGTATTGGTCTAAGAAGTTTTTTTTTTTCCTCTGACTGAACAGGATAGGGAGTCACTGGATCAGATCTCTGTGTTAGAGAGATCACCCAGGAAAAGAGTAAAGTATGGTGAAACTGACCACAGAAAGTACAGTATGACATTGCCTTAGAAAATCAGAAGAGATTAGAAGTCATCTGATTATCCAACCATGAGAAATTCATTAGTGAATTAAAATACATGGGTGGAGTACTACGTAGTGTTCAAATACTATATTTGTTGCTATGAAAGCTATTCATTATATATAAGTAAAAAACAGGTTATAGAACATATGTTTGAAATAAAGTAAGCAAAAATGGCTGATATGATGCTATATCATATCATATCATATCATATCATATCATATCATATCATATCATATCATATCATATTATAAAGGCAAGGGATGATATGGGCATGGACTCCTGCAGTGGTAGAGAAGTGCTAGCAAGGTGGAATCAACCCAACTTAGTGCTTGCTTGGATGATGGGGATACAATAGAAGATTTTAGGGTGGTTCTCAGGATTTCATTTGAGTTGCTAGGTAAATGAGTAGGGACTGGAGATATTAATAACACATGGATGGACTATAGAGAAAGAAGAGGTTTTGGGCACAAGATAATTTTTTTGGTTGGGGCATGAAGAGTTTGACTTCATGGGACATCCAGGTGATAAGACTTTTAACAGTTGGATTTATGGGTCTAGATCCTAGGAGACAGGCTTATGCTTAAGAACACATCCAAGTCTCAGCAAACAGATAAATTCAACAATAAAATCTGTTTTCAATTCTTGTTGTTGAACCTAGGATCAAGTGCAAATAAAGCCAGCTCACCATCAGTTCAGCAAACATTTATTGAAAACTTACTCTTGTCAGCACGTTGCCAGGCACGGGAATCACCAAGATGAGTCAGACTTGGCCTCTATCCAAGGAAACATATTATAATAGAGATATGTATGGCTTGGTAATGCAGGGTAGAGGACTGATTAATTCTACTGTGAGTGGCTAGCAGAAGATACAGAGTACAAGTTGCATTTGACTAGGCCATAAAGATGAGTTAGACTTTGCCAAGTGGATCAATGTTTTATGCCTTGCGGTTGCCACTGAATTTCATTTTAGAAATTAAACATATTCCAGAAAAAGTGGGTATTAATTTAGATGCCAGAGAATTGAATATTAAATCCATTAGAAGTCTCTACTCTAAAATTCAAGAGGTTCCTTTAAGATGATAACTAACACTGAATGTTTTGTAAGTCAGCTTAAGTTCTCTCTCAGGTTGGCTGAAAGCCCATATTACCTTCACTTACTAGGTAGCAAAGCAACATGGAATCTCTCATTCAAGGTGGATGGTGCCTGTGTTAGGCTGTACTAGCCAAGTCAAGCTTGGGTCTTGGAAGGATACCCCTTTCCCAAGTTCCAGCAGATGTCTCATTTCCTATAGCTGATTAAACAGGAAGGGGTGAATCAGTTCTTGAAATCTCCCAGAGGGCTTATTGAGTGAAGGTCACTCAGCAAAGTGGTGGCAGAATCCTTCTGCTGTATGAACCTTGCCACACCACTGGGCATGTTCAAATGCTGCTTCTCCATGTGTTTGGTCATTCTCCTTTGGCAGCGCTTGTGTATACTTTTATCTTTAATTACAAGGCACAGCAGCAAGTAGCGGTTCATATTCGGGTGTCAGTGGAGATGGAGGCAGTTGAATGGGAGTGCTTGACCTGGTGAAGGATGACTGATAGGCAGAGTTTGGATTCTAGTCTTAACCTTTGATTTGACTGCAGTTTAATGTGTTTTCTGCATTTCTAGGGTTCTCTGTGCATTAGGAACTGTTTCAACCTCAACTTGCCTCTTTCTCTACTGTTGTTAATGCTTTAAAATTTTGACTGGGAAATAAAATAGTGCAGAGATACCAACCTTCTCAAGTGGATATGGCTCTCAGTAGTTGACAGGCAAATTTATAACCTGAGATTGGGCTGTGCATTGACATCTTTCATCAAGAATGGCCTATATTGGTCAGGAAGGAGTGTTTCTGAGAAATGTTACATGAGATAATTTGCTTTTATGCAGTTCCCTATCTTGCTCAAAATCAGCCAGTGACTGTCCATTGCCTTCAGGATTCAGGCCAAACTCTAACACATGGGGTTAAATCTCCTCAGTAACCTGCATCAGACGTTTTCTCCTGCCTCATCTCCCTTGTGCTCTACTACCCTTATAGGGTTCAGACAGCTCATGTTTCCTTTTGGCTCCTATGGCAGCTCGTGTGCTTATGCTCATAGAGTCTTCTTGGAATGCTCCTTTCCATTCTCTCTCTACTTATTTACATTCTAACCATCTCAGGGCCCCTTCTCCAAAAGACCTTTACTGATCAACTCACGTAACATTTCCTCTCACGTTGACTGGCATTTCTACTTTGTGTATTTTAACTTTTTTTTTTTGTCTTTAGAAATATGGCTAGCTCTTTTGGGGCAGGTGTTGAGTTTTTTCCCCATTCTTGTACCTATTGTTGTGCCTGGTGCAAGGTCTTACATGCTTTCAGAGTGCGGCATTCTCGTTGCTGCCTTGGAAGAAAGCCATGGTGCAGGTGTTGAAGGCAGTTCCAGTGTAGCTGGATTCCAGCCACTTGTCAATGGTTCTCAGTGTTTCCCTGGGCAAAGCTATGGAGGGCTAGCTAATGAAGAGGGCTATTGCTTCAGCTTTTATCCTGGCTTTCCAAATCTGCTTTCCTGGTCCAGATGGCACCTGAGCTTGGCTATTCCTCCTGGACTCACCTTCTGCATTC
Source organism: Macroglossus sobrinus (assembly GCA_004027375.1). Lineage (NCBI taxonomy): Eukaryota > Metazoa > Chordata > Mammalia > Chiroptera > Pteropodidae > Macroglossus > Macroglossus sobrinus. The sequence goes on along the minus strand of PVKZ01000978.1, from coordinate 217,763 downwards.
AGCATTCTGCCAGCCTCTCCTGTCATTGCAACAGGAATAATGGCTTCCAGCTGTAATAGCTTATAGTTTCCCTCCAGCATCCTCTGCCAGGATTCAGAGCCTTGTACCTTCTTCTGGGAGGAGGGAGTAAGGGGGACATTTGTGGTGAAATTGACTATTCCCTCCTCGGTCCTTTTACAGCATTTAGTTAACTCCTGTCCTAGCATGTATCTCCCTACAGCTCACCACTTATATCTCTGTCTCCCCTGCCAAGCGTTAAATGCCCTAGGGTAAGAACCATGCATTATCTGTCCAGGCTTACTGGTGCCTAGCACAGTGTTTGGCATTGGGGTGACATTCATTTCAACTAAACTGAAATCAACAAATTACTAAGTGAGAACACCCCAGAGAGTATCCAGTCACAGTATGAACCATTTGAATTCTATGTTGTGTTTCTGCAGCTACTCTGCCCAAGATAATAGTGTCCCATTGGGCTTGATGCTCCTGCATACTGGTGGTTCAGGGGACATTTTCTCTCCTCTGGGTAGAAGTATTAATGTGGAAGAGGGAGGTCAAGGCAGACTGAATGGTGCAGGCTCTGAGGTTCTGTAAATAACTGCTCTCACCAAAAACCGACTCAAAATCTGGTTGGTTTCCACACTGACCTTGTTCCAAAAAGTCCAATTAGGTTTGGGCACGGATTTCTCTTGTTCCACAACATTTAGAGGGTAATGGTAAGCCACATTTTTAAAAATGTTATTTTTTTCTTGTTGAAAAAAGAAAACAAAGAAATTGAGAAATGGAACCCTTAATCACTAGACTTCTATTTTATATCAGTTATTCTCTCTGGCTCTCTCCAACTTCAATCACATAAAAATGCTGGATTTTACATAACCTAAGAGAGAGTGGGAACATCTTTGACTTCATTTGGTGATTGTGTTTACTGCACTTGGCCCTTGACAAATATCTGTCAGCCATTTGGAGATGGCTGACTCTAAAGCCATCTTTACTCCATGTGTGATGAATTGGGCTATGTAAACCTTCTCTTAATACAGGGAGGAGGTATGGAAACTAGATATTAAATCAAGCTGTTCTCTGAGCCTGCAATGTGCTGCTGCCAGACCAGGGAAATGGATAGAACACAGGAAGTTCCTGATGGAATTACTAACAAACCATTTACACACACTGCAAGGGAAAAGAGCCTTTAAGTCATATCCTACACAAATAAGCCCAACCATTTATTCCCTACGGCCCCATACCATGTGGAACAAAGGCTGGAGATTGCCATCAGGCTTTCTCACTGTATATATATCCATGCCATTCATGCTACATACCCTTATCTTTCACACTGTATACCCATAGGAAAATAGGTAAACAAAGTCTTTAAACTGTAATTCACAGAAACTAAGAATGATAAATAAAATGAATTCCCTAAATACTCGGGGTCTGTCTGTCTTTCAGTCTCTTTCTTTCCTGGTGTTTTTCTTCTATTCCTCCTGGCTCTTTGTGTCCGACAGGAGACCATGCTCTGTCTATGTTATCCCTTCTCTAATAAACGTTCCTTTTGACTCTTGCTCTGGTGTGCACTTGAATTCTTTCCTGTGCTCAGCCAAGAACCTTCCCTCTTTAGGTGCCTATCTTGAATCTCCACTTGACGGGAGGATTCACCCTGTCCTGCATCATAAGGTTCTCAAAGCCATCAGCTTTGTTCACAGTCTCCATAGGCACTCACAGGCACTGTCCATTTGATTTTCTGCCACTCTGATCCTGCTTATCAGTCTCAGTTACTGCTATGAAATAAAACTTTAAAGGTTTGGACTCTGTTCTTTTCAACCAGAACACCGAAACTTAGACAATCTGGCTAACTTCCTTGGGCTGGTCTAGGCCCTGGAGAAGAAAACAGAGATGATTTTAGCACTGGTTTCCAATTACAAGACCTCTTTCTCTTTTTGGCTTTGGCTCTGAAAGTAACTAAAAAGCTGTCAAGTCCCCACTGGGCAAACAGAGTCTATTCCTTGGAAACAAAGACCTGACTGCCTGTCTGGAAGGGTTTATGTGGGGAATTGGGACTTAGCTTTTGTTTCAGACTGATGAGTTTGGAGCATTGAGAAAGAAGACACAACTTTATGTCTTAATAGGTTATTCTGCTGTGTTAAATTCTCAATAAATCACCTTTCTACAAGGACAGAGTTTGTCTTTTCTTTTTAAATGATAAAAACATATCGTATTCACCAGAGGGGCAATGCAGAGATAAGACGAGGATCAAGCAGATTTGACTAAAAGATCAGGACTGTGGAAGGAGAATCATGGATGGAATCTTACCAGTGGAACATGTTGTAGCATTTTCCAAGGACTTCTAGGAGTCAAATGCCGTTGTTACCTAGAGCAACTGTTGAAATATTTTAGAATACTGAAACATTTTAAAGTCTAGTATCTATTGGAGAAACTGAGACTGTGATTCAAAGTTTTCCCACAAAAATCACCAATCCTAGATGGCTTCACCAATGAATTCTTCCAAATGGTAGGGAAAATTTAACATGGATCTTACAGAAATTCTTTAGAGAATAGAAAAAGCGGGGGTGGGGGGGTGGTTGTGGCCGACTTTCCAACTCAATATGAAGGCAGCATAACCATGACACCAAAGTCTGAGGATGGCATTTAAAGAAAGAAAAATTATAGAATTGATTCCTCTCATTAACAAAAATTTTTAACAAAACATTATTTAATTCAAGCCAGTAAATTATAAAAAGAATAATATATTACAACCAAGTTGGATTTATTTTAGGAATTCAAGATAACATTAGAAATCAAATTTAATTTGCCACAATTACATAATAAAGAAGAAAATAATATGGTATCAATGCAAAACATATTTACTAACACTCAACATGCATCATGCAACATGCATGATAATAACTTGTAGCCAACTGTAAAAAAGAGAAATTCTTTAATCTGATTCAATATATATTTAAAAGAATCTACAGCAAACATCACACTTAATGGTGAGTCTGAGAATTGGATAAAGATGCCTACTCTCATCTCTTTTATTCAGCGTTATGATGGGAGTTCTAGCCAGTGAAAAAGGCAAGAAAAGGAAGGAAGGAAGGAAGGAAGGAAGGAAGGAAGGAAGGAAGGAAAGAAAAGATAGAAAGAATAAAAGAAAGAAGGAGGGAAAGAAAGAAAATGTATAAAGATTGGAGACAAAGAAATGATAAAATAGTTGTCTATGTAGGAAATTCAAAAGACACTGTAAACAAACCTCTAGAAATATTGAATGAATATGGCAAGGTCATTGGATTCAGTGTCAATATTTAAAAATTTTTCTATATGATGCTAATAAATAAATAGAACATAAAAATAATAAAATGGTTTTATTTATAATAGCATCAAATAATATGTGTTAAAGATGTAGGTAATATAGTAATATAATGAATAGAGTAATAAATGATGAGCAAGGTCTCAATACAAAAGAGTACAAACATGCTCAGAGAAATTAAAGAAGGCCTAAATAAATTGGAGAGAATGACTTGGTATAAACATATAATTCTCTTTCTAACTCATCTATTAATTCAAAACAGTCCCCATAAAAATTCCAGTGGACCTTTTCTGTAAAATTTAACAAACTAATTTTAAAATTTATAGGAAAAAATGTGAAGTGCCAAGAATATATAAGACAATCTTGAAAATAAAGTTGGAGGAATTATACTATATATTAAGAGTTATTTAAAGCTGAAGTGATTAAGACAGTATAATATTGGACAAAGATGAAAAATAAACCAGTGGAACAGAATAGAGCCCTAAAGTAGACCCATATATATGATATCTTGATATATAGCAAAAGTAACATTGAAATGCATTGATAAAAGAGCTATATTTTAATAACATAACTTGGTTTATTGGTTCTCTTCTTTAAAAAAAAGTCTGATTCCTTTCTCACTCTCAACACAAAAACCATTCCTGATGGATTATAGATATAAATTTGAAAGTTAAACTAAAGCTTCTCAACAAAAAACATGAGAGATTATTTTCATGGCTTCTGGATAAGTGAAGATTCCTTACACTGGCCACAAAAAGTTTTGATCAGAAAGGAAATATTGATAAATTGAACTTTAGTGAAATGTATAATTTATGTACAACAAAAGCATTATGAGAGCATGAAAATACAGCCCACTTAATAAGATATTTATAATATATATGACAAAGGACTTATCTAGAATATATGATGAACTCCTACAAATCATTAAGAAAAAGGCTAACAATGGAAGAAGGGCAGAAGACTAAGCAGCATTTTACCAAAGAAGATATCTAAATGTTCCATAAATGCATGAAAACTTGCTCATCAATCATCAAGAAATGCAAAATAAAATCATTCTGAGATCCCTTTATATAACCTGCATATTAGACAGAGAATACTGAGTGTTGGAGAAGATGCAAAACAACTGGAATTTTTATACACTGCCAAGAGGGATGTAAATGTTATAATCACTTTGAAAAACTGGCAGCATCTACTAAACTGAACATCCATAAAGCCTATGACCCATCAATTCTACTCTTAGGTACATAGCAGAGAGAAATGCATGCATATGTGCCCCATACAACATGTGGAAGTATGTTCACAGCAGTAAAAACCACGATGTGGAACGAACCTAAATGTCTATTAACAGCAAAATGGATAAATGAATTGTGTAATATTTATACAATGGAATACCATACAGTAAAGAGAAAGAACAAATCATTGCTGTGTGTAAGCAACAAGATGAGTCAATCTCAAGAATGTGGAACCATACAAACAAAATGAAAAAGTGTGTAGCTCTGTTGATATAGCATTTTAAAACAGTCAAAACTAAGCAATGTTAATAGAAGAAAGGATAGGAATTACTTTTCAGAGAGACGGGAAATAAGGTGAGTTTCTGAGGCACTGCTCATTTCCTTATGTTGGAAGTGAATTCACAGGCACACACCTGTAAAAGTTCACCTGACTGTTGTACCTTCATGATTTGTGAACTCTGCACATTAACTTCAATACATTGTTTACATTAAATTATTTTGTAACATTAAGGAGGCACTTTAAGTTAAAGGGTGGGCAAAAATAAAAAATAAAGGAGGGCATGGCTGCTCTGTTCAGTAACACATTTGTCACAAAATTAATCACACATTTATATACACATCAAAAAAAAGTGTTTTGCTCTATGTCAGGCTCTATCTTTAGACAAATATATCCTTAGTCACATTAGGGAAGTTGGGGTGGCATATGGCATTTGGTGTGGTTTTTTAGAGATCCCACATTGGCTTTAGGCAGACATGAGTTCTAGGCTGTATTACTTATTACAAGTGAGTGGTTGAATTCTGAACACTTTGGTGTCCTTGTCTGTGAAATGGGTATAAGATTAATTCTTATCCCCTGGGGTGTTGTTGAGTTTCAAACAAGATAATCCATGAAAGTATTTTACATAGTGACTGGCACGTAAAATGTGCTCAATAAATGACAGGTTCAGTGTTGGAAACAACAGTTACCAGCTCAGAATGGGGTGTGGGGCTGTTTAGGATGCTTGCAGGGGGCTCAGCATGGTCATGAATATAGGACGGCCCGTCTCCTTCTTTCTTCTTGATGTTCTGTCTCGTCTTTTCCTTTGAGGCCTCCCCTTCACCCTCCTCCTCTCCTGTTTTCACAGTTGCTCAGTGAGTTCTAGCCCCATTGCTCCCTGCCTGGCTCACGCTGTCTGTCTCCTTCTCTCTCAGTGGTGTATATGGTTGCAGTGGAGGTAGGCTGGTCCCACTTTATCAGCAGAAACCAAAACTGTTTGATAAGCACTTTGTGTTGTCAGACCATCTCAGGGGCTTTGATGCAGAGACAAGGGATTCAGAACTCTTTGTAGAGGCTGGGGCTCGTCCCCTGCTTTCACATGAAGTTGCCTGCAGGTTGGTTCATGGTTGCGAAAGAAATCAGAAGCTCCGTTTCCACTGGCTGATAATATTCCTACCTCCCAGGATCACTCAGCTCTGCACTTCGCCTCCCTGCCCTCCTCCCCTGGGTACAAAGTTAACTGAGACATTCTCCATTCTCCTCTTCTGCGTGAAAACCAATCGCATGTGGCTCGAGGGAGCGAAGGCATCAGAGCATGCTTCTCTCTATTTGGAGTTGATAGTTTTATGTTTCCTTGGTAGAATTTCTGAGTCCTAAGGAAATAAGAGCCTCACTCCCTCTGAGCTCCCAGACAGTTGCTCTGCTGTGAGGATATGAAGAGACACAGGTAGCAGGAAGGGAGACAGCAGGAAACATGAAGCCAAACTCACCTATGGCAGCGGCAGATTAGGCTGTTTGCTGAGAAAAAAGATGGCAGCTTACATTCCAGAAAAAACGGTGGTGTGGCCTAGAAAATTAGCACTAATACCTGGTCTGGTCTGCTACCCCCATCCTCACTGCTCCATCACTTTTTCCTTTGCTCACATATGAAGATCTCATCTGTTTTTTCTCCCAGGAGTGAAAATGTGGTTGACCAAGGAAGGACTCTATTAGAGAGAGGTACACTTTGAAGAAAGAAGGTTTTATAACAGATTGGCAGTAAGATCCATACCTACTATGTTTTATTCAGATTGGGGGAAATTTCCCCTTCTTTGTATATGCTATAAAGAAGGGCTGACACCATTAGGATTCACGTACTCCAGCTGGGGCAGAGGGAGGCTTGGGAAATGCTGGGAATTAGAAGAACCTCATTCTTTTTCCTCTTGAGGGAGGCTCAGTGAGGCCAAAGGCACGAAGGCTCTCCCAGTGTAGGGCTGTCTCTTCATGGACAGCAAAACTGACCTGTGGTGCAGTCATTTCTCATCCCCACCAACTCAGAGAAAGGCAAAGCTTATCGGGGCCCACTTCCTGCCCTAATACCGGGCTTGATGGATTTTCAAGGCCTTAGGCATAAGCATTCAGAACACAAAACTGCTTTTGTCTGGACACCAGAATTCTCTGTCATTGTAAAAATGAATGAGAATATTTAAGGAGTTCTTATAGAAAGGACCCCAGTGCGGGTAGGAGTGGGCTTGGCAATGAGGAATAAATAACACATATACAACCTTCATGCTCTTCCCAACTATATTCTGTCTACCTCTCTGATGGACTCAGGATACTGACCCCTGCCTGGCCCTGTCTCGAGTGCCCCTGGGTCTTGCTTCCCTCTGGAGGGGTGGTAACTGTACCCCACCTCAACCATTTAAGTCCATCCACAGGGTTCTGCTGTGTCTGGCATAGGCTGCAAAAGCAGCATGCGAAGAAATGAGGGCTTTCTCAAATTAGTAAGTCATTACTCATAAATTCTGATGTGCACACCTCATGCAAGATGAAATCAAGGATATGGGAAGCCGGCCTCAGATATCACGTAGGCATCCTACTGGGCATTGAAACTGTAAAGGTAGGTATGAAGGTGATATGGAGAAATGGGCAAGGACCAGCAATATGGAAGTAAGTGGAATGGAATGAAGAGCTTATCATGAGAGAAGTGGTCCAGCTGGGAAATAAGTTTGCATGTGGATGAGTTCATTTCACAGCATCTTCATGGTGCCAGGCCCTGGAGACACAGTAGCCATAGCCCAAATAAAGCCCTGCTCACCTTGTGTTGACTTTCCAGTTTAATGTCTGTGAGTGCTTTCCTTTTTTTGTTTTTTGACTCTGACATGCTTTATGAGTCCAAAGGAAGAGTCTTAAATAAGAGGAAGCTCTTCAAGAGGAAAAGCACACAGAAAGTGAATGAATGATTCTATTTGCCTCTTTTTAGGGGTTATCAAATGGGGCTGATAACTCCAAACGCAGCATGCCCTCCATTATCCCAGCCCTTGTTCACAGCGGTGTCTCTATGGGAAGTGTTTAATTATAGGTCACTGTTCTCCCAGTCCCATTTGCTGCTGCCCTCATTTCTCCCAGCTGCCCACAAAATATTACTTACTCTGTCAAGGAATGTGAATTCATGCTAATAGTAGCCCAAGCTAATTTGTTGCAGAAAAGACCACTATTGAGGATATAAAAGGAAAAAGTGCTTTGATTAGTCACCACTTGGGATTCCACACTCCTCTGGGTCTTCTCCATGGTATAAATAACCAAGCTTTTACAGGAAAAACCAAGTTTGTTTTTTCTTCCATGTTTAAAAAATCGATAGATCCCTTTAGCACACATAACCCCCGCCTCAGTCCAGCAGCAGAAAATTGAGAGTTGGCTGTATTTAAAATTGCTATGTTCGCTTTGTCTTTAAATTGCTATGTTTTCCATAGATACTATGTTTGTGTTTGGGCATCAGCTGGGGAGATATGGGGGATGGAAGGAGCTTTTTTTGCTTACATGCCTTAGGGAAAATGACATAGTTTCGAAAGTAACTCAAGCCTGGGAAATCAGATTTTAGTTTCAATTGGCAGTTCAAGAGAATGATAGATGAACTGAATTATTTTACCCAGTAAGAGAGTGAAACACTTTAACAGAGAAGACATTCTCTTAGGGGTTCAAAATATGGGGTATTAAGAAAAGAAGTTAAATATGACTTCTATTTCTTAGGAAATTTGATGCTGTCTCTTGGAACCCCTTGCAGCATTGCATGAATATATTTTATTTTCCTTACACTTAGATAAATGATACAGAGAATCTTAGAGCAAAAATATGGCTTGATCTAGGTTTTGAATGTTTGCTCATTGTGGCTTTTTGAATAGAGCCAAGCGCATGCTCAAAATCACATTCGCTTTAAGAAAACTCATTATATAAACACTTTGAATTGTAAAATATGTAGGCTTTGAGGGTGTATGTGTGTGTGTGTGTGTGTGTGTGTGTGTGTGTGTGTGTGTGGAGGAGGGAGTGGTGGAGAAAAAAGAGAATTTATTGGTCAGTTCCTTGGTATATTTCACTGTTCCTTTGCAGATCATAAGTTACTTGGCGGAGAACTGAGGGGAGAGAAACTTTAAATTGCACATTGCATATCAATTTGAAGTGAAATGGCGGTAATGAGTCAGTGGAGGAATAAGATTCGATTTACACAAATTCAATTAGTGTATAGTATTTGTTGAACCTGCAAGAGCTCATCTGTACAGGTGTCAGGTGAATCACAGAAAATGTCAGTCTAAGATGCAGGGGTAGGAGCTAGGGCATGAGATATAAGGTGGAGGTTGAGCCAAAATAAAGTGTAGCAGCAAGCGAAGTGAAGAAAGCAACACTGAGTCTTCCACCTTTACGCCTCTGTTTCCATCTTTGCAACACCCTTCTGCTTCATTTCCTATTAACCTTCTACCCCATTCTAGATGTCACCCTCAGTAACACAGCCATGTGTGATCACTACCCAAGCCAGTGAGATACTACTGCCTCTTGCCTTTTTTTTTTTATCCCCACCCCCTCAATAAAAGCTAATTTTAGGACAGAGTAGAACTGTATGTTTGGGGGTTAGAAATATTGGATTTTAGTTCCTGCAACATTATGTATTAGCTGTATGATCTTGGGTTATGTTTGAAAACTGGTTAATAAAGAGTACTAATTAATACAGTCCATGCGAGGGTTAAATGAAGCACTGCATGAAAAAAAAATCTTAGCCTACAGCTTGGCACATAGCAAGAGCAAGGGATATTAGCTATTATGATTATAATTATGATTTTAAGGCTATTTTTATAGATCTGGTTTAGTTACAAAAATGTTTTATAAATTGGTTTTGGAGAAAACTTGCTGGAAATTTCCATTTGAATAGAAGGGCTAGTCCAAGTGGCTTGGGGAAAAGCATCATTTTCCTCTGTCTCAGACTGGGGGAATGCTGTCTTGATTAAAAAGAGGGGATAGCAGGCTTAGGTTTCCACCTCAGAAATCTAGCATCAGCATCTCCGGAGCATGTCATATGGATTTTGAATGTTCTTCCAAGCTTTTCTGGGGATTTTTAATCACAGTAAAGTCGAAACGCACAAACTTATATCTAAATGACGTTCTCTTAGTGATCTTATAGCTAAAAGCCTGGGTTCTAAATGTCAACAATTTCGGCAAAGTGATGTTATAACAGGAGCAATCTTAAGTTGAATGTTTTCCGAAGAAAGCTACCTTTTTTGATCACACTACACCTGCTGAATCAGAATCTATATTTTAATGTAATCTTCAATGGTTCATGAGCATCTTCAAGTTTAAAATGTACTTCTCTAAACTACATCTTTTCTTTCTTTAGTCTTAAATTGGCCTTTCTTAGTCTAGGTGTCCTGGGGTTTGCATGCACCCGTAGTTTGGGAACAAATGCTGAAAGTCCTTCTATTCTTCATCTTGTGACTAACTTGAGAGCTGTGCTTGCTGTTTTCTAATGAAATTCATGTTTCCTTCTCACATGCTTGTCCCTCTAGTCTAAATTTGTGCACACATTGACACTACTTTTGTTTGTTTCCTTTGATGTCATCATAAGCTGAGCACAATAGCCAGGGAATAGCTAGAATTGTGTTAATGTGTTGAGAATTAGTGGGGATGGCAACTCTTGCCTATCAATGAGGAAAGAGAATGGCTAATTCCTGCTCATTTCTATACTCGAAAGTAAATGTAGAATCTGAAAGCTGCAGTTCATTGCTCCACAGTTGGTGCTAATTACTTTCCAACCATGTTACGAGTAAATTGGTGGTGTTTAGAATGCCTGAAATATAGGCGTTTTAGGGGGAAAGCCACACACCTTCTGGGGGCTTGGTGTGTAGTGAGTGAAGTTACAAAAGGGATATTTGGAGACTCTACTTCTGACAGAGTAGAGGGGGATCAAAGGTTATTCAGGGAAGGATAGTTAACAAATGGTGTCCTGATTCTCTTGTAATTAGTTCCGTCCCCAGTGCCACATTATTCTCTATAGTCCCTGATTTCCCACTGAGTCGAAGGAAGCTGACCCCTGTGACGAAGGCTGCATCTGCATTTCACACTCCATTTTATTTAGGAGTCCTCCAGACCCTCCTGGATGGGGGCTACCAGGCTCTAGCAGTTTTCTTCAATTCAGCAAGTAACTAGAGAATTGTTTTCTTGCTGCAAAACTCTTACGAGGTAGAGCTTTCACTTGTGTGTACGTTAGAATAATCTTGGCAATTCTTAAAAGGCAGATCCATGAGTCAGAAATTCCTATTTGGGATGTCTGAGGTAGGACCCAGAAAGGTGCCATTCAACAAGCACTTGGGTTGATTCTGACAGTCTTTTCCAAGGTGCCACTATTAGTTAACAATTGTATCATAGATAACTGTGGAATTTTTAAGGAGATGGCTGAATCTTTCATGTGCCCTAAACTATATATTGAGATAGTTATGAAGGATGACCTTGCTCTATAATAATTTTCTCACTCAGACATATCTATTAGCATCTGTAATGCACCAGATATTGAGCTGAATGCCGGGGATAAGGAAGATAAATCAGACTCAGTAACTGTTCTCAGAGATGTCACAGTTGAGGACACAAACAGAAAGAGTAATAAATGGCACTAAGCATGCTAGCTGATATAATAACAACTGGGCATAGGACCCAAGAGATCCAGAATTGAGAAGAGTGACATAGAGTAAGTTCCCGGTATGTTCTGGTAACTCCCTACATTGGGGTCTCTAAGGAAGAGCTACAGCAAGGAAGACGAAGAATCTTGGGGAGCTCTTGGTCATGTGGGAGGGACAAAGTTGTCCTGAAAAATGTGCCATGGGATAGAGAAGGCCGATTCAAATAATTAACTGATTTTCCTCTGACCGATATGAGATTTGGTCTCCAAGAAGCCAAAAGAAAAAACAAAACAAAACAAAACCTAAAACTAGGAAACAAAAACAACACCTGTTGATAAAACTTATGTCGCCAAGAGAGACTCTCAAAAGGGACTGTGGGGATTTGTGTCCCGTAATGGTGGTCCCATTATTAAAAGCTTAGAAGAGATGTGGTTCATTCCATTGCCTGCAGTTTTCAAGGCTATCTGCCTGTTGTTCATGACCCAATAATAAATATTATCGTGAAAGTCACCTTTAACACTTAAATATTGCTGGGGTTTTATGGGGTTGAATTGAACGGGCTGCCATGGTATTAAAAAGTCACATGGGTAAGGTGCTTTATAATGCATGGTTCATAAAGCTGTATAAAGCTAGTACCTCTACACTGTGTTTTAAAATGAGAGCATTTGAGCATGGCATTTAGGCGTGAGGGGGCCTCTGCTTGTTAATTAAACCTGTTGGTAATGTTAATTTTTAAGAAATAGGAAGAGGAGGTTTGAGGCAATTAGAAGAGATTTGTTCCTGGGAAAGGTAATCCACCTGGAACTCTCACATCAGTGGACATGTGGATTCTTTCTAGGCTGTGGTTGTGGCTGGAGATGGGCATTGTGGGAAGAAAGCAGAACTGTAACGAGTTTCCCTCACTGGTAGTTGGCTGTGAGGTTAGAACTGCTGTTCAGACCATCCTTGCAGTGAGGGTCTGCGGAAACTGTTTAGATCAACTGCATTATTGTTACTATTTTACACTAAGCAGAGGGTTTATGAGGACACTAGTTATTTTACAAGTTAGATGGGAATTCGTTTTGTGCTTACTAGTATCTTTAACTTATATTGTCACCCTAATTTTGCTTGGCAAGCAAGAGAGAGGCTGTTGCCAGTGAGTGCTGGCCACAGTTCTCTTATTTTATGTATTTTTATGGAGACATAACTCATGTACCATAAAATTAACCATTTTAAAGTGGAATTTAATATATTTATAATGTACAATCACCACCTCTATCTGGTTCCAAAGCATTCCCATTACCCCAAACAGAAACCCAGGAACTGTTAAGGAGTCACTTTCTATTCTGCCCAACCTTCAATCCCTGGAACCCACCAATTTGCTATTTGTGTATTTACCTATTCTGGATATTTCACAGAAATGGAGTCATAAAGTATGTGACATTTTGCGACTGGCGTTTTTCACGTAGCATGTTTTCAGTGTTCATCCACCCTGTAGATGTATCCATACTTCATTCTTTTTCATGACTGAATAATGTTCCACATGTGTATCAAAATTAGTTTGCTATTCATCCATTGATGGATGTATGAGCTGTTTCCATATGTTTGGAGCACATTTTGTGAACAGTGCTCTTATGAACATAAAAGTGTATGTGTTTATCTTTTTTTGATTCATTTGAGTGTCATTTGGGTATGCTAATTTGTACAAGATATTCCTCACTTCTACCCTGCCACTGGAGTTCTCCCCCTGAGAGTATTATATACCTCACCTCAACATGAGCAGGCTTGGCCAACAACTCACTTTGGCCAATGAATGCAGTGAGGGCAGAGGCGACTGGTGCCACTGTGAACAGAACCTATGGACCATCTCAAGGCTCTGCCATGACTCCTTTTCCTCTTCCAGGGGTTCTGCAGAGGTGGCAGGGGCTGGTCCTCTGGGATGGGTTCATGAGTAGAGGTAGCCTGGGCAGAGCAGTGGGTCTTGTGAGATCCCTCCGAAAGATACAAAATTGGACTCTGGGGAGGGGAATAAAAGATGGGGGGGAAGTCTCCCTGCCATCAGGGAGCTTAGTTTTACTGTAATTTTATCAGGTCATTGTTAGCTCTACAAAGCACTACAGAGCGAAGAGGAAGGAATCCACAGAGACTTCTTAGAGGACTTTGGGTCTGGCCTTAAAGGACTGCTAGGATTTATGTGTATAGAGTGTAAAGAAGAGCATCCAAGAGAAAGAATGGCCTCAGCAGTGGCTTCAAGGTCGTCCCCCTGCTCCTTTCTCATGCTTTGAAGATTGGACCCATTCTTCCACAACAGTGGTTATCAATCTTTAAAAATTTACATTTTGGTATTTGCTTTATACATCTCACTCTTGTAGCCTGAGTGACCTCCCACCCCCTACCACAACTTGATTCTCTACTTTTACTCTCGTCTCCTTTGAGATTAACTGTCTTCAAACACCATGGGGAGCAGAAGGGTAAGAAAGGCCCTGACATCTGCTGGGCACGAACACAGGTCTGGAAGATTCTAAGCAATTTTTCTTTCCCTCTTTTTCTCTAAACCCACTGTGGCGGTGGGCGAGGGTGCGATTGCTCCTTTGATTTTACAGTTGAGAAAAACAAGCTTTGTAGTCAAGGAGCTAATATGTGAACTAATAAGTGGAGGTGGAATTTGACTCTTACTTAACCTTGTACCCCTCAGGCCCATCCTAGAATCTGGCACGCAGTTAGAGCCTCAATAAGTGAAGCTGAGCAAATGATTGACCACATGCCTGGATGACTAAATGAAAAAGCGAGGTCTGTCAGATGCCAAATCTAAAGGTGACGAGATTTTGTAGCATTTTGGTTTACTTAAGCGTTCTCTTTACCACCACAAACACTGAAATAAATCCTCTGAAGCTGGAGCAAATGTAGTCAGGGGTAAGAGGACCAAGAAAGTGGGGTTGGGCTCTGCGGGGTGCCTGGATGGAGCTGGCTCAGCTAAGAGAATATCCCCATTTATCTTTTGTCCTGCCTCTCTGCATGCACTGCTGGGTGCAGGGAAGTCCATTGGCTGATCCTTCTCAAGTGCATTGTCAAGGACGTTTTCTGGCCCTTTGCTGTGGGATTAGAGCTTTTTGAAAACTAACTAGAAAAGGAGGGAAAAGTGAAGAAAGCAAGGTCAAATGTAATTTCCTTTTTAATATAGATGGTCATTTAATCTAATATTTTAGAAAATGATTAGATCTTAAAAAACTATAAATTACATTTGACAACTCTCTGGTGTGTCTCTGCTCTCCCTCTCGGCAATTATACACGGCAACAGTGGGCTGGGCTAGAGGAGCTCTCTGAATGCAGTTTGTTTATTGGCTCTTAATGAGAAGCGATTAATCTAAATCACCATAGGGGTGGATCCTTTTGCCGAGTTTAGGATTCCGAAGTGGCAGTTGTACCTTTTGACAAATGTGCTGTTCCGTTCTTAACAATAACACAAAGTTTGTGAGGGTGCATGTGGTGTTGTTTTCTTCCTTTGAGCCATGAGGAAACACACACACACACACACACACACACACACACACACACACACACTCTCTCTCTCTCTCTCTCTCTCTCTCTCTCTCTCTCTCTCTCTCTCAGAACAGTCACTGGGGTAAAATAGAAAACTGCCACCTTTGGGCACCTCCGTCTCTCACCCCTTCAGTCTTTCTTCTCCTGCCTCTTCCCACCCTCCCTGACTAAAGCAGCTGGGGTTCCTCATTATGCTGTTACTGGAAGGCCCCATTCTCCATTTATTACTGTTATTGTGGCTTTCTCTTCCCTGCCTGTCTGGGGACCACCTGGCACTGAATGATGGATCATTACGGAGAGTACCTGCCTGGCAAAATTGCTACCTCTCTGTCCCTTCTCCTCTGCTTCATGTTGGGAAAGACAGGAAGCAGGAAGCAATGCCAAACAACTAGAACACCCTAAAAAATCCAACAGGAAAAAATATACACACATATGGCCTTTTCTTTGGGAGTAATAGGGTCAAATTTACAGCTGAAGGGATGAAAACAAAAGGGGGAGGATGGTGAAGAGGGAGGAACAAGAGAACACTGTGGACAAATAGAACACATAAGGTAGACGTGTCCTAGGTTCTCCTACTGATTTCTGTGTGATTTTCTGCCTTTGTCACTTGCTATGTCCCTTCTCTCTCTTTCATTATGTCACCAACACAGAGCACAGCAGGAAGAATAAAGCGCTCAATTTGGGAGATAAAGTTTTGAGTTCGAGCCCCAGTTTTAACACTTGGTAACCAACTGTGACCTCCAGCAGGTCACTCAGCTCTGGTCTGGCAGTTCTTTGCCTATAGCATGGGACATGGTAGGTAGAATAACAGCCTCCCAAAGATGTCCTAATCCCCAGAATCTGGGAATATGTTAAATGACATAGCAAGGGGGCATTAGTTCTAGATGGAATTAAGGTTGTTTATCAGTTTATGTTAAAACAAGGAGAATAGGCTGGATTATACAGAGGGACCAATATAATCATTAGAGTCCTTAACACTGTGGAAGAGGGAAGAAGCAGAGTCAGAGGGATGCAATAAGAGAAAGACTGGACAGGTCATTGCTGGGTTTGGGGATGAAAAGGGGCCGGGAACCAAGGATTGGGTGAGCCTCTGGAAGTAGAAAAGACAAGCAACGAGATTCTCCCCTAGAGCTTTCAGGTAAAAAAGTGTAGCCCACTATGGACACCTTGGTTTCAGCCCAGTGAGATCCATTTTAAGTTTCTGACATCCAGAATTGTAAGATAATAAAATTCTGTTGTTTTAAGCCATTGAACTTGTGGTAATTTATTTCAGCAACAGGAAACTAAGACACTGGTAATAACACGTGCCCTGCCTTCTCCGGGGAGTAGAATGATAATCAAGGAGAGAATAGCTGTGGAAGGGCTTGGTAAACTATAAAATGCAATGAACTCAACGCCTTTGATATTGTTCAGCTCTACCAAAGGCAAAGGTACACAGAGCAGGTGTCTTGAGCTGGGGGTAGAAAGACCAAGGGTCTGCCCAGCTCCTTGCATGGTCTGGCTCCTGTTTATTTTCACTCTTTCTGGGAGCTAAATGTCTCTCTTGTGGGTGGATCAGTGCTTCCTTTTTCTTTCCTCAGGACGGTTTCTGCGCTGGTGAGATGACTAAGGGTACCATCGGTTATTACAGCCTGGCTCTCCTGTGGTCCTTTGGCTCAAATGGCTGTCACCTCAGGAAGATGCCATGCTCTATGTTGGTCACATCTAGCATTTAGCTGAATGTGACCTTATCTCTGCCCCTCAGAAGTGTGGGCAGTGACTGGGAGGGAGGAGTTTTAGCGCATGTTCACATGATTATCTTTCTTGTTGAATGTGGGGGGGAGGTGTCCCCAAAATGTAGCAACCTTGCTACCAATAACCGTGAGCTCTCGACTGCATAGTCTCTTCCAGTTAGACCAAGACAAGGATTTCTCTGAGTTTATTTGCTCCCTTAGTTGTTTTCCTCATGGTAACCTAAAGCTTGTCTTGCTTCTCGTAACTAAAATATTAAAGGTTAGGTCTCTGAAAACTGCCTGGTTGAAAGCTTCTCATATGAAAAATTTAAGATCCAATGGAAAAATAGGATTAATGGGTAAACTTATGAAAGCCCTGTCCCTTTTTTTTATTCACTAAATTAAATACTAAAAGGTAGCACACTGAATACTGTATCAGTGACAATCTACAATTCTTAAATTAGTCATAATGGGTACTGTGCAGTTAATTTCCGTTTTCCATTCTTTGTGCACCAGAATCTTTTCAGGATCTTCTTCCTACACAGTTTCAACAAGATGCTTATAAATTAGGTTTGTTGTGTGGTGGATAATATGCATACTGGTAAGCATTTTTTCTTTATCTCTTCATGTAGTCATTGCCTTTTTGATTTTGGATTTGAAGCAGTGACTCTCAGAGTTTCCGCTGTGGTCCCAGACATGCACAGTAGCAACTTGGGTACTTGAAAGAGCAAACACCTTGGGTGACCTTGATTCAACTGATTTGATATGTCTCTAAACCTTTCCCACTATACCTGGTTATTATCTATGCCTGTGATAACATTGTGTCAGATCTCAACCCCTGGACCCATTTAACCTGTATTAGATGATGGGCCTTCCACCCAATCTTGTGTTACATGTCTGGGTTCTCATCTTTCTTTAGTGTTCCTGCTGTGAGGGGAACAAAACTAACTAAGCAAAGTCCCCAAATCAAACCACAACAAAACATTTAAAATAATTCAACAAAAGTAATGAAAATTATTTCAACTCAACCCTAAAGGCTTCTCCCAGGGTTACACTTGCTTTTTAAAAATATTGGAAATAAATATCTTGCTGAAAAATAATATGGTCATCAAAGTGTAAGACTGTATTAGACTTCCACAGAAGAGGTCTGGCATTGCTTTAGCTAAAAGTTCTGCTGACTGCTTTCACCGAGACAGAGCTAGCTTCTCTGGCCAGGATACTGATAAGCCCCAAATAGAATGTAGTGAACATGAGAACAAGCAAACTTAGAAACCCTTGAGTGACCTTCACTCAGTCATGTATCAGATGTTTACAGATCATGTGCTTCATTGAGCCCAGCAAAGAAGTCCAGAGGCTGTAATATCAGTGAAGTTCTCTGCTATTAAGAAACTTAATATCTAGCGGGAGAAGTGAGATGAATACAAGTGGAACAAAATGTAACTAATATTTATAAAATTTCAAATATTTTAAACATTTCCAAGTCATATCGTATCAAATCATATCAATTTGTAAAAACAAATTTGCCAATGGAAGGCAGAGATTGTTCTGCTGGAGCATCGGGAGGCTTCCTGGGAGGAAGAGAATTTAAATGAGCCTTGAGGGGAGGCATGGGTAGGGAGGATGCTGGGCTTTCTGGGTGGGGCAGGAGCATCAGCAAAGATAGTAATGTTAGAGGAAGTATAGTGATTTGGAAAAAAAAAAAGAACATTTAGGGAATGCTTGATAGAAGCGTAGGGTTGTATTCAAGCCCGAGAATAACAGCGCACCCCAGCTGTGAGGTGTCTGTGGTGCCAGCTTGTTTTCTGTTCCATGGGAAGGATACTAGAGTTTCTCATGGAGGGTAAATGCCGTGATCAGAGTTGGGAGATCCATCATGCAGTGTGGGGCACGTAATAGGGACTTGGGGTGCCAGAGATTTCTACTCCAGAGAAGAGGTCAGGAATACCACGGCCTGAATTGAGGGGTGCTTTGGTTGCTGTCTGCAATGAAGTCTCCTTGCTACCCTACCTTCACCCCACATGTGTCCTGAGTTCAGAGCAGTGCTTATAATGTGGACAGAAATTTATCCAGCTTCTCAGTTTTTTCAAGGGCAGGAAATAGGTTGGCATAATCTTGTTGAGATTCTCGCAAGAGCTAACAGAGAAGAGTGTGTGTGTGTGTGTGTGTGTGTGTGTGTGTGTGTGTGTGTGTGTGTAGAGAGAGAGAGAGCGGGGGCACGGAGAAAAAAATTAAAGGTAAAATCTGCTTATTGCAGAATTGCAGAATATTTGGGAAATAATAGAAAAATGTAAGGAAAAAAGATTTCTCATGATCTTGCCGTATAGTAACAATAACTGTTAATGTGTCATCGATTTATCTATGCGTAAATATAGACATAAAAGATAAACAATTTTTAACACGACTGAGATTATGCTTCATGTGTTTTTAACCTGATTTTTATGCACTGTTTAAACACATAGTTGTTCTTCATGTGTCATAAAACTATTTGAATTCATACTTAATAGATGCATAATATTCCACTGAATGGATTTAGCCTACTTTATTTAATCATTCTATCATTTAATCATATTTGGATTGTTACCAGTTTTTTATTATTATCAATAACACCGAGATGAACATACAGGTGAGTCAACTTTTTATTGGGATCCCTGATGGTTTCCTTGGACAGATTCTTAGTAGAGAAATTACAGGGTCAAACATATAAATATTTATAAGATTCTTGTTTTATATCACCACATCGTTTTCCAAAACAGTGTTGCCAGTTTATGTCTGCACACTTCACTCCACTGCCTTTGCCATTGCTGCCAACATTCTGCACATGGCTAAATACCATGGTCAATTCCTGGTCCTCATCTTATGTGGCAGTTGCTTGTGACTCAGGTGAACACTCTCTTCCCTTATCACTTTCTTTCCTTGGTTTTAAGGTTTCAAGGACACTACAGTTTCTGGGTTGTCTTCTTTCTCAAATTTCTTTTAGGGTCCCTCCTTACCTCTTTGACCCTTAAACAGTGCCATAGAGCTCAGCTCTCTAGATGATTTCCCATCTAAACTCATGGTCTTGGTGATCTCCAAATTCACATCTTTAAATGCTATTCAAGCACTGAAGTCTCCTAAGTGCTTATCTATAGGCCAGTCTGCTCTATGAAAATAGGCCTAGCACGTCCATTGTCTACTTCACATCCCCTTTGGGGTGTCTATGAGGCTTCTAGTCTTTGCAAAACCAAAATTTCTTATTTCCAAAGCCCCCAGCTTGCTCCTCCCATAGGAGTTCTTATCTTTTAAATGCTAATTCTTTTGCCTGGTTGTTCAGGCCAAAAACCTATTAGACAGTTTGAGTTATTTCCCATTTTTAATTATGATAAGCGATACTGAGATAGGCATACAGGTATAAAAGTTTTTAATGGGTCTTCTCACTTTATCTGATAACCCACATCTAATCTGTAAGTGGACCCATTTGCCTTTCACTTTAAGATACACCCAGAAAGGGACCACACTTCAGTACCTTGGTACTTCCTCTTAGCCCAGGCCATCAGCCTCTTCTGTCTGGATTATTACAGTGGCTTGCATCTGGTCTCTCTGATTCTGTACTACTATTCCCCACCTCCCACAATGGTCTATTCAACCAGAGTGTCAGAATTTCCTTACTTTTAAAAACTTAATAGTATTCCACTGTATGTAAACACCTCCTTTGTATACAGTGAACTCTTGGGTTGTTTCCACCCTTTCGTTATTGTGAATAATGCTCTTATGAACATGGGTACACGGGTATCTCTTTGAGACCCTGTTTTTAATTCTTTGTGTATAAGTCAATGTTTAACAGCATATCAATTATATCACAAGGTTTGGGGAAGGTAGCATAAAGAATATCTCTCATATTCTTTGTGAGCTTGTATTAATATTATTGTTATTTCTTATTGAGTGCAAATTATGTTAAGGGTCTCCCATTAAGACTTAATTATACAGTCAATTAGTATCTCTCCTTTTCTAGTCATAGGAAGTCTACTTACTCCTATTCTGTGACTGTTTTCAGAGCATTGGAATAGAATTTGTTTTCCTTGCATTTCTAGGATCTCTGACAGAGCAGGGCAGAGGAATTAGCTTTCACCCCCCATTTTATGGATTGCACACAGAAGAGAGAGGATGACAACTGAATAAAGTAACATATTCATTAATGATATTGTAAGACTCATCCAGCAGTAGGAAGGCGTGTATTCTGGAAAGATTTCTAGGGATGATTTTTACATCTCCAATACTAATTTTCACTGATTTAGATATAAATAAGCTTACGGGCTTTTGAAATTTTAAGTTGAATAAGCATATCCCCTGCCTGATGCCTGACTCCAGGTGTGTCCTTTGCAATTTGCAGCACACCATTAAAAAATAGGGCCACTTATTCAGCTTTCCCAGGAATTTCCTGCAAAAAAGGATTACAGGCAAAAAAAAAATAATGTTGCACCATTTGTATTTTGATAAATTCTAAAACTTGTCCTTTTCTAACTTGAGATACAGACAATTCATGTAGAGCGAAAGGTCACATACACAGTGACTAATTTATGAGGCTTTCACTCCTGCGGCCGTGATATATTAAGTTGCTTCAAGTATTGGAGGCTCCCACTGAAGAGATGAGAATGGTCATTCAAAGTCATAACAGTATTTAGCAAATTGGCAATTACCTACTGATTGGTGCTCGTTTTGGTGGTGTTATTCGCTAATAGAGTGTATTTTTCTTAAGTTAATATCAGAGATGTAAAATGTATGTAAAATAAATGTAAAAATGTGCTTTTTTCCTCCCCCACCCTTTTATGTTTTTCTTTTTTTAAAAAATTATAGTTAAAAAAAAAAGAAAACCACATAACATGAGACCCAACCTCTTACTGGACTCTTCCAATTGACAGCACAGAGCTGTAAACAGCAAGAACAGTGCTGCGCAGCAGAACTCTAGAATGTTATCATCTTACATGATTGAAACATTATACTGTTAAATAACAAAAATTCAAATGAGTAAATTTTAAAGCTATAAATGGCTTTGTGAAATGATTCATAAAATGGGCAGCATCCTATCAAGCAAGTGGAGAGGTTTTTAAAGGCAGAGACGGAGGGGACAAAGGGAATTATGAGTGATGAATGCATTTTTTTCAGGCAAGGCTGACCTCCTCAGGGGAGTGGAAGGGGTCTTTTAGGGGATTGACTCCTACTGCTGACTAGGAAACTGCAGTTTGGCTGCTTAAAGGTTACTTTCCTGGGCAATGTTGAAACTGTAATTAGATTAAGTATTAATCTTGGTTTGCCGACATGGGGCCTTAACATGAGTGACTCCATTTTGGGCCTACTATCCATCCCCCACCCCCTTTTTTGACAATACCCATTGAACAGCAACTCCAATTTTCTGTCATCACCCATCCCTTTAGTTTTTATCCCCAAAGCTCAGAAATGATGAGAGCCAACAGGGAGGAAAATAATTCCCAAATCAAATTGCTTCTAATCGTCTCCAACCTGCCTGGCATTGTTTCTGACTGTAGTTATGCTATTATCCTGGGTGATTTAGAGATAAAGGTTAATGTTTATTTAGCAGTTATGGGTCTGTGCTAAGCTCTTTTAATCATGATCTCATTTAAATCTCAACAGCATTGTGAGTTAGATACAATTATCTGCTTTTTTAATAGGTGAGGTAACATATTGAGAAAATTAAATAATATCCTCACACTTATGCAGACTGATGATTTGAACTCAAGCCACCTGCTTCCAGGATGTATACCATTAATAACGCTGTTAAACTAGGTTTGAAACACTCCTTCTCCTCTTCCAGTACATGCATACACCCACTGCAAATCTTATGTCAGGAAAAGGTGGCTACAAATTAAATGCCACAAAAACCCAACAGAAAACAAAAATAAATATCTTCAGTAGGAACTCCTTTCTGTGCACACTGTCGAAAATCATGTAAATGCAGAACTCACAGAAACTTAAACAGGGATCACTATAGGTTTTATGTCTATAGACCTAATTAAAAGTTGAAAGACAAGGGTTGTAATTTCTTTGTTTTGGTAGAAACCAACTGTTATAACATTACCATGAGTCACATGCCTGCTTTATGGATCCAGTCCCCAGATATTTAGTTTGGGTCTTTTTTTTTTCTTTCAAATTTCAACATTAAATGTTTTAAGGAAAGGTATGTGCTTTTCATTTTGGCACAGTCCTCACCACTCCCGGTCTGGCTTTATCTGCTTCACTCACTCACTTTTCCTGCTTTGCCCTCTTAGGCATTTGTGTTTGAAATCCCTGTTTAGCAATAAAAATGAGAGTGGGCATGATGTGATTTTCTTTATATTTGTAGTATGTTAGTATATAATGTACTTATTTTACCTTGAGGCAACTTCTGATAAGGCATTTGCTCTCTTAGTATATTTATGTTAATATAATATATGGTCTCCTTTTTTTTTTTTTTAATCAGTGCACTAATATATTTTCCTGTTGGATTCCTGTTCATTTAATTCTTCACAATCTCTGAGCCAGATGTAGATATGTGTCAGAAGAGAAAAGGGGCTTTCTTATAGTTGCTGCTGTTGGTGTGTGTGTGTGTGTGTGTGTGTGTGTGTGTGTGTGTGTATTTCTTAGAGATGTTTAAAAAAAGGATGAAGACCCACTTCTCTGACTTCTACTTGTCCCTTGGTAAAGATTAATTAAAATAAAATGCTATTGCTTTGAGATCCAGCAATGTATTACTTTGTTTGCGGGGAAGGTGGTAATGACTGAGTTGATCAGAAGAGGTCAAAGTCAAATTGCTTCTTTCCTCTGATCCTCAGTTTCCTTATCCATAAAATGCAAGTAATGATACTTCACATAATTTATGAGCAGTTTTGATAACATACCCAGAAAAGTGCCTGACACTTTAGAAATCCAGAAAGGGTAGGTTGCTATTTTCCTTTCTTTTATTCTTCTCAGAAACAAGGATTGAATACAGACACTGCCAGTGATATCAAAGTATATAAAAGGATTTTTGATGAGAATGTCAGAGAAAGGTTGCAATAAAAATGTACTATTGCCAACAAAATCTCCCTCAAACTGCCACATGATGTCAATATGCTTTATATATAAATTCATTTCTCTCTGTGTGTGTGTGTGTGTGTGTGTGTGTGTGTGGACATGTATGCCGCATTGGTGTACTTGTAAGTGTATGTGTTGTGCACACATATGCGCCTTTGTGTGTGGATCACTGTGTTTGTGAGTGCAAGTGTGGATTTATGTGTGCAGAAAGAAACGGGGCTGGAGGAAGAGGATACATTGCATTAGCTACTTGATGGCAACCCTTATTCAGTGTATTGTAACTCATGGTATATAAAATAAAGTTTGTTTATGATGTTGGTCTTATCTTCTAATTAAAATCATAGGCATGCAGCATCTTTATACCTGCATAAAGTAAGCAGTTTAATTTCTCTGCACCAGGGGAAAAATGATTTCATTGCCTGTTAAATAGCCCATCAGTTCATCGAGAGAAGGGAGTGAGGGCGACTATGAAAGCCTCATTCTTACCCAGTATATTTGTCTTCTCAATCTCTTCAGTGAACGTGGATACATCCTTTGAGGTTTCCTCAAGGGTAGCAGGGGTGCTTTACCCAGTTGTCTGTACCCCCTCACAGTACCAAAGAAGGAGAAGTTTATCCTATTTTTAAATAACCCATCTAAATTTTTTTCCTCTACATTATTCACTCATCAATGAAAAAATGTATATACTGTATCCATTTCTTAAAAATTTGCTGATAACTAGTAATAACTTATTTCAATGAAGCCAAAGCAAATATTTGAGAAGAAGAAAGTAAGCTTGTCTTGGAAGCAGCAAAGAAATAAAAGAGGAAAAGGACTATGAATCTTAGCAGTTAAAGGAATTGAATTTGTTTTAAAGCTTACTTTATAATACTAATATATACTATGCTAACATTTAAAAAATCTGTTATTTAATAGTTTTATTTTATAAGGAATGGAAAAGTTTTTGGCTTTATTTTGTATCTTGGGCCCCGTGATTTATACCATGCATAGAAGTAACCCTAAAAACTTGTGGCAGTAGAGCCTGAGGCAAGGAAAACTATAAGAGGAAAAAAAGTCATTTGCTCATTTAGTCACTCAGCAAGCATTAGGAACTCCAAGAAGCTGGATAGAGCTGGCTAATAAAAGTTGAAAGTACTATGCTGCTGATGAAGCCAGAGACATATGCAGGGGGCAGATTTTGCTGGGCTATTTTAAGAATTTTAGAATATAAGAGGATTGATGGTAAGCCATTGAATGGTTTTAAATAGGGGAATGTAGAATCAGTTTTGTATTATAGGATGGTTGTTCTGGCCACAGTGTTCAGAGAGGATTGGAGAGGACAAAGCAAAGTGAGATTGTTAGTGGTGTTTTATAGTAATGCAGTACCGAGATTATCACCTTTAGACTATGGCAATCACAATAGTCAGGGACAGAATGATTTTATAGCTAATGAATAGGTAAAATTGACAGGGCTCAGAGACTAATTGTAGGAGAAGCAGAATGGAAAAGCATTATTAAAGATGAATCTCAGGCTTTTGGCTTCCCATGATTGGTTGGTAGAAACACTGAGCCAGGCAGGAAACATTTGGGGAGTAATAGGGCAGGGATGAGGTTCACTGTGAGGCGTGTTGAGTTTGAAGTGTTTGTGGGACATCCAAACAGAAGGAGCTACCAGGAAGCTAAATTTTCAAGTCTGAAACTATGAGAAGGGGACCTCAGTGTGAGACTTAATTTATGAGCTGTCTACAGAAAGATGGTAATTGAAGAAAATACAAACAAGAGTAGAAGTCGCTGAGGAAAAATGCGTTAAGTGGAAAGAGAAGTGTGTCAAAGATGAGGGTGGCCATATTATAAGAATAACAGATAAAATTGAGTGTTCAAAAGAGATGAAAAGGAAGACTAGATGAATACAGCATTACAAAGTAATAGGGTGGGGTGAATGCTTCTGAGAAGGATGGAACTGCCAGTGGTATCAAAGATTCTTAGGAGTTTAACTAGAGGAAAGGTCTGAGTACCTAAGTGTCTATTGGATTTAAATACTAGAACATATGTAGTGAGACCAATATCACTGAGTTACTGTAAGTAGGAGCCAAATTGTACCTATTGGAGAGGACTTTTAAGTAAGTACTGAAAGGTAAATAGTAATTATAGCTATCATTTGTCAAGAATATTCATTGTACCAAGTGCTCAAAGCCAGTTTGGGTATCATCATTTCTAATTATTGCTATGGAAACCAAAGCCTCTAGAAGTTAAGTAATTTTCCAAGGTGAGACAATATGAACACAGAAGTGTTGAGATTTGAACATGATTTCTCTTTGCCAAAGCCTTTATAAAATGCCATTCTGTCCCTTTGGCTTGAGGATGACAAACTTTCTTGAGCATCAGGAATTGCCTCAAGGTCCTTTGGGGATATGTGCTTTGGGAAATATTGAGAAAAATCACTTAAATCAATTGAATTATGAAAACAAATCAGAAAGAACAAAACAAACAGTGTGATCATAGAGGGATCCTTTTCATGACTAAAGAGCGATACAAACAATCGTGTGATGGAGAGCAACATAGAGCACTGAGCTGGGGAGGAGAGAGGTGTGATGGCCTCCAAGTTAGGAGACAAAGGACCCTAAGAACCCACTCCCAATAATTAAAAGAGAAATATCAAAAATGAAGCCTCATTTGTATACAGACTTAATCTTGCACAATATTTCAACTCAATTCATCAATGAAGGACTAAATCAGGGGAAAAATACCAATATCTCATATAGAGGCCCAGATGCCGCTTTTGTGCTATGATATACAAGAGAGTACAGCTGACTTCATAGTTATGTTTTAATTTCTTTATTTATTCTCTCCTACTAACACTCTGATTTCTCCTCTCTCTTATTTTTAGATCATGCTTCTTAGTGATCCTGAAATGGAAAGCAGCATATTGATCAGTTCAGATGAAGGGGCCACCTATCAGAAATACCGGCTCACCTTCTATATCCAGAGTCTGCTCTTTCATCCCAGGCAAGAGGACTGGGTGCTGGCCTACAGTCTGGATCAAAAGGTGAACAGATACTGTTTTCATTCACATCTTATCACTCAGGTACCGCTTGATAAAAAGTGCTTGTTTACTCAGTCCAAATTTTGGAGGCGATTCAGTGGCATTTCATTATTCCAACCAAGTTGATTTTGTCTGCAGCAACTTACTTTCCTTTCTGCTCTTTTGTATCTTTAGTATCAAAATATGCAGATGAGCATCTTTGATTGGCAATGCTCTTTATTATTTCACAGGTCCAAGAAGGTTTTCTCTATAATTTTACTCATTTGACCTTTAAAATACCCTGTGAAATAAATAGGAAATGTGAATTATAATAACTTTATAGTGACTCTAGTAAACAGAACTGTTCAGATGCATCCAGCTAGTACCTGGAGGAGCCAGGGTTTGAATGCATATTGTCGGATTCCAAGTCTAGAGCATATTCCATCACACCATGCTACCCTGATTTGGTAAAATTTAAATATATCATAGTTCTGAGTTTAGCCAAGAAAATGAAGCTTCAACCATTGTCAACTTTGATATTTTCTATAAGTACATTCAAGATATAGTGGGCCAATAAGTCTTCCTCTTTGAGCTTCAGGTTCACATATCCAGCTGTGTACTTCACCTTATCTTTTGTATTTCTCAGAAGCCTCTTGAGTCATCATATTCAAAAAATAAACTCTTGATAGTCCTCCAACATAGCTGATTCTCTTCCAGCATTCCCATATTGTATCCATTTAATTGCAAAAGTCAGAAGCTTGGGAGGTACCCTTAATAATTCCTTGTTTATAACCCAGCATCCTAATCCATCTTGATTTCATGTACTTCTTTCTATGACCACCACCATTCAAACATAGGTTACGTCTGTCATTTGAATCATTTCCAGTGCCTCTTTCAGTGTGTTCATACTATAACCTGAACAATGTATTTTCCAAATGTAGATCTTATGATTTCATGCCTTTGTTAAAACTCTGTCAGCATTTTCTCACAGCTCACAGAAAAAAGACCTCAGTCCTCAGTGGGATGTATAAGCACCTACTTGGCCTGTCCTTTTTTCCCTCTCTTTACTCACTGTTATCAGTTCCCATTGAATGGTTTCCTTACTCTCTCACCCCAGCTGTCTCCTTTGCTCTATTTCCCAAATCTAAAATCTTCTTCCCTAAAGTTAACTTCATCACTCTTAGATCTCAGATTCGATATCACTTCCTCAGGACATTTTTTCTAAACTCCTTGATAAACAAAGTTATATTATTTTTGATGTTCTTTCTCAAAGCACTATGAGAAGGAACATCGATACCCCTTCAGAGTATCTGTCATAGTTGAGACTTTATTTTGATTTATGTGGTTTTTGGAGCATCTGCATTTCTCACTAGATCACAAGCTCCAAGAAGGTAGGGCCATGTCTGATTTTACTAACCAGTCCCTAGCACAGCACCTGGTCATTAATAAGTGCTCAGTAAATATTTGTTAAGTGAACAAATTAGTGATTGAATGAGTAAATGCTATGGCAATGAACCCTCTATTGTTGGTCAACTTACACTTAAGAAAATGGACTTCAGGTGATTCTTTGTATTTTTCTTGTTATCTCTAGAACTTTGGTAGAGTGCTTGATGCCCAACTATTATATAATAATGTTGTGGAATCAATCAGTGTAGGGAAATAGAAAATTCCTTGGTTGAAATAACTTTTTTTCTTTGTTCTCTTTTATTCCTGAAATGGTTGTTCTTTATTATATATCTGAATATGTGATTGTAAATGTGAATGAGTGGATGAGTGAGTGAGTGAGCATGTGTGTGTTTACGTGTGTGTGTGTGCATGTGTGTGATGTTGGCACCGTTAAACAATAATTTTAATATAACCTTTATATCTGTCATTAATGGAGCCTCGAGGTGGGTATCAGGTGCTTAATTCAATCCCATAAGGACACCCACATGACATTTGCAGAGCAAAAGCCATTGCAAATACATTTCTTTCATGGCATCAAGTGGATATTGTATGAAAGACTTAGCCAAATGTCAGATGATCTGTGAGTTTAGATGCTTAGCATAGCCAGAAATTTTGAAGCTATATTGAAAAAATAAATTCTTTGGATGTTGTTAAATGGCTGAATGGTAATATTTTAGAAGAAGCTCAGAACTCCTAAACCATGTTTTTATTTATACAGAAACAAGCTAGATTAGAAGCAACAGACATTCCATGCCAAGAGGTTGATAAACCAACTACAATGTGCCTTGTGTTTATCTGGAAGAAACATCCCTTTCTCCATCACCACAGCACTGAGAATTTTGGGGGCATTGCTGAGAAAAGATCTACTCTTGTGGATATAATGCATTCAAAATACTTTCAGACTTGGTGGCTGCTTTTTCACTTAGTAAAAATATTTGAAAATGTGGCAGTGGATGTTGTTGGATTTTCCTAACCACACTGTACATTTCTGGATGTATTATTCCTTAGGTATTCTTTCATGTTGACATCTTTTGTGTAAAGTGGCCAGATGTTCTTCATGCCTATAAAGTTTTGAACCGGTGCTCTGCCATTCTTTTAAATAAATGGAGTGAGGAGGCAGATGACACCTCTGGCAACATTTGTAGAGATGACATAAAACACCTAGATCCAGTCATCCAGGATGCAGAAGAGGTTTTTTGGTTTGCTTTATTTTGTTTTCTGTGTGTGTGTGTGGGGGGGGGGGATAATTTATTGGTTTAGAGTCAAGGAGAGTGATGCTTTGCAGCCAAAAATGAAGATATAAGGATAGTTGAGATTGATATACAATTGTCTTATTGCAGACTGGAGCATTCTCTAATGTGCATGCATTGAGGCAGCTGGTTTCTTCTAGAGAAAATGAAAAATGCTAGTGTTAAGGTAACTGCAGCATTAAAGGGAGATGTTTGCGGTGAGGAGTGAATCAATGTTTCCATTATTGTACCTTTGATGAAATGCACTAGCAATTCCTTTAGAATCGGTAAGCCTGTCTCATTCTGTTGTATGTATTACAGAAGACCTAATTGAATGATATTTTAAAGGGATGATATCCAATTGTTTTACCTTCCAAATTGCTACCCCAAAGCTGTAGGAGACTTGCCAGGAGATCTCACTTGGTAAAGACACTGCTAGAGAACCAAAGAAATATCTCTGGATAAAACAAAATTATATCTAGAAATTGAGAGATGCACATAGCATTGTGTTAGTTGAGGTGCTGAATGACAATTTTTGAGGCAACTGAGAAACATGGCTATCTTGCACTGGTCAAAGCCAAGTTGTGGGTGAAGATCATCCAAGCCTTCCAACTTCCAAAGCTGCAAAGGAGTGGGGAGGTAGACAAAAAATGCACCTTGCACTTGACCCTGTTGGAGAGCCATACCTCATTTGTCCTGATGTGTCCCAATATAGGAAAGTGCTTTCTGTTTTCTGCTCAGCTTGACTTGGGCTTTTGACCAAGTCTTTGCATTCTGGCCATTCTGTGAGAGTCCCAATTCCTGCCAATTCTTTTGTCAGCTCCTCTTCAAGATTTTCTTGCAATATTGGATTTTAATACAAAAAGAATCAGTGAAGGCAAGAAATCCTTTTGTGGGTATAAGAATCTTTGGAGATGCTTTACAAAAATCTTTGTGATTAAAAAACAACCAGCAAAAGTATTAGGTTATGGTTGACCAAATTAGAAATAATAAAAGATATGCTGCCTCTCCTCTCCTTTCCTCTCCCCTTCCCAAAGCTCTAGAACACCATTTAGGGGCTGCATATTTAAGAGGCAGAAATTTTTTTTTGTTTTCATCAGGCTATTTCCACACTGATAACTGAAACAGTTACTTTGTGGTATTTTGAATTACCTGGAGGGCTCAATGATGTTATTAAAATTGAGAATTTTTGAAAAATTTTGAGATAGTTTTTTTGGACATTGCAATCCTCTAAATAGATAGGTACTGTTTTCATTGCTATAGAAAGCTGTATGTTTAAACATCTCTCATCTTGACAAGAGACTCAGTTTAGTTTTAAAAAAAAATTGGCATGTGCTCATATATTCACAGATGCATACATCCTGACACAGGGGGCCTTCCATTGGTGATGGAGGGCTGAAAATAGCCATTTTTTCTGAGTAAGAGGCAGGATTGCAAAGCTCTTTATTATCATTTATCTTTTTTGGCAAAATGAAACTTTTACAAATACAGCTGGCTTTGGTGATCAGAGATGAGGAACTCACTGGTTTTTAAACTATTGTTTTTCAGACACTCCTGGGCTAGACTAATCTAGAATGTACAATAATATCAATGTAAAACGTACTTTTTGGAATACTAGCACACCTATGATAGGATGCTATTTCAGTACTTGGGGAGGTGGGTGGCCAAGTATGGTTTTGCATGTTTTTTTTGTTTGTTTGTTTTGATCACTTGCTACCAACCAAGGTCAATGGCAGCTTACAGATCAATGAGCTGGTTAAGAAGCTGAAGCAGTTTTAGGTATGGTCACTGGCAAACAGAGTTCCCAGTGGAGGAAGTGATGGTAGCTCCATGTGGGCTTTCCTGCTTGGTTTCTACCTGATGCTGCCATGTCATGCATGAGCATCGTACTGAAGTATTAGAGTGTATCTGCGGTGTGGAGGCCCTGAGAAGTCAAAAGGAAGTTTAAACCTGTATTTCTGGAATGCTGGATAAAAATGAAGCTGTTTCTTTCATTTATATTCTTCTGTAAACCCTCAGATTAGAAATGTAATTGTATTCAGAGCCTCCAGGATTAGTAGGTGATGATAACTTTCCTCAGTAGCCATTGGTAGAAACAGGCATCATGTCTCCCCACCTGGTGGGGATAAAGCTGTTGGGGATTAACTAGGGTTGACCATGATTTTGAAGCTTATCCCCCATGGAATAACAGTAGAACTGAAGGGCACTTTTT
This sequence comes from Macroglossus sobrinus, assembly GCA_004027375.1. Taxonomy (NCBI): domain Eukaryota; kingdom Metazoa; phylum Chordata; class Mammalia; order Chiroptera; family Pteropodidae; genus Macroglossus; species Macroglossus sobrinus. The sequence continues at coordinate 186,179 of PVKZ01000978.1, read as the reverse complement.
ATTTAAAGAAAAACATTGCATTTTTGTTAGACCCCCTTCCATGCCTGTAAAACCATTTACATATCATTTAAGAGAAAAAAAATGTATAGTCCCACTCACCTATGCCAAGCTGACACTGCTCTTACAGATGGCTCATCAATACAGAGGAGATGTACCATCTCCATTACCGTAAAAACACCAGTTTCCATGAGGCTATTTTCCCATAGGTAAAAACAAAAACAGTATACCAAAAATGGCCCTATTGTTTTATTAAGGATGTGGAACCACCACTGTGTTATTCAGATATTACCAATAATCTGTTTGAATTGAGTTCTGAATGAAATACTGGTTTAATATAGAATAGTAACTTTCATTCAAGGAAGGTGGTGCATTAAGGATGTCCACCTGTGTTAATATTGCTCGTGAAAACATTAGCTCAAAGGAATAGCCTTCAGCAAAACTCAGATCTGGTGGCTTTGTATTTCTGACCTTCCTTTTCCTATACCATGTCTCAGACTTTCTGTTCCCTGACTCTACTTTCTAGGTATCCATTTTGGTAACTTGACACATTTCTTTCAGAGAAAAAGTCATTTGCTAAAATAATGGAAGAAACACTGTATATGTATGTATGTGTGTGTGTGTGTGTGTGTGTGTGTGTGTGTGTGTATGTGTGTGTGTGTGAGTGTGTGTGTGTGTGTATATATATATATAGATAGATAGATAGATAGATAGATAGATAGATATAGATATGTATGTATGTATGTAATAACAAGGGTACTCAAATACCTTTTTCCAACAATATCTTTCTCAAAGCAGTATGTTCTCATGGTAAAAATCTATCATGACAGTATTTTGGTAACAGATGTGACTACAGGTACAGGTGGACAAGGTGATGGAGCAATGCAGCTTCATTGCCTTCTCTGTGTTCCCACTTCCTACATGGAGTGACCTTGTCTTCACAGATGCAATGATCTTTTGTGCTCACACTTCTTCCCAGTGTCCCTAACTCTGATGCCTTTGCCTAATTTTGATCCTAGGTTTCCAGTTTTCCAGTCAGACTTAGGGATTCTTTTTCTTAATTTTTCCCTTGCAAGCCTTTCTAGACTTACAATTTTGTCTACCTGACCTGACCATACCTCCTATCCTCCCTCCATTCTATGCCTCCATTTTGACCACTCACCTTGATATGACAGCACCGGGTCTTTTAAAGTCGGGGTCAGTCTTTAAACCTTTAAAATAGGAATATAATATACATACAGGAAAGTGCACATTTCATGAGCTCAGTGAATTTTCATGAATATACCTATGAAACCAGAACCCTAATCAAGAAACACACCACAACTGGCATCCCAGAATACCCCTTGTGCACTTTTCCAATAATTATCTTCCACATCCCGTGGAGACTATTCTCATTTGGTATTATTTTTAATTAATTGATAATGATTGATGACTAGCTGAGAAAGGTTGGAAGATAGGAAGTGAGGTAAATGAAAGAGAAGGAAAATTTTTAAAAATATTAACATGAGAAGATTAGACTAAATTCACAGTAAGAATTCATTAATGTTGAATAAGCCCAACTAAACCAGAAAATTTATAAGGAAACTTTCAAAAAATGTTCATTTAAAGCTAATTTAGCAGATTTCATTTTTTTAAATGTGCTACTTTCTGTGCCATAAAGAAAATAACCAATGCTTGCAAAGATGTGGTGAAACTTATATTTTGATATAGTACTGACGATCATGCAAATAAGTTTTCCTCCCTGGAAAAAACTTCACAATGTGTATCAGAAGACATTCATGTATTCATAACTTTGATCCAATGATACCCGACTTTTGAGACTATACCAATGGAATAATACCACAAAGCTTTAGGCATAATGTTTATCCAAGTCATTTATAATGAGAAAAACTGGGTAGAAACTTAGTGAATTACCAACCAAAGGGACTTTAAATCATAGTACATAAATTTGCCAGAATATTATGCACCCATTAAAATGGTGTTCATGATGACCATGTAACAACATGGATACATATTAATACCTATTTAATTCATATGTATCTCATATTACATACATAATACATATATATATAAATTTATACATAATACATATTAAATAAAGTAGTACTCTTCAAATGCAGGTGTACAAAAATAAAATTTAAAAAAAGAAGTAAGGAAGAAAAGATAAAAGGAAGGAGAAAAATTTAAAAAATAATGAAAGAAACTATTTCTAAATATTACCTGGGTTCTACTAAGATGATGACATTATGTTTATGAATTTTTTCCATACCTATTCTTTTTAAAATTTTCTATTCTTTTATTAGATTACTTTTATCATTAAAAAAAATTTAAAAAGTAATCTACCTTCCGTAGCTTATTATGTTCAGTCCTAATTATAAGGCAGTGCTCCTTAAAAAGGTTTTAGATGTGAATAGCACCAATTTATGTAAAATAATTTCAAATTATTATTTAAATACCTTTTTAAGAAGCAGTGTGCCATATAGAAGAATTTTCTTGTACTAGGAATACATTGAGCCAGAGGCTTCTCTTTTCTTCAGCTTTACTTTTCACCATGGTCCCTACTGAAAAGTGAAACTCTAGGAATTATATTTTTTCTCCTAAAAAAAGTATACTCTTGTTGGATATAACTTCAATCTATATTATTTACAACTCAGTGATAGATATAGGTTTTATTATTTAGAAGCACCCACTATAGATAGATGTTAAGGAAGTGATTTATTCTGGTAGTTTTCAGATGAATTTTGCAGCTATATCCCCAAATTGAATTAGTATTTGGTTATTTGATTTGACAGCTACAATAGAAACAGATACTCTGGAGCCAAGGGGTATAGACATATGTAGGGAAGTAAGGTTTGTATCAAGTAACTCTTAGACTACCTATATTACATTACTCAGTGCTGGACATATGGGTGCTTCTGGAAATGGAGATAGATGTGCTTAAGCGTCTCTCATGTATGGGTACTGAAAGGTGCTTTTATGTACATTATTATATTGAATTCTCATAGAATCTGCAAGGTGGGTATTATTATTTCCAAGTTACAGGGGAGCATATGACTCTTGAAGGTGATATTAACTTGCTGTAGTCAGTGAGGGGCCTGGCCTGCTCTCTATTCTAGGCCAAGCTGAGGTCCCCTCAGTCCCCCAAATTACCACATCTCACTCTCCCTAGGAGAGAGATAAATCTTTCACCAATGCAGGGCAGAATGCCTTATGGGGCACTTTATAGTGAGCAGCCCCAGAGAGCATTGCAATAGTGAGACAACACAATTAGCTGTGAAGAGACCAGAACTTGAAATGAATGCAACGGTTCTTCTGTCATATTCCTCAGCTGATGGCACTATCTGGGCAAGGGACTTTGAGGAGGGAAGTCATCAAACTGCTTATTGGTGGATCATGGGCCATAGAACTAATTAATTCTGCCTCAGGCATAATATAAACAACAAGGCGGTTTTGTTTTTTTCAGGATTTGTCTCGTTTTGTTCAGTTTTCCCATTAATTTGCTCCAACATTTGGGTTAATATATAGATTAAACTAAAACGTTTGCCATTTAAATAGGTAATACTACGATCTGAAGTTTTTAAAGGAAACTTATGGAGACAACATCGTTAATATGGTAATGAAGATAGAAGTTGAAATCATTTAACTTCATTTACAAATCATGAATATGTATTATGCTTTAAATGAAAAGAAGGGCTAAAACAGATATAGTGTTTGTTCAATTTGCTAAAGAGAAGACAATTTGTCAAGATTTCCCCCCCAAAACTCAAGCAATATGCAAATGTAGGAAAATCAGACCCCCGTGTTAATTCCATGGCATGATGAATATTTTTATAATCCTAATTAGTACCAGTCATTTAGTCTAGCAATTTTCCCCAATCTAGCCAATTTGAAATTAAAATAGATGCCTTGATTACAAAACTCATTAGCAAAGAAGCACCCTTCTCACTAACCAGTTCATTTAAAATGCACAAACTGAATGAAGTGTGGAACACTTGTGTTGTCAATTGGCATAAGTGAAGTGAGTCTTAATTGGAAGCATTGTGAAGTATTTGTATTGCTGCATGTTTCATTGCAGTATAATATATCATTCATTAAATGTAACAAAAGCAACTTTTAAATGGTTTAATTAAGCATAGTTGGTGCACTTGGTAATTTTTATAAAGTCGAATGTCACAATTGTTTGCATTTGAAGTACTGATGTATATTAATGTCAGAAAAACGAAGTCTGACTCTGCATTTATCACTCTGGTTATGCGAAGAATGGCAGGTTTAATGTGAGAGGAGAAAATTAAAGTATAGAACATTGACTTCTTACTTAAAAGTACCCAAATGTATATTGTCCTCGTGCATTTGGACTTGGAAACTCCAGAACTGCCTGATTTATGGCTGGGAAGAGAGGGGAAGCCTGAGGACGCAGTGTGAAAGGGAAGGAGAAAATGAAAGGAGAAAAAAACAGTTGGGGATTTTTCTCTTTGTAATTTCTTTTTAAATTTTCTTTTTTAATCAAGGGAGGAAGTAGTAGGTGGAGAGAAACCCTCGCCAGTATATTTTCATCTACTGAAAAGAGCAATGGAGATGTGTAGCAGTGCAGATTGATGTTCTGACTAAGCCAAACATGGTGGGAGGACAGAGGACGGGAAAATTGGCTCCAGGCCAGGGAAATTCTGGAAACAGGAACCCCACAAAAGTCCTGAGTCAGAACCAGATAGCAAAGAGTTCAAGGCTGCCTTTTCTGTAGCAGAGTCTACAGAATGAGTTGCCATAGTGGCAGTTATATAGGCATAAGTCAGTGTTCCATTGATGTTTATTCTCTGTGTAATCCAGATGTCAGCTGTTGCCTCATATTTATAGGCTCTTTCTACCTCACATCAGTGATGATGTAAAACACAGCCATGTCACTGATTTCCATGAGGAATCTAATTAGATTAAGGCACTGTCCATACCCTGCCCACATCCATTTGGTATTTCCACTGTAGTATGCTCCCACAGACTTCTGATAGCTGAGATGTGCATGACTTTGCTGGAGAGTTTTCTCCAAACTCCATGGATGCTACTTCACTCCTCTGCACAACACGTGGTAGAAGTGCCAAGGAATAACATGTGGGAGCAGTTCTCAGCCAATGACCAACAGAGCTGGGCATATAGATACCCTAGTTTCCTTTCTTCTCAGGTGGGACGACTCTGAGGCATGTGGTTTATATGCTTTTCCAGAATTTCCCAATTAGATTAAGCTCTAGTTGCCCACAGAATTAGCTGTGGATGATCAGGTGGGCCAAGTATAATCTCAGGGTTACAGCAAGTAAAGGAAGAATCCAAACAATGAGATGTGACAGTGGACACCAAGATTGGAGTGATGCTCTTTAAAGATGGGGCCATGAGGTGAAGTTGGCAGGCGGCCTCTAGAGGCAGGACAGGAAATAAATTCTCCTCTGGAACTTCCAGAAGGAATGCAGCCCCGCTGACATCTTGATTTTAACCCTGTAAGACTGATTTTGGACCTATGACTTCCAGAACTGCAAAATAATAAATTTGTTAAGCCACTGAGTTTGTAGTAATCTGTTACGGCAGTGCTGGGAAACTAAAACACTCACTGGGTCTTCTCTCAGCTTCCATGGATCTCTGCCCCACAGCAGGGAACGTTCTCCGCTTATCTGCACCTGCTTCTTGGCAGCCTGGGCATCCACAGACCCAGACTCAGGTCATCCAGGTTACACTTTGGACTCCTCTTTACACTGATCCACACAGTGTTGACATGAGAAGTGTTCCTCCTTTGAATAATTCTGGTGAAGAAAAATGTTCGTCGTCTTGTCTCATGTTGTACCAGTTTGCTAGGCCTGCCACAACAAAGTACCACAGACTGAGTGTCTTAAACAACAGAAATGTAAGGTTTCATAATGTGAAAAGCTAGAACTCTGAGATGAAGGTTTGTTTTCTTCTGAGGCCTCTCTCCTTGATGTATATAAGGCTGTCTTTTCCCTGCATCTTCACATGATCTTCCCTCTGGTGTGTATCTATATCCCAGTTTCCTCTTCTTATAAGAATACCAGTCAAATTGCATTAGGACCCACCCTAAAAAAACACACAGACAAACAAAAAACCAAAACAACAACAACAAAACCACCCCCCAACCCCCCACACACCTCATTTTAACTTAATTAACTCTTTAAATACCCTGTCTTCAAATACAATGCTATTCTGAGGTATGAGGAGTTAGGATTTGGAGGGGACACAATTCAGCCCATTTCAAGGCTGCTGAATGATGAAAGTCTTGTTGTCCTTTGTGTTTCTACTGCCCTGTGTGAGGGGAGAGTAGGAGTCTCTCTTTGCTGTGTAGCTTGAGGCACTTGGAAGGGAACCAACTGCCAGAAAGGATTTGCAATGACGGTGAGAGGAAAGGAAGTGGGGGCGGCACCAATCCTTGAGATGGAAACCAGATTCTCATAAGAGGCTCTGAGACTTGTCAGGAAGGTTTCAAACTTGACTCTGAGTAAGTTTAGGAAATAATGGAAGGTGCAAGAAAAAAGCTGGTACCCAGGCCGTGGAGACCACTGGAGAGAACTGTGAGGGAACAAAAACTGAAAGAAATATCAGAATGAAACTTTTTTTTTGAAAAATTTATTTATTTAAATTAGTTTCAAGTATATAATACATTGATTAGACATCTATAATGTTCATAAAATGATCCCCCCAATTGTTCCCACCCTCCTCTGGAAACTTATTTTTGAGAATCATGGCTATTAACTTGTATAAGCTAGATTTGTTTTGTTTTGTTTTGGTTGGTGCTTAATTTTCATTCTCTCTGCATTTGAAAGGATTGGTAGATCTCAGTTGTACCAGAAGTTACAGGAAGAGATTTGATTGACCTGAGTGTGTTACAAATCTTAAAATTCATCATTGGCTTCCCATAGCTTGGAGGATAAAATTTACTTAGCACATAAACCATCATTTGAGTCCTGTCTAACTTTCTACCCCTCTTCTCAAACAGTCCCTTCACTCATGCAACAGAGGTGAATGCACCCTCCTGTTCCACCCCAAAATACCTTAGCACATATGTTTCCCTGTGGAAATCCCTTTCCCCTTCTTCAGCTGGCTAGTCCTATTTATCTTTTAAAATTCAATGCAAATATGACTTTCCAGAGAAAGCTTTCCCTAGACAAACTTATCCATGGGAACATAACTTATTAAGGTTTTGAGGAAAAGTTTAGAAAGAAGCCATTTTTATATCCACCTACTAAAGAGTTTTTTATTTTATGGTTTTACATGTTATTAGTATGTAAGGGCTGCAGGACAATGTTTTTCTCAGTGTTTAGACATCCATAGATCTTAAATTGTCCCTGGATAAGAGATAAAGAGGATGCAAACTTTGTGATTGCATAGAAGTCACAGGTAGAAAAGGTGCCTGATGACCCCAATGATGACAAGAGCCAAAAGGACACCATCAACTTGATAGTCTGATGCCCGCAAAAATATCTAAGGCCAAGGGCTGTGACTACAGCATGTTTGCTAACAAAGGAGATGCTTGTTTCTCAAAAGCACTGAGCAAGAGAGAGGACAAGGTGCTGCCACCAAGGTATACCATAGAGGGGATAATGACTTTGTGCTTGCTTTTTCCTTTAGCTGCTTCCCTGACATTTTGCCCCACGCCTCTCTCAGCTGCTCTGAGCACTGGAGGCAGCAGCCAGCAGTGGCTGTCTGATTAAGTTATTGAAATAAAGCTTTTAAAAATGGAGACTTTTTAATTTGAAGCACTTGGTAGAGATACCAGAAGGGGTAATCTAGAAGCTTTGTAATAAGCAGCTGGGGAATGAGTGAGGGAAAAAAATGTATTAACTCTCCATCCTTCAAATACTACTGTGGGTTTAAATGTTTTTGTAATTAAGATGCTGAGAAGTGGCTGAGAAATCTCTCCCACGAATGTATCGGGTGTGGATGGGCGCTGAACCTTTAGCCCAGGGGCTAGCCTCTGAAGGGAGCTTTCAGGTTTCAATAGTCAATCATTACTCTCTTGATATAATCTGTCTACCCTTAGGTTTACACAGTATCTTTCCCTTTTTTGATGCTGAAAATGCCAGTTTAATAACCAGGTACAACACTAATATTATTCATGTAATCGCCATTAAGGTATCACAACTTAATCATTAAAAAGAACTGAAAACCAAACCATAACCCTTATCTTTTTTCCTCTATGTAACTAACTAACAGATATCAGAGTCTAACATATTCTAACAAAGACTGATGTTTTAAAACATTGGTTTTTTTTTCTCTCAAGTGAATATTGATACAATGAATGGGAAAATGAAGAAAAAAGCATAGAGAGCAGAAACCATTTCTTATTTTTTAGTGTATTTATGGAAAGTATCAACAGGCTGCCTTTTATTATCCAGATACCAGGTCAAGGATATTACATTCAACAAATACTTGTTTAAAATTTACTACATAACAGGACCTAGGGGTGCACTAATGGAAGATACTGATGCTACCTCTGCTATCTTGGAAAGAGAAATATTGATCAAAGAAGTAATTGATGCCAGTTGTGAGAAGTGCTACAAAACAGAAGTGTAGATTTTTATCAGCATAGATATTAAGAAGAAGGTCTGACCTATCTCCAAAAATGTTCGCTATAATTACTGTATGGGAGAGCTGAGATATTCTCTTGGAGTTAAACATTTTTAAGTGCTCACAAACATTATTCAAAATAAAACTAAGGTCACTCCATGAGTTGATTTCAGATTTTTATAAAAAATTTATTGAGGTATATAGTTCATATTCAATAACTATACAAATTAAAGTATACAAATTTAATAGGTTTTTCACATGGATACATCCATGCAGTCTTAACTACAGTCAAGAAAATGAGCATATTCATCACCCCTCCAAAGTTTTCTTGTGCTCTTTTGTGATTCCTTCCTCCCACCCTTCTTCATTACTGCCTGCCTCCCCGCCCACCATATTCATATTTGGGGATTTGTTTATTGCCACAGTTGATTAGTTTGTATTTTGTAGGATTTTATATAAAAGAAATCATACAGCTTATTCTCTGTTTTTTTTTTTTATGGCTTTTTTTCTCTTATAATTATTTTCAGATTTATCCACCATGTTGTTGAGTGTATCTAATAGATTATTCTTTTTTTGGGGGGGTGGGGCTGGTATACATTGTATGTATATACCAAATTTGGTTTATCTATTCACCTAATAATGGACATTTGCGTTGAATTTAGGTTTTGGCTATTGCAAATTAAGATGCTATGACCATTCATTTACAAGTTTTTGAATGGATATATGCTTTTATTTATTTTGAGCAAATACCTAGCAGTGAAATAACTGGATCATATGGTAAACATAGCTTCAGGTTTTTAGGAAAATGCCCAACTATTTTCCGAAGTGGTTGTACCATTTCACATTTCTGCCTGTGACACATGAGACTTATAGTTAGTTATTCTACATCTTCCCTGACACTTGTTAATGTTGGTCTTTTTAATTTAATAATTTAATATCATTGTATCTCGTTGCAATTTTAATTTTCATTCTCTTAGTGACTACAATTATTGTGAGCATCTTTTCATATCCTTGTTTGCTATCTATATTTTTTCTTTGGTGAAGTCCCTGAGCAAATATTTTGCCCACTTAAAAACTGGGCTCATTTAAAAAGTATCAGATTGTGTCTTACTGAGTGTTGAGAGTCCTCTATATTCTGGTTAAAAGTCCTTTATCAGACTTGTGATTTGCAGATATTTTCTCCTATACTACAGCTTGTCTTTTAATTCTAACAGTGTCTTTCAATAAAGAAAAGTTTATAATTTTGATAATTTGTTAATTATTGACTTTTGGATCATGCTTTTGGTGTCATAGCTAAGAAATTTTAGCCTAAGTCAAGGTCATGAAGATTTTCTGTGATCTTTTCTAGACATTTGGTAGCTTTAAGTTTTATATTTAGACCTATGATCTGCTTTGAGTTAAAATTGTATATGGTGTGAGGTATGAGTCAAAGTTTCTAATTATTATTATTGCTTATCTTCATTGAATTGCCTTTGCATTTTTTGCCAAAAATCAATTATCTGTATTCTTGCAGGTCCATTTCTGGACTCAATTCTATTGCATTCAACCCATTTTTTAATTTTGACTCTAAAATCATATTAGCATGATTATTGTAGCTTTATAACAAGTCTTATAGTCTTAGAGTAAATATTCTGAATTATTCTTCTTTATTGAGGTTTTCTTGGTCATTCTAGGTACTTCCGTATGAATTTGAGAATCAACTTGTCAAGTTCTATCTCTTAAAAAGCCATCTGAAGTTTTAATTTAGATTACATAAAGTCTATAGATCAATTTGAAGAGAATTGATATTTTAGAAATAGATTCTTCTCATCCATGGCCACATTATATTTTCCCATTTATTTAGATTTTATTCTATTTAATTCAGCCATGTTCTATACATTTTAGTTTATAGACCCTGCAACTCTTCCATCAGACCTATCTCTAAATATTTCATAAATATAATTTAAAAAATGATATTCAAAATTTAATTTCTGATTGAATTTTTAGTATCAAAGTAGAAAGAATAATCAGTAAGGATGTAGGACAACACAATCAACTCACCTGGCCTAATTTACTTTCATAGAACATTTCATCCACCAAAAGCAGAATATACATTTTTCTCAAGTACATCTAGAACATTTACCAAGATTGGCCATGTCCTGGTCCTTTGTGCCTGAGTACACTTACTGTAGCTCTTCATCTGTAAAATGGAACTATTTTTTTAGTTCAGAGAAGTGTGAGACTACCTAATATGTGAGAAAGTACTTTGAAGCCATTAGAGATAGGAACTAATAATAATTAAGGCCCTTACTACTAAAATGTCACTTTAAAATATCTTTACCTTCACATTCCATTGAAGACGTAAAACTTCAGGAGCTCAGGGAAGGGAGACTGAGCCAGGTGTGTGGAAGAAGAAAAAAAAGTGACTTTTTTTTGGAGGAAATGATACTTGGAAAAAGCATCAGATTAGCACATAGAGGAGATATTCTAGGCAGTGCAAACAGCCTAAGTAAAGGTGTGAAGGTAAGGAAAGGGGAGGCATAGCTAGGATTAGAAAGTAGTTTAGTTTGGGTGGAACACAGAATGCATGGCAGGGTGGAGTGAGGAAGTTAGCCTGAGGGCTGCCAAAGTGGGTCTTTGGGTGTGAGACTAGGATGTTTGTGTTTTATTATGTAGATTGAAAATCATTTCTTTACTTTTTAACATGGTCCCTGTGGAGGTGGGGGAACCGTCTATGTTAAAATAATAACTATTTGAGTAAGTCATTTCTTTCACTGAACTAACCATTCAAAACCTAATGGAGAATCTCCAGTTTTGCCTTTCATCAATTTTATGTGAATTTCCAATTTGTTTCAGAATTTCACACATGAATGTTTCTCTCTTGATACTGTTTCTCCATGCCTGAGACTTGACCTTTCTGTCAATGATTTTATCTCAATTAAGAAATCCATGCTAGATCTGGCGATAACCTGACTCTAACACCTCTTGGTTACAGTTTTAGGGAATAGCTCTTTGTGGATGGTTCCAACTCTTGAGAGAAAGAGAAGGCACAACAGGAATTGGGTGAGGGAGGTGTATATGTGTGCTTTGTTTTCTGGTAACTGTTTCTTGAAGATTACCTCTACATCGATCAAAATCTGGGGCACAGAGTTTAGCATTTAATGATCTTCTCTTCTTCGGTGTGTTTCATGTGTATATTTTGGCTCTGAAACATGACCCTGATTTTTATGCCAGAAACTACTTTTCCATTCTGCATATCTGTTACTGAGGACTTGAAGGATTTACATAATTGTATTGAATGCTCATGTGGATACAAGGACGAATCAGACTCAGACCTTCTTCGAAGTAGCTCATTCAGGTGGGAGGGGAAAGTAATGAACCTTTAATCACATATGGTGTCTTTGGCACTTAGGAAGCAGTGACTTTCTGAGACTACCAGCAGGGAAGGATTTTTGATGACTACACAATGTTGTGGGAGGGAGTGAGCTCAATCTTGGTGGATGAGGGGGATTCACCAAAGAAAGGAACTTACTAGATACTTATTAGGTGCCTAATACATACTGGAAACAAGTCAGTTATTACAAAAGAGGCTCAGCTAAGAATATATGCTTTCTAAAGATGCCTTCTAGGACATCTCATAGTCAACAGACAGCTGAAAGTGTGCCTCTTTGAGGGACATAGTACTAGGTTCTGAGAAGAGAACTGGGCTTGGGCTCAAAAGGCATAGATTTAATCCCATGCTTCTCTTTTTCTTAGATGTGTTACCTGGAGTGGATGGCTTAACTTCTCTGAACCTGCTCCACTTTTTGTAGAATGAGAATATTGATGGAAAGCTCACAGGCATTTTGCGAGAATTCTATGGGAGAAGGTATAGAGATATGTTAAATCTCTACTTGGAACAAACCAGCTCTGTCAGGCCCCACAGCTGAATAGATGACACCCATTTTTATATAATTTGGTCTTTGAATTTGTCGTGGTAGCCAGATGTCCTTCTCTTTAAGGGCAGTTATTTATTTATTTTTAAAATCTCCTTTAGCTACTTTAAATTTTAACTTTCCTAAGACTCCAGGTGGAATTTTTTCTTGGGTGAAGTTGTCTGCCAAGATTCTTTGAACCTTTAGTCTGCTTAATGCCTAGTTGTCCAGACTCATAGCTAGAAAGGCCAGAGGCCTCAGGCAGAGGAGGCCGACTGGGTGGTAGTTGGCTAATAAGACCATATATCATTGAGGACAGTTTCCCAACAGAAAATCATCAGCCGTTGATTAAAATGGACTGTGGATGTCTGTGACTGGGCTATCTTTGCTCATTAAGTCACAATCTGGGGTTCTGACTCCATTTGCAATTCAGCAGGGCCCATGTTCACTAATTACTGAGCTGAAGACAGCAATGCTCAGATTATCCAGTGCTTTCTCTTTATTATGGAAATATACATAGAAGAGGAAAGTTATGACGGCATGTGAACTATAACATTTTTAGCGTTTCAGTTGTACCAGCATCACTTGGTGGTGTTCTTTGTATTGCTGTGTTGTACACATGCACTCACACTCTGTTATCACACTGGAAAAGGGGAGAGGGAAAAAACATACTCTTTATCATTTATTAATAAACTTTTTATTTTTATTAATAATTCTAGGTATAGAATTTATATAATCTCATTGGGAAATATTTTTGTAGTTGTTTTTGCTGCTGCTTTTAGCCTTCTCTCTACTTTTTATTTTCTTAATTAACTCTCATAGAATCTTTGAGCCGGACAGGTCTGTAGTTCACCTTTTAAATCCTTTGTATATGAGCTCTGACCAGCAGCCACATAGCTTCTATTTACACATTTCTATTGTCAGGGAACTCAGTTCCTCAAAGCTGCAAATTCTGGCTTTAGAGACTTCTGATTGCTAGCTAAGGCCTTACACATAAAAATAAAATCTTTCTTGTTTAGTTCTCCATTGGAAATAGTTTCTCTTTATGCACTACTCATTCAAACATTCTGTTTTCAGAAATCAATAATGTCTCACCTCCCCCATCTCCTTATGAAAACCCTTTAAACAGGCAACATAGCTTTGGGACTTCTGTCATTCTCATCCTTTCTGGGTGCACATCTCTTGCTCTGCAAGATAATTTTTGTCAACTCAAACTACAGCCCTGTTGAGTAAGGGAGAGGCTGGAGGGTTCACGCCCCAGTGATCCAATTGTTGGTATTTATAAGCACACGCAGAAAGCTTGGAAGACTGTTTTATGCTCCTGAACTGAGGGTTCAAGTTATGGATTCATCCTGTTAGAGTCCACAAGTGGAGCTGGAGGTTCCTTGGTGGCACCCTGCTCTTTCCCATTAGCTTCCTCTCTCATACTTTAGTTTTAACACGTGGCCACCCTCCAGTGGGAACAGATGAATTACTTTTCCCTTGGACTGCCTGCCTCTTGTTAGGTCTCTGGTCCTCCAGTATTGCCTCTCATTCTTTTAATCCTTTTTTATCCAATGGTGAACATATGGTGGTCATATAAAGTGCAGTTTTCCTAAAACTCAGCTGTGGTCATGCATTCTCCTGCTGAGTGAATGAATGAGTGAATGAATGAATAAAATATAACACAACCAAAAATAAATGTCCCAAACTAACAGAGAGACAAGGACAGACCCTTGGGACCAGTGTTTATGTTTAGGATATGATAATAATAAAAAAAAACAGAATAGGAATTAGGAACTACTGAATACTTAATGTATACTAAGCACTGTGCTAAGGTTTACTTAAGTTAATTTTATTATGCTAGGCTCTTTCTGATTCACTCATTAATTACATTAGTTTCAAATGTCACAGTGGTGTGTATGTTTGCACATGTGGTTATTTGGATGTTTTGTTAGCCCATCTTTACTTGGACTTGTCTAATTTGCTTTATTAGAGAGTGCTCTGGATTGTGAAATATCTTCCATTGCTGGTTTTTTATTTGTTTCTGCCTGAGCCCTAGGAATATCAATAGACATGGACAGATTTATATATCTTTATCTACTGTAGACTTTTGGGTCATGAAGGTTGTATAAATTCAAACTCCAGACTCATAGCCTGGGGTTTTGTTTTCTCTGGGTGTCTATTCCCACCTCTCCCCAACCCTAATTCATGGCTTTCATGTGAAGGCAAGTTTTTGCCATTTGCCAGATAGTGACTAACATATTTCAAGCCTTCATGTATCTGATAAGACTTCAGACTTTATATATGGGCTATTTCCAGCTATTTACCTGGTAGGGCATAGGACAAAAATCTTTTCTTTGTGTTGACCTTATTAGGACCTACCCCTTGGTTTCCAGAGCCTGTATTTGCTTCACAAACAACATGGATCATGAAGGAGTCAGCTCTTACTTACCACTTCAGTTTTTAAGTTCTTAGTTTTATGTTGACACACAGGAATTTACTTTCAAACTCAAAAATAATTTAAGACTTTTGAGATTTACTTTATTTATCATGTCAAAATGTTTATTGGGAAATGAGGTCCCATCTAGCTGTGGCCTGCCTCACCTATGTATTCTTCAAACTAACCCCATGATGTAGGTATCATTACTTTGGTTTTATGGATGGATACCAAGGTTCAGGATGGTTAGGTAAGTTTTCAGAGGTCACACAGCTAGTAAGAGGCAGAACAGATTGATAGCAGCTGACAAAGGACAAAAAGGAATGTTTTTCTTAATAGCAGGATGAAAACTAGGAATCAGGAATGATGTGGATTTTAGGGAAGAGAAGTGGTTCAAGTTTTGGAATCCAATGCCGTTAGAGGGGTAAGGGCCAAGAAAATCATTGGGTCAGTCTTTTTTCTAAAGAGAATAGATTGTGTCCCAGTGATTTTTTAAAGTAGACCTGGAGGGCAGCAGCTGTCTAGTCTTTTCCTCTTTCTTTAGTCCAACTTGCAAATAGGCACTTAAGTGCATTTAATGGTGATGAAATTATCCACAATTTTTCTTGAAATTGTACTTCCTATTTAAAAAATGTATGCAAAAATGTGGGATAAGCTTTAGCTTTATGCTTACCCTTTGAATATACTTTTTCTGGGGAGGTGGTGGAGTGGAGAGGAAGTTGCCTACAGAACCCCATGAGAAGAAAAACATTGAAAGGATCAGTTAGTGACAGGCCAATTAGAGAAGGGGGTTGTGGCAACTTTAGCCTTGCAGAGAGAGGCGGGATATTCTTTCATGAACACGTGTAACATATTGGGTTGTGTGCTAGCTCTTCATGCTCAGTCCTTCTTTCATCCCTTTGGAAAAGGGTATTGTTGTTTGATTTTAAAGATGCTCTATCTAGAGCATCATTGTGGCCCAAAGTGACAGAGCTAGTAATGGCAGAGTTGAGATTCAAACAGAGGCTGGTCAGACTGTGTAGTGAAGCATCTAAATTTTTCAGGTCAGTTTTTGAACTTACCCTTGGCATGTGGTGGAGGGTGACTACCAGAAACAATAGGAGAGGTCGGTGTGTTCCAAATTCTCTTCCAAATGCTGACATGTGTGCCCAGGTGGAAGCTAGGTAAAAGGTGATTCAGGACCTTTCTGGCCTCTAAGTTTCTCCCACTGGTCTCTCAAGAGCAGATAAAGCCTGGAAGGCTGCAGACTGGCAAAGTGGTGCCTGCTTTATGACAGAGTGGGGTGACCGGAAGACCCGCCCTGCTTCACAGGAGCCATTTTTCAATCTAGCTGAGATGACAATTTCATTCATGTATTTCTTTATTTATCCTATAGGCATTTATGAGTTCCTCTTAATTGAGTAATACATTCTTAAGGACAGACTTGTGAAAGCAGAACATCAGAAAAATGGGAATAATATATCCTAGAGAGTGACGTGGTGTGCCTCCCATATGTCAGGACCTGAAATAGGGTATAAGGGCCACAAAATGAGTAAGGTATGAAGAGGTGAGCTGCCCAATAACCAATACCAATCTGTAAATTAAATTAATTATAAGTAAAATTAAAAAAAAATTCTGTTCCTCAGCTGTACTAGCCATATTTCAAGCGCTCAGTAGCCACATGTGGCTGGTGTCTACCATATTGGTTCGCATAGCTATAGACCATCTCTATTATTACAGGAAGTTTGACTGAACAGCATAGGTGAGAGCAAACCTGGCTCTGGAATCAGAAGGCCTGAGCTGGAACCTGGCTCTCCCTCAGCAGCCATGTGTTTGTGCATGTTCTTGAGCAGGTTTTAAAACTACTTCTCTGCTTTTTTCTCCTTATCTACAAAAGAGGGAGCATAGTTGAACGATAAAATAGAGAACATTTTATAGGGTGCTCACTGTGTTCCAGGCACCATTCTAACTGCTTTATTTGCTTTAATTAATGGAATTGTACAACCACCCCATGAGCTAGGTGCTATTATAACTCCCATTTCATAGCTGTAGAAATGGGAACAGAGAAATCATGTAGCTCATTAATAGCGAAGCTGATGTGAACCCTGGCAGTCAGGATCCAGAATTGGTGCTCTCAGTCTTTATCATAATTCCTGATAATGCCATCAATTTCACAGTGATGCTGGGGGAAGTAAATAATTTACTTCATTAAGATCTTGGTAGCATCCTGGCATAGAGTGAGAGCTTGGGAAATGTTAGTTATTATTATTATGACCTTCAAGGAAGTTAAGGAAACTCTTAATTTTTATTCTCTTCAAGGATCTAGAAGAGGCAGACACCTTGTTCCTCTCGGTAGTGGAGAATAGCAAAATATGGCAATAAAAGGGCTTCGGTGGAAGACAGGGCTCTTAGATCTTGTTCTCTCTGCTTTAAATAGATCATTTCCCTTCTCTGCTTTAGTTTCCTCATCTATAACATGTGGGAGTTGAAAGAGAATGTCTCTGGGATTCTGTTTTCCTTTTCAAATTCTCTGATAACATAGTAAATGGGGGCCAATTTGCACAATTGCAAGCCATGTATAAATATTAGCTTATGCAACTGATTAATCACTTAATGTCAGAGAAATGTGCAAAGCCATTGTTTAATATGTTTACATAAATTGTGCACACCACTCTGTCATTAATTGTGCTTGCCCAGCATCCTAGCATGAGTGCGCCCAGGCTGGGTGCTTGATGTGGGTGCCTGTCTCCCTAACTTTTCATTCTGATCAGGCTCTGATTTATGTCTTGGGCTCCCTCCCACACCCTTGGGAACTGGGGTTTTGAAAATGTTTATGTAAGCAGTGCAGCCCTCAGAAGTGGAGGCAAACGAGGCTTTATCTCGGTGTTCAGACAGGCTAAGCTCCTCGTGGACCCTTCATTTCTCATCCAGTCCAGGAAGAGATGGGAATTACCACTGAATGTCAAGTTGTTTTTTTTTTTTCACCCTTTCTTTAAGTTTTACCACAGGAGAGCCAGGACAATTTCAAAGCAGTTATGGGAAATTTCTCAGGTGTGATAAAGATTCTCTGGATTGTTGTTCCATTGATTTTTATGGGACTAGATGACTATAAAATCACGGCAGGCACAGTGCAGCGGTCTGCCTGATAGCCTGGACTGTGCAGGAAGCCTGGAGTGTTTGGGGCCAGAACAGGACGGCACTGAGAAGAGATGCACTGTCACCTTGTCTCAGTCAGGACCCAGGCCTCAGAGGAGAAGGTTGGCTCTGGCTAGAATTCTGGTGAGAACTGGGTGAAAAGACTCTTTTCAGAGGAATGTGCAGGGTTAATAGAACCAATACAGCATGGAGAGGCACCCAGAAATTAGCAGCAGTAGGATGCTTTTAGAACTTGGGGCCCAAAGGAGCAAGCACAGGAAACCGCTCCATGAATTCCTAGAGTGACCCTGAAGCAGCAGGATGGTGGGGGGTGGGGGCAGGCATCCAACAACTGAAGTCAGAGGAGATAGAACCCCTGCTCTAACTGTGGGCCCTAGGAGGCAGGAAGGAAATAGGGCAAGTGGAAAGACAAATCCTAACTTCTCTCTCTTTTCACCAGCCAGACTCCTGCAGGTGCCTTTCTTTGGCTGAATCTATTTGGAAGGCAAAAGGCAAAGAACCCAGGTGGGCCAATGCAGTCCATATGGGTGAGCCCTGCAGGGGCACAGAACAGGCCAGAGAAAGGCAGAAAGTGGCTATGGAGTGAGGACAAATTGACACTAATCAGCACAGAGAGATGTAGACCGCTGTGTGATGTGTGTGTGTGAGATCGTGGAATAAGAGGGGAGTTAGTGGGGAGAGATGGGGGACTGCATTAGGAATGTGAGGCTTGAGCTGATCAGATCTGCTCTCTTCTTCCATCATATTTAATCAGCCACTTTCTAAAGAGAGCAGCATCAACTATTTATTGAAGTATTATTTTGTATGGAAAACAACAAATATGGAAAGGGCATTTGCTTTGAATTAGATAGGTTTGGGTTTTCTTTTCAGTCTTGGTATAGTTGCTTATTAGTGAGATGGCCTTCAGCCAGTTATTCAATTTTCTCATCCTCAGTTTTCATATCAATAAAGTGGGACTAAGTCTACAAACATCACAGCACTGCTATTAAGTAGAAATTAGATAATAGATAATAAGTATAGTGCAGCAACCCAAGGCCTAGTGTCTATTCCTGCATTAATTCAACAAACAGAATTAGACAGAACCTTTGCATGCAGGTAGCCAATAGTCTGGTTAAAGATGAGTGAGCACAATTTTGTGAGGATGGAGGCAGTGAGTGAAGCAGTGGAAACCAGATTAAAAACCACCTGCCTGAGTCTCAGTGCCATAATTGCAGACTGTGGTTTTCTGAACAACAACAACAACAACAAAAATCAACACAAGATCAGTTCATGACATGCCAGTTGTTGGGATGGTTAATCAGTGGTTGTGTTATTTGTAGGAGTTCTTAATAGGTACCAGGCAAGGAGTTTTGTGGTGGATAGAAAGTTGAGCAACTCCAAGTATGAGCCTTGTTCTCAAAGAGCTCAGAAGGTAGAAGGACATAAATTTGAAATCAGGATAGCAGCTGAAAATACAGAAGTAATGAGATCTTTCAGTGGACAAGTCCTTCTTGGCTGATATGATTGGCTGTGTCACAGAGAAGGAGGGGTTTAAGGTTGTCCTAAAAGATGGGAAATGAAATAGTGTCGCTGGAGAGCAAAGGGAAGAAGGAACAGAGAAATCCTTGGCAAAGCCTGATTCTGGCTGCATAGTTTGGTTTCCGTTTAGCAAATTCTCATTCAGCTTAAGTATCTCTGAGAAGCCTTTTTTAAAATTAAATTTGTTGGGATGACATTGGTTAATAAAATTATGTAATTTTTAAGTGTACAGTTCAATAATACATCATATGCATATTCATTGTGTGTTCATCACCCAAAGTTAAGTTTCCTTCTGTTATCTTATATTTGACTCCTTTATTTTACTTCCCCTTTCCCCTCTTTCCTTCTGTTAACCGCTAAATTGTTGTCTGTGTCCAAAAGTCTCTGTTTGTCTGTCTTGTTCATTTGTCGCTTTCAGTTTTATATCCCATATGAGCGAAATCATATAGTTCTCAACTCTTTCTGTCTAACTTATTTTGCTTAGCATGATAATCTCAAGATCCATGCATGAGAAGCCTTTTGGATCTCTACCAGGCTGTCTTAGATCTCTTCCAAGACAGATCTTTATCTTAGCATCTGCCACTCCATATTACAACCACCCCTTTTTTGTACAGACTTTGAGGAACGGCAGAGAAGAAACCTTGTCTTTTCTTTTGAATCCTTAGTGCTCAGCACAGAGTAAATACAATAATCAGTTCATGGACTAAGGTCTGCATTTCATTGATGTCTAGGAGAAATTCCCCATTCCCAGATAGGGATCTATCTCTTCTCGTCAGTAGTCCATGATCAAGGAAATACATTCAAACCTGGCTGAATTTAAGGGCTGTAAAACCAACTATCCCTCTGATGTGGCTTTAAGCTATAATTTGCTGTCTGAGCTGTTTTTGTTGCTTTTAAGTCATCAGAAGAGGCTGGAGGTGAGATACTTCGTAGCCGGGTTATTTTTAGAGGAGGATGTCCATCCTGCTGAATGTTGCTGAAGAAGAATGCTGAATTATTTGAGAAGATAGAACTGGTCAAGTTTAGACTGCACAGGCTTTTTTTTCCTTCTTTTTCCCCCCCTTTAACTCATGTGTTTTATATTCTTGTACCTAACATTTATTGAGCACCAACTACATACCAGATATTGTGCTAAGTGCTTCCATGCACTTTTTATGGCACAATAACCTGGTGAGTTGGTTCTCTCTCTCTCTCTTTTTTTATTTGAAAATCAAATAATTGAAAACAAGGCATATAGAAGTATGTGATTTACTCCTATACTGAGAGCTAGTAAATTTCAGAGCCAAATGGTAAATTAAATTTATTAGGAAAATCTGGAAAAGGAAACAGAGCTTTAATTATGAAAGGAGAAATTCAAGAAGCGGAGGAACATATTATAAATGTGTATTGGGCTTTTTATGCTCCTAGCAGTAAACAGTAAATGCCAGGGCATATTAAAAGAGGTGTTATTTAGGATCTTTGCCCTCAAGAAGCTCACAATCCAGGTGGAAAGAAAATGTATCCAGGAGGTACAATTTTAGTCCAAGAGAAGAGTAAAAGGATGGATCTTCTTTGTGAAAATGGCAGTAGGATGAAATATTAGCATGGAAATGTATAGATATATATTGGCAAGGCCTGACAAAGATCATAGGGAAATGAAAACAGTTGATCTATTCGAGTTCTTGGTTAATAATTGATTTTTTAAATGTCTGATATTTTTATGATGGTATTTTTATTCTTAATAAGTTTGAGAGGAAAAAAAGAAAATAATAATACTAAAGAAAAGGCTAGCATCATAGTATAACAAGACCGTTGCTAAGAAGGAAATTAACTAGCCTTTCAGATGATCATAAAATTAAACCTCTTTTCTTCTGGTTTTCCATTTCTCACTTTATGAAAGCAGATAGAGACTCTTGGAATGTAAGAATTAAAAGGATGTTGAAATGCCCCCTCTGTTTACAGATAAAGAAACTAAAACCTACAGAGGTTCAAAGATTTGTCCCAAAGTCAATCATATCTTGTGGCAGAATCAGAACAGAGGCCTGACTGCCACCTCTGCTGTGGTGATGAGAGGATCAGCAGCATCAGTTTAGTGCATTTCTGCTGTTTTCTGTGCAATTTGGGTACCTCACTTATTCTCTGAGTCCTAGTTCCTAAGTCAGTATGGAAGGTAATAATACTTCACAAGCCTCTTAAGGAGTCCATGAAGAAACATAAATATGCTTTGTAAACTGTAAAGCACATATGAATGGCAGGGACTGTTAATAATTCTTTCCTATACTACCTTTTGAAAATGTTGAAAGCTTTCTAGCATCTGTCATCTCTCTGCCTGATTCTTCTTTCCAGAGGTAAAGGATGTAATCTGGGTTAGATAACAAGACAGAGCCAAAGAGGATATTTGAAAGTAAAAAAAAATTGTTTTTTTCCAGACCAGACCTATTCAAGTTGATAAAGGACATCTCATCACACAAAGCCACTAACCAAAATCACCCTGAAGATTATCTACCTCTTAGAGGCTCAGAAGTTCAGGAAACTATAGCTTTAAGTTGCACTCTAGCTAATATGTGAGTTTCCACTGCATTGCCCCAGCTACTCTTGCATTTAATAAACATGAGGAATTGCACTGTAATAGCAACCAATGCACCCAGACACACACTTTAATTAAAGGAATACATCACATAATAAAGTGCATTTAAATGAAAAATCTTTCTATTGAAAATACACTTTCGATTTTTTCTTTCTGTGGTACTTTTCTGATGTGTAAACACTTCTAAGAGAACAGGTAAGGGCTAAGGTCAAGGTGAGATTCTCCAGGAAGATGCTGGGGATTAGGCCTACTTTGGTTCACTTAGAATATTAGGTAAGCCTTGAATAACGAGTACTGGTACACACCACATGTAGTGTGAGCGTACAGTCAGTGGGATGGAGGAATTGAACTGGCATATCAGTGAGATGCTGTTACAGAATTTCTTACTCTCAAGAGGAGTGATGACAGGAGAAAGGAGAAAGGCAAACTAGAAAAAATACACTCACTTCAGAGTTGACATTGCACTTTGTGGATGTCTGGCCTAGTGATTGTACATAAATAACCCTGACTGCTCTTGTCCTTTGGATAGAAAACTGAGCTAAAGAGCCATTTGCCTCTCCTTGTCTCTGTTATGGCATTCTTTTTCTTATCAACTTTATTGAAAAATAATTTATGTATAGTACATTGCATTCACTTAAAGTACACAGTTCACTGAATTTTGATAGTCGTAAGCTTCTGTAAAACTTCCACCAAGATACAGAACAATTTTGTTCTGCCAAAGATTTCTCATGCCCCTTTGCAGTGCATCTCTCCTTCCACTTTTAGCCCC
This sequence comes from Macroglossus sobrinus, assembly GCA_004027375.1. Classification (NCBI taxonomy): domain Eukaryota; kingdom Metazoa; phylum Chordata; class Mammalia; order Chiroptera; family Pteropodidae; genus Macroglossus; species Macroglossus sobrinus. Next base: position 163,326 of record PVKZ01000978.1, on the reverse strand, counting down.
AGGCCAACACTACTCTGATTTTTATCACTACAGGTTAGTTTGCATGTTGAACAAATGTAATCATCCAATATTTACTTTGTCTGTGTTCCCAGCTTCTTTTACTGAGCACAGGGATTCTCAGATCTCTCTGTGTTGTTGAGCAGATCAATGTCATTCCTTTCTATTGGTTATGGTATTTGAGGAAGATCACATTTTTTATCTTTATTATATGACTGTTACTGCTGATTCTGGTACCTGGGAAGTTCTCTGTATCTGAGCTAAAGGTCATTTGTCAACGCAGTTTAGGGCTATGGGGGCTGCTCTAGAGACCAGCAATAGTGATGCGCATTTCGCAGTCCAGGTTGCACAACAAGAGGTTGAGGCAGCCTTTCACTCCTTCCTTCTCTCCCTTCCAATTTCTGTTCCTCTTTCGATCAATATTTATTGTATACTGATTATGTCTAAGATGGTGCTCTAGGTGCCTGGTTACATCAAGAAACAAATAATCAAAAACCTGACAGAAATTCCTCCTACCCTGAAGCTTCTCATGTCTGTCAAATTTGTAAAAAATAAAATAAACATCATAACTTTTATTGTTATAGTTGATCTTATGTAATTTTGCCAGCTATTGTTATACTAGGCCTAACAACATATATCATTAATTGGTTATAAGTGCTACCAGGACAACAGCACAAAAAAAGGGACCAGAGAGGGCCAGGATGGGAGAGCTGCAACTTACTATGGTGGTGGAAGGACTCATCAAGACAGTGATATTTGAGAAAACTAAAGTTTCAGAGAAAAGGCTCCAACTGAGGACAAGGGTTTCCAGGGTAATGCTGATATCTAAAACATGACCTCTTGAAGATGAGCAGGCTTTTTATAGCACAGAAGGGATGAAGCCTCATAACATGAATTCTCGAGTTTCCCAAGACTTTTGCCTCCATAGAGCTCAATATTCTTAAGGCAGTGTATTTTAATGCTCTATGATGTTTGGTTTTAGTGACTGGACTTAGAAAAGAATGTGAAGAAACTGGAGCATGTAGTAAAAACATACTTGTTTAAAGTGAAGGAAAATCATGTTTGGGAGCAACTCTGAAGGGACTTTTGGATATTGGATGGTGATAACTTTTGCCATTTTATTCTGGTGAATCCTCTCAATCTAAAGTTAAGCATCGAGTGACTTAATGGTGAAGGTTCTAAAGAAGTATGAAATTATGTGGAGGTGGAGTTGGGTAAACAGATTTGATAGATTTGTCAGTCTACATAGAAATGGGACAAGCAGGCCCATTTCTAAGAAGGCGGCAACCTGATAAACTTCTAGTCATTTCCCCTAATAGACCTAAAAAGACATCTTAGTCTTCATTAATACCTTTTTTCTCTGGTCTTCAAGCATTTTATCTCCAGCAGTTCTATCCATGTTTTCTTTCACACACACACACACACACACACACACAAGGCTGACTTTCAAGGTCAACCAGTCAAGTGTATAAATTAAATTCACCTGTTGAGATCTTATGGTTCAAAGATCAACAAACTGGACTAGATGCCTAGTAGATGCTATGAAAACATTGTACGTTGAGTCATTCTCAAGAGTTGTTAACTCCAAAGTATGCAGAGAATGATGATAGATGATTAAAATCTTGGGGTTTGGAGTTAGACAAGCCTGAAGTCAAGTTCTGCCTTTACCCATAGTCATAACCCTACTAAAGATACTCTCTTTGTAAAGAGATTATAAAGCACCTATTTAATAAAGTGAATACTTAATGAAATAAACTGAATCCAGCAGTGCATGAAAAGGGAACATATTATGATTGAGTTTGGTTTATTTCTAGAATGCAGCATCTTTAATGTTAGAAAAATCTAAAAATAAAATTCACTATATTAAATCTTTTAGGAGAAAAATTACATTAACATCTCATTCAGCTCATAAAAATTCTTGAATAGACTTCCACAGCCATCAGTGATTTACAAAACAAAAACAAGCACATGAATAAACAAAAACTCCTCAGCAAACTGGGGGAAGGTAAGTGCTTCTTTAACCTGATAAGATTATCAACCAAAAAATATAACAAATATTATTTTTAATTATAAAATATTAGAAACTTTAAAAAAAAAAATCAGGAGTAAGACAAGGATGCCCACTACTGTAACTCTGAATCAACATTGCCCTAGGAATCTTAATGATCATAGTAAGGTAAGAAAAAGAAAGAAAAAGCCATTCTCCATAGATAATTTGGTTTTGTACATATAAGCCTCAAAAGAAACTACAGGCAAATTATTAAATTTAATAAAGCTTAGCAAAATCAAATAGATTTCTATTCCCCAGTAATCATGAGTTAGAAAACATGATTAAAAATATAATTTATATAGTTTAACCTGTTCTTTTATCCTACAAGAATAAAGTTGTGCAAGACCTTTATGGAGAAAACTTTAAAACTTTATTAAAAAACATTAAGGATAGCAAACTAAATGGAGAAATATATCATGCATATTTACTTGAATCCCCAATAGCCTAAAAACATTAATTCTCTGTAGGTGACTGTGTTTCAGTATGTTTTGATTAAAATAGAAACAGGTGCTTATGAAACTAATTTTTTTTAATGCATAAAAGACATCAGAGGCCAAGGAATAAGCCAGATTCGCTTAAAGGGGAGTAAAGTGTGTGTTGTTGGACTGGGGTAGAAAATTTATATGTATCAAAAGTTATAGATTTGTATTGTTTCCCTGTTCATTTTGTATACACACATGTGGCATGGGCAAACTAAAAAGTGATTTAGAATAGAGAGTCCAGGACAGATTCATGCCAAACATGGCAACTTGATATAACAGAGTTGGCATAGCACAACAGCAGGCATAGGATGGGCTATTTAATTATTACACTGGGACAATTGTTTATACTTAGAGAAGAAATACATTTGGGTTTGAACTTCTTAAGATGCACAAAAATAAAATTTGAGATGGGGTTAAGACTTAAATGTGAGAAAAAAATATTAACCTTTAAGAAGACTATTTTGGAGACTATCTTTTTTTGTCTTATGATAGGGAAGAGTTTCTTAATTAAGAAGCAAAAAATGATAATCATAAAATGAATAAATTCAAGTTATATTAATAAAAGTTCATAATAATGAAGGAAATTCTTCATTAAAATATACCAAAAATGGTACATGAAAATATAAGCCACAGAATTGAAGATATTAGCAATAAATATCTCAGGATAAAGGTCTATTTTATATAAGGAAATATTATAAATTTATAAGCAAAATATGGATTAATAAAATAATTTCTAAAATAAATGAAAAGACAACATTTAAGAGGAAACAATAATAGAAAATAAACATAAAAATGCAAATTAAGATGACAGTGAGATAACCATGTAATACCCACCAGACTAGCAAAATTAAGATACCTCATTATTTCAAGTATGAAACAGGTTGAGGTTCAGTGAAAATGGAATTCTTGTACATCTTTAGTAACAGTTTAAATTTTAACAAGCACTTTTGAAAGAAAGCTGGCAGTACTTTTGGCTTCAACTAGGTACAAATGCACCATTTAACAATCTACTCCTGGGCTTACATCCTGGGGAGATGCTTGCCAGGAGGTATATGCACGAATATTCATACATAATTCTTGTCATAGTAAAAAAGCTGGAAGTCACTCAGATATTTATTGAATGGATAAATTATGTTACATTGACACAGTAGAATATTATTCAGCCGTGAAAGTTAACAAACTAAAACCACATTGAACAATGTGGATGGATCTTTTTTTTTTTTATGGTGACATTGGTTAATGAAATCTAGTAAGTTTCAAGTGTACAATTCAACAGTAATTGTGTTGTGTGTTCGCCATCCATCCATAGTGGATGAATCTTGGAAAAATAATCCTGGATGGAAAAAAAATCCCATCAAAGTCGGCTTTATACAGTGTGATGCCATTTTTATAAATTTCAGAAATAAGCAACGCCTAACAATATTGTATTTGAAGTTACATACCTATGGGGTAGAACTATTTTAAAAGCAAGGGACAATAAAACTCTGGTTCTGGCAAGAGCTTACCATGAACATTCAGAGGAAGCCCATGACTAACTTCAATAAAAGAGGTGAGGTTTTTTTCCCCCTTACTTTTCATGGTAGGATGACAGGTGTTTGTTACATTGTGCTTCATCACTTAAATGTATGGTACACACTGCATATTACAAATATTACTTGTGTATAATAATAAAATACTAGAATTTAAAAAAAGCTGAAACAGCGCTGAAGAAACTGTAAAGATGAAAAAGTTCACCATCAGGTCTGCAGTCTAAGTGCTGAAAAACAACAACAACAAAAGTGCTGTCACTTTTATAACCGTAACTTTTTTCAAATGGGGATGACTTTTTTTGTGCTCCCTCTTATAGAAATTGTTGTCATAAACGATGAAGGCTGCTGATGGCTCCATCGTGTTGGCTGGAAGGTGGACCCTGGCTGTCGTCAGTATGACTCTTCTCTGCTGAGCCTGTTTCTTGCTGTCCTAGCAGAAGTTGCTTTGCCTTCCCACTCAGTGTGTCTGAGGGGAATGGATGGCTGGCCTGCTCAAAGCTCCCAAAATAAATGTTATTCTGAGTTGGGGAGGGGGGAAGTTTTCCTAAACCAACATATGCAATATTATTAATCTTGAAAACTGTCTAGAGGGAAAGAAGTGTTTACACTGATTTGACTCTTGGAATTAGGAGAACAGTGTTCTTGTTTGGAGGACAAGATTTTTAACAATGACTTTGATGCAGTGCAAGAAACTCCATTATGTCTCATTTAAAGATTAAGTTTTGCTTGTTCTCCCATGCTAGTAATATTTTTCCCTGCCACTTTGGGTAATTACCAAGATTATTTGTTGTTGTAACAAAGTGGGATTTTTTTTGAGGGAGCTACCTGCTTCTTCTGCTGGTCTCTGCATGAAATGGTTGAATTGTTAGGGTGTAGGTAGCCAGGGGCAGGGTAGGGGAGGACCCCACAAGGGGTGGCAGTGGTAGAAGGGCCCTGCCTTACATGGCAGTCCTGTTTAACTGATTTGCAGGACTCCAACAAACAGTCAGAGAATAAGAAGGCAATTTCTTGCTTCCAACTGGTATCAGGCAAGTGAAGAGTCTTCTCTGCAGATTCAAGGATAGGAACAAGGATTAATTAACTAGAATGGTTGGATCAGCCAGACAGACAGAAGCTGCTAGGTAGTGTAATAGAGTGGTTAAAGCATGGGCTTTTAGATTATATAGTCCAGTCTATAAAAAAATGGTAAAGCAGTCATGGGCATTATGGATTTTATTACTATTACTATTGCTTTTGAGGAAAGAACTACAGAGATAGTAAATGTGAGTTATAATGTTGCTCAATAAATGCTGCTGAAATTAAAAAAAAAAAAAGTCATTCTTAATTTTATTTGTTTTACAAGGATTAATCCTCCCCTGTTAACAGCTCTCAACTCTGTGCTTCCTTAAACTTTGTCCACGGCTTTGTTGAGTCCAGGTATGCAGCTGCTTCCTACACAAAATCGTGAGGTCCTCCACTAGCAGGAGCTGCACTGAGATCATTTTTTATATTCCAGCTATATAAAAATAATCATTATAGAAAATATATATCATATATTTTTAATCATAAAAAATTATGTATATATAAATATCATTAGCCAAAGCACAGTGAACCAGCAGTGTATAATGTTGCCTGGACGCCCCTCTTTGCACTTAGTTTCTATACGATGCAGTGATACATGTGATTATATGCTGTGTATAAGAAGGACTATTTTAGTTAAAAGTGACAAAAATCTCATCTCACACTGGCATAATCAAAAGGAAATATGTGGAGTAAGGTAGCTGTGAATTCAAGGGAAGACCTGATTTCAGATGAGGTTGAGTTTAAGAGCTTAGATCATGCTAGCAGTGTTCTGTTTTTCTACATCTTTCAACTGTTCTTTTTTTCTGCTGACATTGTTTTGTTCTCAGGAAATATTCCCCTCAGAATGACAAGATGACTGACAGCAACTCCAGGTCTCTGTCTAGTCTCTCAGTAACCCTGGTGGAAGGAAGGCTGCTTTACCAGAACTTCTAGGGACTGGCTCTGATTACTTCTGATTATGCCACATGCCCATCCTTAAGTGAATCACCAAGGCTGCTACATTTGGCTTAAGCCCAGATCACGTGCTGACCTTGATAACAGCGTGTGAGTGAGGGACAGTCCAACCCAAATCTCCTGAACCATTTGAGGAAAGAGTGGTCCCAGGGAAGTTCAGAAATAAAGATGTAGAAATGAACACAGAGCAGAAAAGCAGCAAGCATCAAACAAAGGTGTCACATGTTTTTTTATGTAGGGACATGTATTTGACATTTTTCTCAGTGAAATTTTAAGATTATCACAAGTGAGGCTATAGTTTTCATTTTACTTTTTTTTCTCTCCTAACTTTTAAAACTGAATAGACAATAATGATTCAATACAGACTCAACACAATTGAATTGACTTGCTCCCCTCAGTAGAGCCTAGAAGAAGCCATAGCTGCTCATCCAGATCCTCCCCTGACTAATTGTAGTTGCATGCTCTAAAGTTAGATTCTCTCTGCCTCCCAAACTCGTGCTCATTGTGGGTACTGAGGAAATATTAAAACTCTTCCACCTTCTCTGCCAAATGTCAACCTGATTTTTTTAAATTGTCTTCTCTAGTTCTATTGATGACTAATTCATTCTTCCTGTCACTTAAGCCTGGGACTTTCTCCTCTGACTTGTCACTCATGTTGAAATAATACCTTGCTGTCTTGCCACTGTCTTCACCTCCTTTCCACGGCCATTGTTATCACCTCAGTTTTTGACTTTATTTTATAGCACTCGTAGTGGCTTCCTAATTCTTCAGCTATCCCTCTATGTCTCTTCTTTCTAAGCTTCCCATTTACTGATACCAAATTAAAATTCATATGGAATGGTACATGTGATCATTCTTCAGAATTCCTCTCTGCTCTTTTCTCATTTTACAGATGATGAAACAGAAGAGACATTCAGATAACTACTTAATGTCATTAAGTCAGCCCGTGATGTTCTTCGTGATGTAGCATGCCATTCCCACATAGCAGAACTAGTTCTCCATTGCTCACACTTTAAGTTAACATCTGAGGCTTCCATTCTAGAGCTCACCTATCGTTTCCACTCCTCTTTTTCATGTTCTAGACACATTTGGGTTGTGTTTCATTCTGTAAACATTTGCTATTCTGCCTCTTTACTTTTCTTCTCTCACCTCTCCAACCCACGTGCTAATGGACTTGCTTGACAGATGCCACTTTTCTATGAAGCTTCCTTTAGCCATCTAACAAAAAGCCATCACATCATCTCTGAGTCTTGACATTATTTTCTTTCTTTCATCTCGTAGCTATCTATCAAGTGTATACTAAGTGCCAGATCTGTTAAGCACTTATTCTATCTTGCTCAATGATGCTTACTTCCTTTTTGTACCTAAAAACCATGTCAGAATGAATATGACTTATCTCTGTTACTCTTTCATTCCCCAGGACAATATCTTACACACAGAAGACCATCGATAGGCATTTGTTGAATGGGTGAATAAATGAATAACGAAGGAATGCAGTTATTTATGTATTAAGATCAACTTGATATAGGGCCCCTTTTGTTTCTAACTAAAGAGGCAGATGAGTTTTCTGTTCCCTATCAGAAGGGTACTGGTTACCACAAAAATGCATTCCCTTCTCTTCTCTTACTTAAATTTTGCAGAAGCACCAACTATTTACATTTTCTTTTCAAGGCCATAGAGATCTAGTGTTTTATGACTTCACTTTACCCGCATTCAAGTTAGCCCACTCTAAGAAATCCAGCATCTTTTTTCCAAGCCCTTGGAGCCATGGTATGCTTGCATCAGTAAGTTTCCTCTCTGTTATTGGCATCCATGAGACTGTCCATACCTGTCTCTCCCTGGATATTCAGGACATGGGATTTATTTGCTATAGAAAAATAATCTTTTAAGGTAAAGGCATCATAAATGTGGGCCATATAAGGTAGTTTCTTCCAAACAAATTTGTGAAATCTTTAATGCCTCTGCCTTACTGTCCAGATGCACTACAAGCTTATAAATATAGAATTCCACCTTTTCACAGTTTGTATCATAGATGCACTGTGCTCTGATTCTTTGTGCAAACCCTAAGCCATGGGTTTATCTCAGAGGCATATTAGGGATTGGCAGATGATATAAATTAAAAAGGATTTAGACTATCATAAATTGGTATGTACATGTCCTGCTTGAAGATATTCAAACTCAAAAACAAATAAATAAAATAAAATAAAAATAAGTAAACCAAAGCAACTCCCCTTAAAAAACACACACACACACAGAGACAGGTAACAAGAGCTAGATTTGAATAAAAGCTGAGGCCCTTAAATAAGTAAGTAAATAAATAAACTCATACTAAATAAGTAAATAAGTAAATAAATAAATAATGGTACCTGACCTACCTGACCTTTACCAAGGTCCTCATCTGTCTTATGCTGTTCTGTCATCATACCATTGTTTATAGATGACTTTCTGCCCTTCCCGAAGGGCCGACTACCAGCTCACTTGTTATCCAGTCAGAAAGAATCTCTCTTCCTTGTCTGAGCTTTCATGACACTAATCATCTGTTGCTCTCCTGTCCCAGCACATAATGTCTAACATTGTAGTAATTATTGCAATCATCAGCCCCCCAAGGAGATCATATGCTGCTCATGTGCAGAGTATGTATCTTGTACATGCACGTGCCCAGAGTTCATTGAACAAAGCTTGCCATTGCTAGATTCTCAGATAGCATCCTTTGGCTGCTGCTTTATCTATCAGTGTGTATGTACACTAAAATGGAATTAACCAATCAATTGAACAAATATCTCATCTGTACTGTTTTACAAAGTTCAAACACTGTTTTTCCCTCCTGAACCCTGATACATTCTCATTTTAATAATGAATAATTATAATAACTAGTAATTATAATAATGTTCCTTGAGATGTGATAATTTTGGTTGTCATATTTATAAACATGCTCTGATAATATAGAATGTACCGTTGTGGTTTTGTGCTTACAATATTAGGAAGAACCCAGGATTTTGTTTGACTGTTTTTTCATAGTATACCTGATCTGCTTCAGAGATTACAGTTAAGAAAGAAGAAAGTCAGGAGAGACATTTTACAATTTTATAAGATACTAGTCCCAGCTTTGTGTTTACAAGTTACTAGTTCCATCAGACAAACAAATAAACACACACAAACAAATAAGCAAAAGCCATTTTTTCGCAAGAAGACTTGGAAGAAACTTAAAATGCATATTGTTAAATGAAAGAAGCCAATCTGAAAAAGCTATATATGATTTATGATTCCAACTGTGTAACATTCTGGAAAAGGCAAAACTATGGAGACATTAAAAAGATCAGTGGTTGCCACAGGCTGGGGGTGGGACAGGGGAGGAGAGTTAGATGAAGCACAGAAGAAATTTTTAGGGAGGTAAAAATATTCTGTATCATACTACAGTAGTAGATACAGGCCATTATACATTTGTCGAAACCCATAAAATGTACAGGAAATGTAAACCCTAATGTAAACTATGGACTTTAGTGAATAATAATGTGTGAATATTGGATCATCGATTATAACATATGTACCACACTAATGCAGGATGTTAATAATGATGGTGATGTGACAGGATATAATGAGACTTTCCATTTGTATTTTCCACTCATTTTTCTGTAAACCTTAACTACTCCAAAAAAATTAAACTCCATTTATTTAAAAAAAACAATTATTTTAAATAATTAAGACAGTAAAATATATCCCAATTGTCAAGAGATAGCCTCTTAGAAATTTTACAAAGAAATCCATTTTGGACAACCTGGGAGGTTGGAAAAGGAACATTGAAAGTATCATAATGGTTAAGTAGATTGAAAGTTGACTGGGCAAGCCAGAAATGACTTCTGAGAACCTCTTCCAAACATTGAGCTTTTAAAATAATTTTTCAGGTGCCATGATGATCATTAAGTCTGTGATAAAAACAAACAAACAAACAAAATACTTTCGAAGCAACAGGATTAAAAAAGAAAAGATTGGAATGTCTGTTGGGAGGTAGTTCAAGAGTGACCTGGTTTTTAATTCTCTCCCTGTTCTATCAACCAATGACACACTTTAAGGGACCCTCTCTCCATGCCCCCAGGCTCTCTCCTGATAGCAGAACTGCAGTAAAGTAGTCCCACAGACTCCTGTTTGGTGAAAAACTATTTTGGAGTTCTCACCAGTCTCAGCTCAACAGAATAAAAGTGAAAACATATCTAGTAGCTAAATGGGTCTATTTGCTTTTTATTTCAGTTATTAGTTTTATAGGGTTTTTATTATCATCATTATTATTATTACTGTAAGTAAACCAGAGCTGGAGATGGAAGCACATATGCAGATTTAGTTTTTAATCTCTCAGTTTCTCTCTGGTGGCTGCTATGTCTGCAATCATTTGGCCCATGACAGTGGCTCCTTCTAAGCTCCCCAAAAGGAAGAGAGCAGAGTGTTCCCAGTGCTGGTTGGAGAGAGGGAAGCTGTTGTGGTGGGACCACCTTTCTGGGTTAGGAAAATAGCTCACATCTTCTCTTCTTTAGCACTGATGAATTGAGTCATTGTTTTTGGCACCACAGCTTTTTATTTTTTGTGCCTGGGGCTATAGGCAGAAAGCTGTTTGAGTCTGAGGCTGTGGACCGTGCCATCTTGGCAATTCTGTATTTTCAGCATTTTGTCAATGTAAAGAGTAAGAGAAGTTGTAATTGAGGCTGCCTTTCTATAAATCATTCCACAGAGAGTGAGCACATTCAAATGATGGGTCCAATAGTAACTTTTGTCTCTTGCCTGGGGACAGTGGTGGGGGTTGTCAGAAAGTCAGTCTGAGGCATCTCTGTAAATGCTGAGCAATGCAGTGAAGAGTAAACGGAAACTAAATTGTAAGTTCTTGCAAAATTACGAACTCTGGACAGGGAGGAAACAAATAGCAAGAAATTATCAAACTGTAAAATTCAGTTGGAATTGCAAGGGCAAGCTCACGTGCAGAGTAGTTCCAGGATGTTTACCCAGACAGGAGAGGAGCTTGGAAGGCACTGTTTCAAGGAAAAATCAGCCTCCCCTTTCCCAGCCTAATTATTTTTATTTTTGTAATTGGACTGTGTCATTGGAGCACTGTTGGAATTTAGTGTTCTTTGTGGGAGAGCGTTGAAGTCAAAATGGAAAACAAAACGTCAGAAGGGGACATGTAAACGTGATTCACACTGCATATGTGATATTCAGTAACACAAAACTAAACTCTGGGTGAGAATGCATTGAACAGCCCCCGTGTTATTTTGTGGGTAGCTTTCTGGTTTTCCACAAAGGGCTGTGCATACGTTTCTGTTCTTGTATCCACTGACGTAGGTGAGAATGCATTTGACCATAGTCTCTCACTGTGTTTTGTGTATGAAATGCCAACGTTGGAGATGTGTGAGCTCAATTTATGGTCAGAGATATGAGCCCATCTCAGGGATATTGGCTTCAAAGGGCACTCTGGCATTGCTCTCATAGGAACTTCCAGCCCTGAAAGGCAAAGTTTGCAGGAAATGGGGATGGAATAGGGGCCGGGGACGAGGAAGTGAGAAGATCGGATCTTTGTCTGACCTGTGCCTTTCCTGTTATGTGCTTGAAGAAATATGAATTTTGCATTGTTTGCCCAGGGAAATTTTACCAGCCCCAATACCTACTCATTTCCCCCCAAAATAGGCATTGGACTGCAGTTTCCACTCCAGGCCTTAATTTAGAAAAGAGGCAGCTAAAGAGTGTGTGTAAATAAATGTGTATGTGTGTGCACAAGCTATCTGCTTAAGAATTAAAGAGGTGTTTTCTGAACTGGAGCTTTCAGGCAGAATGTGTAGCAGAAAAGGGCCTGTGTGCCTGAGAACACTCTTAACCATTGTAGGGTCAGGGACCTCCGGTTTGGGAGTGCAATGATTTTATAGTTTTTATGTTTTCTTTGTTTATTTCCCTTTTGGATTTCTGTAGTAAATTCTTTTTGAAAATGCTGGCCTCTAACAGCTGTGCTGAGGGGACTAGCAGGAAGAGTTGTGTCTTATTTTTTAGTTTTATCTTTGTCAGTGATGGAACCAGAGAGAAGGGTAGAAACAAACTCAGAGGAAAAAATATTCTGCTCTCAACAGGGATTTTCCCCAAGAGAGATATTTTTCTCTCTTTGCTCAAACCTTGGGAAATTTGTGTTTTGTGTGTTTGTGGAGGCAATTCTCTTGGCTGAGGGCTTTTAGTTTTGTTGGCATCTCTCCCCAAGAGTTTCTCTTGAAAAGCAACAAGCACATCTGCAGACAGGTTCCGCAGTGGGAATGAATGAATATGGGAATGCCAGTTCTGATACCTGTGGGCTGTCTTCTGAGCCAGGAGAGATTTATGTGGCACTTAATATTATGGTGGCTATTGGCCTGCCTGAGTAAGTTTCTCATGAGCCTTTTCCCGAGGAGATTCTAGTAGCAATTGAATCATCAGCTGAGCTACCTGAGCTGAAAACTCTTGACTGTGTGTTTCTGAGACCAGCAAAATCATCCTTTCTCAGAATTTTCTTTGTAGAAACTGGGAGTTTCTACAAATTAGGACTTTTGAGTCTCATTCCAATATATTTATTTGGTGCAGCCTTGGGCATTCCTTGCCAGTCTCTGGCTTCAGAACCTATAATATGATTTAAAGAAAAAATAATCCCCTGTTTTCTTGTCATGTTTCCCATTAGATTTCTAGCTCCTCCAGGGGATTTTGTTTCTGCCTTATCCCTATGCTTAGCAGAACATACACAATAGGTAAATTATAAATATTTGATAAGTCCCTATTACTCTATTATAATCTTCTCTCTTGTTTCTCTGTGTCTCTGTGTCTCTGTGTCTCTCTCACTCTCTCACTCACTTTCTTTTTCACAGACACACACACACAGAGCAAGTTAATGCTTGCAGTTCACGAAATTTCCACAAACTCATCACTTTCCTAAAATTGAATGGCAGCAGATGACTCCACTTTATACAGGCTTGAAATCTCAGCATGATCTCTTTTTCTTACACCCAACTCCAATACAATAGCAAATCTGTCACTTCTACCTTCAAAATATGTCCTGCATGTGATGGGTTCTCTCATCTCCCCCCACTGCTCATTTGACAGGGCCCCAAACCTCGGAGCTCTCCATGAGTCCTCTTCCACTCTCAGGCATCACAGCCCTTCCATTACCAAACCTTACTGACATTACCTCCAGCACAGTCTGCAGATCCCTCCACCACCCCAGCTCCACCACTCACAGCTAGATCAAGCTGCCACCCCTCTTCCCTGGACCGTCTGTCATCTCTTCTCCAGTCTCTCTGCTTTCCCTTGATCATCCCACTTTCTGCTCTCCATAGAACAGATTCAAAACTTAAATCAGATCATAGCAGGCTTCTCCACCAATGCCTCTGCACATTTCTATCATGTGTAGAAGGAAGCCCGAGGTCCTCTCTGGGGACAGGCGTATACTTTATGTGGTGTCGCCCCAGATTTTCTCTATAACTTTATCTCCCAGTGATTCTCCCTCTTGTGCACTGCTTTGGCTACACTGGCCTGGCGTGTTGCTCTAAAATGCCACTCAGCCCTTCATTCAGGCTCTTTGACCTTGATCCTCTTCCATCCTAGGTGGCTTTTCTCCAGATGATCACGTCACCTGATCTTTCATTTCATTCAAGTTTCCGCTCAAATGTTAGCGATTCAGAGAGGACTTTTCTGACTGCCTTCTCAAAAATAGTACCACTTGTCATGCTGTATCCCCTTGTCCTGCTTTGATTTTCTTCTTGGCAGTTACCTCTGCATGGCATTATATAGTAAATATCATAATTTTCAGATTCCATGTTTGTAAATTTACCTACTTACTAAGATTTATGCATCAATACTCCAAATGTTTTTGTGGTCATCCACAGACATGAGCAGAGTGGCAAGAAATTTGAGTTGGCTGGTATGTGTGTTCTCAGCTGAGGTTTGACTAAGTGATGCTCTGTTCTCATTATAGTTCTCATACTATGAGCAATTACTCTTTTTGTGGTTTATTTTATGCCATATTTTTAAAATTGGTGGTTTCGCTATGAAAAATGGCCCCCAAGTATAGTGCTGAGGGGCCATCTCACGTTCCTGAGCACAAGAAGGCTGCAATGTGCCTTAGAGAGTAAAAGCGAGTGTTAGCTAAGCTGCCATGAGGCATGAGTTACAGTGCTATTAGCCATGAAGTTCATGTTAATGATTCAACAATAATTAATTTAGTTAATGATTTAACTAAATAAGGTGTCTTTAGACAGAAATGCACCTAAAACAAAGTTGTATGTTGATTGTTTGATGAAAATGTTGTGTGTGACCCGTGAATGACAGGGACCTAACCTTGTATTTCTCCTAGAAGCAGTGGTTTAGTTTTTGCTAAATCAGTGTTTGCTGATTAACCTTAAAGAACATTGCTCTTGTGAATAGTGAGAATCAAGTGTAAATAAACACACACACACACACACACACAATTGTTTTCTTATTTACATATATATAAATATCCATTTGCTTATCATGTAAACGTCGTCATGTAAACTCCATGAGTCAGGAATCGGCAGACCATTCTCCAGCATTTTGTTCCCTGCTGTATCCTTATCACCTGTAACCATGCCTGGTTCATGGAAGGTGCTCACTAAATTATTGAGTGGTAAATGGAAGGAAAACATTAGTGACATATGGTCAAGAATGTCTCAAGAAAAAAAAAATTGACAAAATAATCATTTTAGTCTGCTATTTTATTGGGCATCATGCTGTTCCTCACCTTACCATAGCTCTGTAAGGCCTGGGAATTCCTAGAAGCCCACCCTCGCCCTCACCCCCTGAGTGGCCTGCCCATGCTCACACCACATCCTGGCTCAGAAGCTCCATGTTTCCATGCTGTGAATCTTGGCTGTGTGATTAGACTTAGAGCTTACTTTGCATCTGACCTCCATGTTTACTCTGTATTTTCGTTAAGTGACTTAGTCTTCTCCAAATCTTTGTTTTCTCTTCCATAAAACAAAGATAACCAGAATTTCTCTACAGGGTCATTATAGGGACTAATAGGGATGATGCAAACTGCTTAACCTAGTGCCTGACATGTAATAAGTTCTTGTTAGACATCATGATGATGATGATGATGATGATGATGATGATGATGATGATGATTATGTACTTTGGGCTCCTGCTGTTGGAAAAACAGGTCAAAGGGATGTGAGACCAAGCCGGAAGACACTCAGGATGCATTTCCCGTTCAGACCTTTTAAAATCAATACTTAAGAGCAGGGGTAGGCAAACTCTCTGTAAAGGACTGAGCAGTAAACATGTTAGGTTGTGCCAGCCATATGATCGCTGTTGCAACAACTCAACTCTGAATGAGTATGGCTGTGTGCCAATCCGATGACCTTTACAAAAACAGGTGGATTGCAGTTTGCCAACCTTTGCTTTAGATCAATAGTACTCAACCCTGTCTGCATATTAGAATCATTGAGGGAGCTTTTAAAATACCTATGCCTCGGTAGTGTATTCCTAGAGAGTCTGATTTAATTTTTTTAAGATGGGTCCCAGGTATTCGTATGGTTTAAAACCTCCAGGAAATTCTAATGCAAAGGTTATGGCCACCGAATTGAATTGTTAAAGCCATGAACAGAAGAACTTCAAAGCAGTTGCTGTCTTTCCATCCCCACCCCAGCTCCCTGCTCATCCCATTTTAGAACCCAGAGATCAGCACTGTTTGAATGCTTCAGGTGAGAGTTAGCCAGACTGCAGTAAGTCCCTTTTGCTTAACACACAGACCGTAACACTTTTGTATCTATAGGGAAGTCTAATTATCTGTGTAATAAATGCATTGTACTTTCAGGGAACATAGTCCAGCTGTTACTGTGCATTTTAGCTGAAGCTACGCTTTTTGCTATTTAATTGAACTCTAGCATTGGCAGTTGGATGGAGTGATTTCAAGTGGAAACAGTCTGTCCATTTCTTTTGTCAAGGCCTTGGCTTCTGTGGTGGAGCTAGGATTGGGTTCCCAGGAGTCAAAAGGTATCAGACTTAAGGTCAAGTTACTCTTCTCTAATGGGCCCTGGAGCAAGCTTGTGGTACTCCCTCCCTAAGGAACTCCAAATATTCATCTGGACATTGTCTATCTGTGATGAAGATAGAGGTTGACCGAAGACAGGGGAATGGGCTTACTTATAAATGTCTAAGTTTTCCTAATAGTCTGTAACAGAGTTTTTGTCAATGAGTGGTCCCTTTTACATTTACATTACAATCATCTGCTAGCTTGTTAAATGAAGATTTCTGGGCTCTATTCTTGACCTCCTGAATCAGAATTTTTGGAGGCATGTGTGGAATGTACATTTTAAAGAAGATCTCTGAATAACTTTGAAATTTGAGAACCACTATTCTGGAGATAGCCTTTCATCATTATGCTTGTAGAAGAAGACTAATACTGAAGAATTTAAAGTTTTCCTCAAAATAGTCCAGTTAGGTCATTGATAGAGCAAAGAGTTGATAGAGTTAAGACTTGATAGAGCTAAGACTTGATTGTAGGTCTGTGTATCAGCTAGCTAATGCTGTATAATGTAACCAACCTGCCCTAAACTTAAAGGCATAACACAATAAGCATTTATTATTGATCCCAACTCTGTGGATTTGGTGGGTGATATTTCTGGTCTCAGCTATATTCATTTATGTGTCTATTGTTAGTTATGGTAGAGTGGGCAGCTATGCTGATCTTGGCTGGGCTCTCTCATGTGTTTAGAGCTCATCTGGCTATATCCTCACCTGAGATAGCTTTCACTGGGATACCTGGGTTCTCTTCTAGGTGGTCTTTTATCCTCCAGCAAGCTAATACAGTTTCGTTCACATAGAAGGTGATAGCATTCTAAGCTTTTGATTAGAAGTGTCTAAGGCTTCTTAGGGACTATGCTCAATACTGGAACACTGCCATTTCCATGCATTATGATGGCAAAACAAGGAACAAGAGCAACCTTTATTCAGGGGGTGAGAAAATAAATTCTGGCCATTGAAGGGAGGAGCTGAAAATCCCTTTACACAGATTATAGATACAGGGAAGCTTTAGAATCTACCAAAGACTGCCACATAGAGTCTTGGTTCTTTCACACAACATTTGAGAGCCTTTTTAAAACAAGTTTATCTGCCAGCTTTTACAAATGTTTAGGGAGCATCAATAGTGAAAATCCTCTTGGGTTCTATTCCTAGGATTATTGCACCTGGCTGAAGAATTAAAAATCATAAGGGACTTAAGAACTCATTGATTCAAACCCCATTTAACACTTTTATTTCTTGATAGTATCACTTTAATCAAAGTGCTCGTTCATTTTATACACAAACATATCCCCTAACTCTGGATAATTTACTGCCATGCAAGGTACTTTCTTCCAGCCTCAGGGAGTTCTTTCCATTAGAATATTATTTCTTATATTAGACTAACATTTACTTCTGCTTAGATTTCACTTCTTGGTCCTACTTTACCCTCTGATGCAGCCCAGAAGATGAGTCTCATTGTCTTTCCACAGAACAATGTTTTCTCATATTTGAAAGTAGTTATAAACGTCTTTGCACATCGGTCAGTTTTCTATGCCAACAACACCAAGTTTCTACAACTTTCTTTCTAGGACATAGTTTGAGCTCCTTCATAATTCAGGGTGTTTCCTTGAAAACATTCATTTCTCAATGGCAGCTGGGTATTTTAGAATGAACACTGATATTTGGAATCAGAAGTCCTGAAATTTACTTTGAGATCTTGAACAAGTTTGTGAAACACATAGGGCCACTGTGTGTGTGTGTGTGTGTGTGTGTGTGTGTGTGTGTGTGTGTGTGTGTGTGTTTTCCAGAAAATGTGGACAGAAATAATTGTGCTTATTTTGTGTCAATTAAACCAGATAACACACAAAAATATCTGTTTGGGAAAATCTCTCCATCAATGTTAGTTTCTTCTTATTTCTCTGAAAGAATGGCCTTTGAAATACATACTATTTTTTTTCTTTAATATCTCGTGTTTGAATGAACTCAGATTTTTTGACCATATATTAACACTGGAATGATGAACATACTTAAGTGTCCATGTGGAAATATGTTTCATGTGGTGTTCCCATACGGTAGGGATAGTAAATACTTCATTTCTCCCAAGTTGAAGGTAGGTGTTACTGTTTTGATACTTCAGAATAGTAACTTAAATAAATGACTTAAAACTAAGAGATTTAAGTTCTTCCCACCTGTTTTAGATTTGGGTGTTTGGGAAGCAAAAACAAATCTGAATTTGGAAAAGAGTTAAGGACAATTTGGACACAGTGAAAAGACCAAGGTAGGAGGCGATTTAGTGGATGGTAATAATGAGATGCGGTGTGAAACTAAACCATTAGGGAGAGCGAACACACAGGTAAAGTGGGGGAGGGGAGTGTAGGTCAGAACAAATAAAGTCAGCACATGGAGGAATGTCAACATTTATGTTCAAAAGATACTGCTTAATGTGAGATGTTTCTGAATCATAATGTATAAAAATGAATAGAATCTGATTGCAATGGAAAATGGTTAAGAGAATAGGACTGTAGAGACAAAAGAATGGATTTTGGTAAATACTGTATAAATAGTAAGATTGTTTTATGTGACTGTTAGCTCAGAAAATACTCTTCCATATAAAATAGGATAAAATGAGTTTTGAAACTGATTTGTAAATAAAAATGCTAGATAAATTCAAGGTATGATGTCATTCACATGTGGCATACCCGAATGAAATATTATTCTCATGAAGTTATATTAACTCATCTTTCTTTTAAAATTAAGCAGTTAACAAAAAAGAACTGTATCATACAGTAAAAAGAGAATTGAGTTGGGAGTCAGGACACTGAGTTTGAATTCCAGCTTCACAACTAACTAGCTGTGTGACAGTAGGCAAGTCACTTAGGTTTTCTGAATGTAAAAGGAATTCTCCTTGGGTAAAAAGAATTGTCCAGATTATCTCTAAGGCCACTGTCAGCTACAAAAGTTTATTGTCTTCTTATTCTGTGTTGTCGGAAAGCAGTTTCTGTAGGGGAGATCAAGATTTAAGATGGATTCCTTTTACCCAAGATCCTCTATTCCATTTCAAGAGATTGCCAGAAATTTTGATGCTCAACTGAGCAAATGAATGGATCAATGTTTGGTTGAATTTAATAAAAACAATTTGAGAACTTATTAGAGAAACCTGTTATGAGAATCGGGTTGGACGCTGGGTGTTAAATATGAGAAGTGAGATCTACTTATAGGATACACTTTTATTCTTGCTAACTTCTTGTGGTAATGAGTTTTATGAAGTTGCTTTTAAAAGTAATTCTTCAGTTTTCCTGTTGTAATCTTGCCTCTTTTGGCTAAGTGTGTCTAAAAATGGCTCCAGAAGAGAGACAATTTGAACTAATATTGAAAGAAAGGTAGAATCTATACAAATTTGGAAAGAGAAAGGAAGTAGTAGAGCTTTAAAGACTTAAAGAGGGGTATTCACTATTTATTCAGCAAATATTTATTGAGCATTTATTCTCCTATACCTGGCATCGTGTTAACCATTTGGGAATATTAAACTAGTGATCCCCACTACTTAGAATGGAAGACAGACATAGATTATATAATTATATTAATACATAATTTTATACTTTGATGAATTGAATAAGAGAATGGAGAGTCATGAGAGCAAATAACAGATAGTTATCTGGGATATGAGGTGACCTAAGAGGACTTTCTTTAGAAAGTGTTACTTCTGAAGATACCTGATATATGAGTAGGAGTTTAATACATGAATGAGAAGAGAGAAATGTGGAGAGGGAAGAGGGTATTTTAGGTAGAGGGGACAAAATGTGCAAAAACCCTGAGACTGGAGAGTCCATGGCATGTTTGAGAAGCCAAAAAAGGCCAGTGTGGCTTTGAAACTTGGAAAATAAGAGGGACAGAGAGAAAAACTAAATGAAAAGGCTAGTGAGAAATGAGCATGGTGTCACTCTGTTGATGGAGTGCAGACATCAGTATCATTTTAAGCCAGTTTCTACATGCCCAACTGGAGGAAAGCACTCTATACTGTAGTGTGGGCATTAGAGAGTCTGGGGACAAGCACCATCAGCATTTGGGTTCCCAAAAGGGCCTTTAGAGGCATCAGCACCTCTAGTAGAGTAGGACTTGGGAGATAGAAGGCTTTGCTAATCCAAACCTACATGTAGCCAAAACTACATTTCCCTTCCCCATGTTCCTGATAATTAAGGAGACTTAAATAAAAACTCTGCTCATAGTATGTTTCCTCATATCAAATTCAGGATTCCAATTGTCATAGGCACCAAGTTATGACCACAATCCACTTGTAGACACCCTACACAAAACATACTTGAGTCAGTCAAATGAGTTACCTCCATCAATAACACCCAGTCCCTAATAATACATCAGACATTCTTGGTGTCACTTCTCCCCCTTCAAACTGGAGCTCAAAAATGCACCCCTAGGTGGGGAGAAGTGGTGAAGGAATTTAATAGATATGAAGTCTCTTTCTGCAGGGTCCACTTCACTTGAAGATTTGTGAAGCAACTTATCTTTTATTCTAAGCACAGTTATTCATAGAGCAATCTACAAAATATCCATGGAATTTTACAGGGAGAACTAGAGACTTGAAAATATTTGCCCTTATGTCAGACTGCTTAAAATCAAACCCCAGATTCCTAGTGAGATGTTTTATTCCCTCTGGTCATTAGATTTATTGTGATGACAAACTGAGAAGCATTGAGTCTTAAACTATGTTTGATATCATTTATAGGATATTCTGTGCCTTTCTCATTAACTTCTTATAGTTGTAAATTTTATGAATTTACTTTTTAAATAAAATTTATTGGGGGTGACATTGGTTAATAAAAATTATATATGTTTCAAGTATAATATTTTATAATACATCATCTGTATATTGCATGGTGCATTCATCACCCAAAGTCAAATCTCCTTTCACCATATATCTGACTTCCTTTCCCTGTAACTACCCACCCCTGCCATTTTCCCTCTGAAAGCAACAAACAAAACAAGCAAACAATACTCAAAGACACAGACAATAGTTTAGTGCATTTACTTTTAATAGTTCTTGTTTTAAAAGTCCTTATGTCTACCTGCATGTCTCTGCTTTCATAGCCTTTGCCCTCACAACCCGTCTTTAATTTTTTATTTTATCCTCACATCCATACTCTCATGGAGTTGTTGCTTCCCTTTCTTCTTGAATCTTTTAGGTGACCTTATTTGGATCCTTCTCTGTCTCTGCACTTTCTTTTTTTCAGATATGGCAGTTGGACCAATGTACACTGATCCAGGGCCAAGAGAATTGTACTTTTGTTGGAAGATGAGATAATGTTTCTGTTTTATTTCCAACATTTTCTCTAATGACCAGAATTTTTCACCTTCATTAGCTGCAGTGTGTTGGGGGAACTTATCCTTCAGGCAAGTTTCTACTCATCCATTATGACTCAGTTTGTGGCCCAGTGCCCAACCCAGCAGAACTGACCACTCCTCCCTTTGAGTTCTCCCAGCACCCCTCTGCCTCTACTGGCACGGCCTTGTTGTGTTCTGATGCACTTGCCTTCTGACATATCTGTCTTTCCATCTAGGTTTTTAGTTTTTGGAGATCAGGGACTCTTGTGTTATTTATCTTTATATCATCACATCTGGCACTAAGCCTAGTACATGCTAGATGCTAATTTAATGCTAAATACATTGAGTGAAATAATTTGAGTTAATTGACTACGAGATGTATTTACAATAATTTTGACATATTTTTATTTACTTGGTGATTCCAATGTCAAAGAATAAAGAAGCGTGGTAGAAGGGGGTGTGTTTTGTGATCCAGACTCTTAGAAATGAAATGGGAGAGATCTCAAGGTAAGGTTGCCAGATGATGTGAATTTCAGGTAAATTTTAAAAAATAATAACATTTAAAAAAATAAAAGCATATTCCTAATGTTATGTGAGACATATTTACACATGACAAATATTTTTTTTTATCTGAATTTCAAATTACCTGGGCATTCTGTATTTTTATTTGCTGTTTCTGGCAATCCTACTTCTAAGTCAAAGATTCCCATTCTTCTCTTCACACAATTGTATGTATGCACTAAGAGTCAGGTCACAAACTGGTGGCCCTCAGGCAGCATCTGACCATCTGGATCAAGATATGGCTTATTTACCCTGCATAATGTTTTAAATTTTTGCCAAAAAAAAGAGAAAAATGTGACGATTTCCCATTAAAAATTCTAAAATTTCAAATTTCTTTGGAAACATAAAGCCTGACCACACTGGATCAGCTCTCTTGTTCAGCTAAGGAAGAGCTAAGCCCATTTTTAGATGGAGCGTGAGGCCTTTGGATTTTCTGTTTTCCTCGAGCACTGTGGTGAAATGTCATCTGCCAAGCATTATTACACTTGCACAGTGTTTTCCTTAGAGCTGAAAGTGAAACATTTTTTAACTCATCTCTCTCTCAAAAGCACGAAAACAAGAGATAGCCATAGAGTGCCAAATGTTTCAATAAAAAATGGGGAAAATCTAAGAGAGGAAAAGGAACGTTCTTTGTGTATTAGAACCAGCACAGTGAATCCATGTCTACAGAATACGACTAATGGTACTGTTTTTCTTACACCTCCCTCACATATTCACACTATGGACTTGAGGGCATTTGAGTTCTTGATCGCCACCAGAATGTAAGCCTACTGAGAGCAGAGGCTTTTTATCTGTTTTGTTCATTGGTGTTTCCAAAACCATGTAACAGCTCTTGGTTCTTAATAGACAGTTGATCAGTATTTGTTAAATGAATGATGTAAGCCATGTGAGACAGATAAAAACCAAGATGGCTAAAAATCTTCTAGAAGGAAAGAAAAAATGTTGCCTTCTACAATAGGATAGCACAACTAGGTCTTTTAAAATAAATATATTTACGCTATAGCAGCCTCATATCTTCCAAGGGCAAAGAAAAATGGCTGCTGAGGACAGAAACTCTTATGTACCCAGAGCTTAGAGGGACATTGGGAAGGATTGTCCCCACCAGTTATTAAGAGAGGAAATCTTTGGAGAAGATCTGAGGAAGAAACCAGAGGCACATGTTGGAAGGGACTC
Source organism: Macroglossus sobrinus (assembly GCA_004027375.1). NCBI lineage: Eukaryota > Metazoa > Chordata > Mammalia > Chiroptera > Pteropodidae > Macroglossus > Macroglossus sobrinus. The sequence goes on along the minus strand of PVKZ01000978.1, from coordinate 140,167 downwards.
TTTGTAGCTGTGTGACCCTGCTTTCTTTTCTGCCCACTACAGATCTTTCCAGAGCCCAAGTGATTCTTCCTGCAGCCCCACAGAGCTCAGCCACACTCTCCTACACTCTCTGCAGCTACCAAAGAAATAGGTGCAGAGACTTAATTCTGAACAAAAACCAGCCTCATTTTATTTAAAAGACAAAAGCATTATCACCAGAATTCAGTAGAATGCTACCTAAAAACCATAGGTTTTGAGGAAAACAAACAGATACACCTTAAGTTTGAATTTGCCTACAGGGGACAGCTTTTATATGAATTAATTCCAAACCATTTTCCCTCTACATGGGAGATCTGCTGGCTCTAGGGAATCTGGCCTGAACACCAAAAGTTGCTATTAAATTGTATATTTTTGTTGCCTTTTCTGATTATGTCTCATTGCTGCCATATGGTTATTAAGACTTTACATTTATTCTTGAAAAATGTCCCTAGGGTTGTAGAGAAAATGCATAGGACAGAGAAATACTGGCAAATGAGAGTTTGGCTTTTAATCACAGATTCAACAATCTGGCCCTGAACCAGATTTCTTAAAACTAAATGCCTAGGAGTGGAGACAAGAAAGCAACAGAGAAATATAGCAAGAGCTGTCATTATTATTTCTGGTGCTAGGTGTAAGATGCTTGTATTAATTTCCTAGGGCTGTTGTAACAACATACTACAAAGTGGGTGACAGACCAGAAGAAATTTGTTGCCCCACAATTCCAGAGGCTAGAAGTCCAAAATCAGTGTGTTGGCAAGATCATGCTTCCTCTGAAACTTGTAGGGAAGTGCTTCGTTTGTTATAGCTTTTGATGATTTTCTAGCATCCCTTGGCTTGTGGATACATCACACTCTAATCCTCTGTTTTCACATGGCCTTCCCACTGTGCCTGTCTGTGTCTCCAAATTTCTCCTTAGGAGGATATTAGTCATATTGGATTAGGGCCCACCCTGACCTCATTTTAACTTGATTATCTCTACAAATGCCTTGTTTCTAAATAAAGGCATTCTGAAACACTGGGGATTAGGAATTCAACATATCTTTTTTGGGGGAGGGGGACCCAACTCAACCCATAACTTTCCAATGCAATCACATTCTTCTTTGATCTTAAGCTCTTCAGATACAACTTGTTGTTCCGCCTGTGGAATGCTATTACATTGATTAAATTGCCTCTTTAGTTCTTTAGCTATCAGATGCTTTTCACTGGCAGGCTGAATGTAATTAGGGAACTAATAAGGAAATCGATAAGAAAAAGCGAGTGTTCTTTCATATTTTCCAGCTGTTCCGATGATTCATTTAGGGCTTTGTGTGCATTGCTACTGATACATGCTTGTTAAGAGATATGAGACCGTGACAGATAATGCAGAGGGAAAGGGGAGGATCTGGACTGCTGACAGGTAAAACTCCAAGGGTGACATCCATGCAAGGAGGGAGAGTCACGAGGTAGAATGTACAGGAGGACAGGGTCTTGTGTGTGTAACTCTGCATAAACAAGAAATGTTTGTAAAGATGTTTACTGTTTGGAAAATACACTTTATTTCAATGTTGCATGAAACACGTTGGGCTGAAGACTTGCAGAACTATATAGACACCACTGCCTATCCCAAAAAGAAGTCACTGCTGTCCACGATAACTCTGTAGGATACCCTTTTGTGGAAAATCCCAGACTGCCTTGTCTAATTCCAGTTTCCTCATGAGAAATACAAAATTTTAAATCTTGGCTTTTTAAAAGGTAGTCTGAGAGATAAATATATGCATTATAATTAGAAAATTATTATAAAAGTATAAGTTTAAAAATATACGCTTGTATTACTAGCAAAATAGAATATATATCCATTATAAAGAAACTCAAAAATGATAGAATCTTTAAAAAATATAAAAATTATTCAGGATTTTATAATTCAAAGATAACCCCTGCTAATATTTTGGCATAGTTCCTTCAAATATGTTTCAAGCTTTTGCGATACTACTTTAAATAAAGTTGATGTCAATGTATGCATGTTTTATAATATATTTTAAATAAATATGAACATTTCCATATCATTCAGTACTCCTCTAACACTAGTGAATGGCTGCCTATGTGCTTTATTCTTATTTGAGTGTTAAAGCTTTAATAATTACTAAAGTAATACATGTTCACAATAATTTTAAAAATCCAAATAACCAAAAGAAGGACATGTCAATTGTCTGTGATCTTACCATTGCACAGATGACTAGTATTAATATTATGACATATATTGCAAGGTAGTGTAATTTCTAAATTTTTGTCTTCCACTGTTCATGGAATGTTTAACCTTTGTAAGCCCAGTACTTAGATCAAAGCTTCAAGCACAGTAGTTGCTTGATACCTTTTAGTGAAGAATGAGTGAATGAATGAAGAAAATGATGAGCAAATAAATGAATGGCAAGCCTGCAAAGATCCAGCTTCTGGTAGAACAAAATTTGTTTCAGACTCAGCAGTTTACTGTAGATTGAGAGACAAGGTAGCAAACCCGAGGACCTTAATGAATAGGAGTCTGCTCTTTCTGTTCATCTGAATCAGCCTGCAGGCAGAGAATTCAGTTTAATTTTTCTCCCATCAGTCAGACTGAAGAGCTGAAAAAGCAAAACCAGAGACAAGGGAGGCAGGAGGTGGAACAGGCTTGGATGAGGAGATCGGCAGCTGATCTCTTGTTCTTTCTCTGTTAGGGAGAGCGTGAGATGAGAGGAGCCATGCTTTTCCCAAGGGTCAGCTCTAGCTGGCTTTCTGCCACCACCAGGATTCTCCATGACAGAAGGACTGATCATTTCTCTGGAGGATTGTGACTCCTGCAGTGTCATCGTGACCCTCGTAGATTTTTCCCTGGCTTGTCTCTAGAGTTTGTAGCAGAGGAATACACAATCATTCTGGGTTTTAGTCGAAGACATTCGGGGCTCTGTTTGCTATGACTGGAATGAGGGCTGACAAAGTCTGATATTGCTAGGTTATAGAAGGCTTCAAGCAAAGTCTCTTCTATATTATATCGGGAAACATCTGTCTTAAGTCTGAGCATCTGTCCCTCAGGCACTTGCAATGGAAAGGAGAATGATCTATTTCTTAAAAACCTTCATGGAAATGTCAGTCTTTGCAATAAAATATATGAATATGTCCTTTTCAATGGGATGTTCTGGTCCTTATAAAACTTCTTTCTTCCTACCTACCCTAATATAAATGCACATACAGGTAGATACAGAAATGTCCATGAATAGGTGGATGGATAGATAGGAAAAAAAAAAGAGAAAGAGATTAGTGGACAAATTGACAAACAACCTCTACCTTCTTTTGGCCAGTAATCACAAACCTCCTTCATCTGAAAAGCTCCCCCACAAGCCACACTTGAGACCTTGACCATATTGACGGATTTGTTCTGATTATCTCATCCACCTAGTAAAATCTCTCTCCATCATCTCTCTGTCCACACCACCTACCTCCAAAAGACTAGCTAAACACATATTTTCCCAGGAAGCCTCAGTGTTCCATTTCTACCCCTGTTAATTTTACCTATTGCTCAACTTCTAGAGCTTTAGTCTTTGCTCCACTTTTCCCTTTTCTGTGGTGTGTCTGTACATGTATTTTTATGGTCAGTAGTTACTCTTTTTACTGCTTGAAGAATTAGATGTGGTTCTGTGTGCTCTGTAATTTGATGGTGTGGAGCTAGTATTGTTTTAGTCACTGAGTTGGTAAATAAAGAAAAGGACTAAGAGTGATGGGGAATAGTGATGCCTATTTTTCCTGTGTGTAGAGTTGGACACAGATTGTAGTTAGTACTTATTCATGGAGAGAAAGCCCAGTTTGGATAAATATGGTGAGAGTTGGTAGAGAGCTGGTGTGGTATTATATAAACTTGCCATCAGCTAAATCAGGATCAATACTGTAGTTTTCTGTATAGTTGCTGCCGTAACTTTGTAGAACCAAGTGCCAGTATCTTAATCTATAAAATAGGAATGCAAATATATCTTCTTATCTAAATTATTGGCTATTTTAAGTATAAAAAGACAGTGTATGCAGTAATATCACACACACGAACTGTCATTTAATTTTTTATGTAGCTTACAGTACTAGTGTTTAAAAAATATTTGCTGAATGAAGTTGAAGTGAGCCAAAACTTTTTAAGCTCCTCAAAGCTTCTTTGAAATCACTAAAAGTTCTTCCAAAAATTATTTTTGTATGGACTGTGAGATTATGAACTTAGAACTTAACAGATAGCAAAATTACCTGTGGTATGCTGGACAGCACATCCCTACCCATAGGTAAGCAGCTATTAGGGATGTGATTACAGGAATATACTTCACCTGACTCCATTTCTATAAACTTGAGGGCCATATACTTCTGTCTTTCTTAATTCTTCCACCCATAAAAGTTGGTGAGAGCAGCATAAACATGATGGAATCTTCATTATAAACTATATACTATGATTCTATGGCAAGAAGACATGAGCTAGATATCAGAAAAATTACATCTTAATTTTTTAAACCAAAACTTAACTTCTCCAAGATTGAGTTTCATTAGTTGTGAAACAGGCTTGTGTGTTCATTTGTTATGTGCCAGGCAGTATATAACCACTGGTCCATAAAGGTGAATAAGGCATGATCCCTTCACTCTCTGACTCATGGTCTAATGGAGGAGAGGCATGCCAACCAGAAATGGCTTAGTGCGTGCAGCTTCTCAGAGGCAGACAGTAAAAATAGTGCTGATACCACGTAGTGAGAGGTTAACTATGCCTAGGTGGATCAGAAATGCTTGAGAGCAGGAATCTGAGTTAGTAATTACTGTCCTGCCTTCCTTTTAGTGTTGATAAGGCTCAAAAGGATGTGAACGAGCAAAATGGTTGAGTTATTGTTATTGTTGTTGTTGTTGTTGTTGTTATTTCATTATCAGATTCAGATATCGGTGTACTTTCAGACATTCAACTGAAAATAAAACCATTAATCCTAGCTAGTCTCTTCTAGGAATGTTGGCCTTTCTTTTATGTGTTACAAAGGGATCAGTCTCTATATCCATAAAATAAATGAATGTAGAATCTGACTCTACTGGCCATGCAGAGGGTTCTTTTCTATTTTTCCAAAATTCTGGTGCTCTTCTGGAATTTTTCTCATACCATGAGTTGCTCTCCATTATTACCTGCCTGTTTTAATTATTGATTTATGTACCAGATATTTGCTGAACATTTTTTATGTATTCAAGGTATATAAACACAACTAAAAAATAAAGACAAATCCAAAACACATAACCATATATAACTATGATAAGTGCTGAATGGAAACAAATAATGAATACAGTGAATTGTAAAAGAAGGAAGATAAATGGGCTGAAGTGGTCAGAACAGGCTTTGAAAAGGAAGGCACACTTGTGCTGGCCTTGCGTAGATGGGTGATTTTTTGCTTAGGCATAAGAGTGGCTTTATCTTTGCCATCATGCAAAGACATGAGATTATAAATGAGCCTATATTTTTAGTGACATTGAAGAATCCATTTCAACTAGATTATATAGGCACAATAAGAGTTGAAACTGTAAGAGCCCAATATTTTGCGTTTAATGTTGTCTCAGATACCGCAGGCTGATGAACATTTTTACATAGATGTCCCATTTTCCCTGTGAGCACGAAATCTACTTTTTTCTTATCTTGATATCTACCAGAGTGCCTTACATGTGGGAATTACCCAATTAATGCTTTTAAATAAATGTTGCTGAATTGTTTTAGGTGTAGCTAAAGACTTTCATGGACTTTGAAAAGAGAATGATGGATGATATCACAAATGGATTTCTACTCAGCTCATAAACACCAGTTGATTGGATATATATGAAGCATATACTTGTTGCCGGAAGGAATGATGATAAGCAAAGCATGGTCATATTTATATATTTTTGTCTGGATGAAACAGATGCCTACTTGGGTGTGCTAGGCATTCTGGTGTATTGGGATGTTCTTCCATGGGGAAGGCCCATGTAGTCATGTTGAAAGTGCCCCTCGATGCTTATGCTCTCCTCACTTCATTGTTTTGCAGCTCTACAGCTCCATGGACTTTGGGAGACGGTGGCAACTCATGCATGAACGCATCACCCCCAACAGGTTTTACTGGTAAGCCCCATCCGCAGTCCTACCTCCCTCTTGGATAAAAAATTATTAGATAGCTTAGCCTTCTAGACAGTCCCTGGACACCTTTATCACTTGAAGGCACATGTGTTCTAGCCCTTTGTTATTCAAAGTGTGTTTTGTAGACCAGAAACATCAGCATCATCTAGGAATTTGTAAGAAATGCAGAATCTTAAGCAAGACTTATTGATCAGGAGCAAGTATGATCCCTGTGATTAATGTGCACTTTATAGTTTAGGAAGCACTTGGCTGGAGAGCTCCATGAGAAAATCATGTCCAGGTGTCTTAGCTATTTACTAATTGTCCCGACCCATTCGTGGGGGCGAGGAGGATCCAACCTGAGAAAAACGGGCGAGAAAAGGGAGCGGAGGCAAGACAGTATTCTGATCAAGCCTCAAACTTTATTTTTTGAACAAACGTATTTATACAGCTGAGACAAAGGGGGGCAGGTCTACTTAGGCGGGCGGGTGTTTGCCACAATCTTATTGGTTCTTAGCAGGTGGGGTGAGGAGCGGTGAGGGTCGCAGGAAGCGGGGGGCAGGGAGGAGGTAGGTACGCACAGCGATAGCCTATCACCAGAGCACCAGCAGCCATGCGTGGGCGGCGGGGCGTTCCCGGAACAACTGAGACCGTAAGAGGGCTGGGTGTACTGTTAAGTAAACGGGAAGTTTAAGCATGGTTCTGGGCTCCCACAACTAATCTCCCTTCTTTTTGAAAACCTATATATTTTATGTACCTATTCTAAAAAAGCAGTATTTCCTAAATGTACTCAAGAACACTAGTTCCACAAAAGGCTTCTTCTTTCATAAATGTTTCCATGGTCAACTAATTTTAAGTACCGATTAACTCTGCCCTCAAGAAGACAGGATTCACATTGGGGTATTAAAGAGTCTAGAAGCCTTCAGAACTTTAAGTCACCAATTCCTATCCTTATTTTACTACAGAAGCCTTTTCTCTTGTCATATCAGATAAATCCTTTGGAACAACTTCTGTGGAGCACATTTTGAAAAAACCTTTTATAAGACTGAATGCATGTTGCAAATGGAAATTTGTCCCTCCCCTCTAATCAGAAAGTATTTTTATTAATCGGTATTCTTTTATATCTGCATGCTATTTTTACCTTGTTTGTCACATGGTAAGCTTTGTCTGGTAAAATTTACATCTTACCCTTCCCTGCTATAACAGGAAATGCCTCTCACTTGTAGCTTGCTTTCATTTCAGTAGAGGTAGAGGTCAATGGAATACAGGATAGGAAGCATACACCAAAGCATAATATACTTAATTATATGCTTAGTATAAAACAAAAACAAAATTTTTAAGTTTTGAAGGTAGTACCTTTTCCATATCTCTTTTTGAATACCTTAATTTAATTTCTTTAAAAAGCCATGAGATGGCCACTTATGCCCCACACAGGATAGGGGTGGGTGTGGTGTGTGCGTGCGTGTGTCAGGGAGGTGGTGGTGACAAGTACCTCATACATGTACACATCCACACCAACATCTGTGGGAGAAATGGCTTTACCCAATGCCCTCTGTACCCACACACTATGCCAAAAATTAAAAATGATGATTTCCCAAGCATATTGTGAAAACCAACAGTGTTTCACATACAGTTCAGAGGACTGGAAGAGCAAAGGGCATTGGGAGCATTTCTCTTGACTCAACGCTTAACTATCCCCAGTTATTTTACCTTTCAGACCAACTATTACTTGGTCTGTAACTATTATTACAATTAATACTTGGTTTGTAATTGGAACTATTCAGATTTTTAAATAGGCTAAAGCAGAAAAAGGAAATATTTGTTTTCCTGACATACCAGCTGTATAAGTACAGCCCTGGCTCAGCTAACCTAGACCAGTTTCCCAGTGTGTGGACACTCAGAAGTCCCTCAAAAAGAAAAAAAAATCTGTCTGCTATTCCTGGAACAAACTCTTGAGATGGTTAGGCAGTTAGCTAACTAGGAAGTCAGGTCGATGGAAAAGTAAAGTACAATAGACTGGATAAGTCTTGTTATCGTTTCTGAAGAAAATTAAAGTAAGTGGATGAGGAGCAGTGCTTTTCTATCTTTGCAAAGAGCAAGAAGAGGCTATTCCAGCTGCTGTCACTTTCCCCCTTTCTTTGTGTAGCAGAAAGAATAAATCCCTAGGTCCTGATAATTGTGTTTCATCTCTCCACCACTCTGTGCTTCTTTTATATATACCCCCATGGGGAATTATAAAAGTTATTGCCCATACTGGCTAGCCAAGTGGTAGCTGAAAATTTCATTTGTGTAATTATTACTTCTGTGTTTCTGATGTATAATTGCCATAATTATTCTTTGAGGTGTCATAAGAATTTCAGAGGAAGAGCAACTTTTATATAGACCTTTTTTTTCCCAGTGACAGAATCCAAGGCTGTCAAAAGCTCTAAACTACTTATGTTGAAAAGACATGGCCTATATAGGTTAGGAATGGCAATATCCAGTAGGCACCTCCTAGAGAAAAGACAAAATGTATTGCTCTGGATGTAACATACAGCTTTGGCTAAGACAGAGACTCTTTAAATGGTTCATCATTTATACAATGGAAACAATATTTTACTGGTCAATTTCATAATGTTCTTGAAAGGACCAGATGAGATCAGTTGGACATTTGAAATTTCATTTATCCATTTAAAATGTGTAATTTTAAGTAATATATTTATTAGCAGTTCTGAAGACTATGACACATAAGTGATTTGTCATTTTTCTGGGATGCAAATTTGAATACTATGCATGGTGAGACTGTGTGTCTGTGACATCTGGTCACAATTGAATGGGTCTAATTTACTTCCAGGAATCTGTATCTCAACCTAGCTTTATATTCCTTTATTCTTTAAATCTTAATTCTTATGAAGTAGTTAAACCACTAAACAAAAGCAATTAACTACAAAAAGCCTTTAACTACTTCTTTGGGAGGGACTGTGCTGAGTGAAGTGGCACTGGAAACAGTGGGGTAATACTGGGAGGAGAGCAGTCATGACAAAAACAAGGCATTGAAATGAAAGATGATGTTAAAAAGACTTTTGTCTTGTGGTATGTAGACAAATAGAGTGAACATGCGATTTATAAGTAATATTGTCCAGATTTGCACATGTCTACAGATAGATCCTTCATAAATATAAAGTTTCTTCTCCCATGCCCCTTTCAAGAGATGGAAAGTAGAGGTCTAGAGGGGACTCAAATCCAGAAGTGATTTGTGTCAAGGATGCAGCAGAAAGAACCAACCACATGTATGCCTCATACTTGCTTTCTCCTCGACAGTGACAATCACTGTAATGGCTGTGAAAATGCATTGGAAATCACAAGGGGCTATCATTTTATCCATTTCCCTCATAGTGTTCCTCAGTACCATGAACCCATGGTAGAACATGGAACATAAAATTCATTAGTCTCAGTTATAAAGTCTTCATTTAGAGATAAAATTTTCTTTATGAATTTTAGATGGTCTACCTCCATCAAGCAAGTTCACCTAGGAATCTTACACTATAGAGTGACTCAGCCATCAAACACATGTCCACAGAATAGGACTGACTGACACAAAAACTCCTCCTGTATATGTGTGAGCCTTTCACTCATCTGATACCTGGTTAACAGATGGGTCATCAGGCCTGTCTTACTTACCCCATTCATCAGTCCAGCTGCTTCAGCAATGATTATTTTTTTGGAGAACACAAGAGTGGCATAACTGTATGAACATAATCCCTTTCTAGTCTCTGCTTGGGCAGAGCTATCATGGGGAAAAAGCATTTTTTTTTCATTTTTGTTTTTGTTTTTAAACGTTTTATCTCCTGCAGAGTTGCAAATGAATAGTATTTTTACTCTTCCACTGGAAGATATTTAACAAGCATGCACATTCTGCAGTGGGAAAATTGTTTTCTTGCACATCCAACATGAATGCTTATTATGGTTCACAGCTTTGCCTGTGTGGCCCCTCACCATCCCTAGGTGTTAACCCTCTTCAGGAATCTTTTTTAGTGAGTTCACAGGCATCCTAAGTCTTGCTGAGTTTTATGTATAACTCGACTGGCGTCTAAGTGCCTCTGGTCTCTGATGGCATTCACTTGTATGGTATTGTGAGAGAGGATATTGTCAATGTCTCTTCTTTAATTATTCCTTAATTATTGAAATATCAGGGTCTTTTTGTTTTTCTTCCTTGCTGTCACTTCAGGAGAGTGTTCTGATAAAGTAACATACCCTAAAGTGTAAGGGACTTAAAACTCTTACCCCTTCTCTGGGGTGTTTGGATTGTAACATGGACTGGTCTTGAGACTAAGAAATACTTGACGAGATTAATAGATGTAGTAGAAGTTCTAGGTCAGCTTACTTCAGGGGCTAAAGGGACGGGGTCTTTGAGGGCTGCTCTTTGGAGCTGTTGTGAGTCTCATTGCAGACTGAAGGGTAGCTGGTACACACAGACAGGATGGGCTCCAGATCTCCTGCACTCACCCAAGTTCAGCTTACTAATTGTTGATGTCTAGGACGATTGTGCCAGCATCTTCTTTTCTGCTCTTTCATAAAGGCCATGAGGGAGGTTGGGAAGATGGAAGAACAAAGCATGTTTCTCCTGATGTGTGTAGACAGGAGGTCCTAGGGAAATGTCTTTTAAAGGAGAAAGGGATGGTATAGAAAAAGAGAACAGACTAAAAGTCCTTTTGTTCCACTCTTTCCTTTCCAATCTTTCATTGTTCTTATTTTTTCTTAACCTCTGTTTGTATGCGTATGCTCTTTTGTATGTAGGCTAAACATATTACATGTTAATTTGTATAATCTGTCTCTTAATGTTTTATTATAACAGTTTTTGTTATTATATAATCTTTATAACCATCACTTTTAATTGTTATGCAACAGTTTATTATATAAAGAGGCATACTTTATTATTGTGTTTCATTTTTATTGGACATTGAAACTTTTAAAATTTTTTAATAATAAGTATCAGTTTCATTAATATTTTATGCATATTTCTTTAATACCTAGGATTGTTTTTTCAGACCAATGGTGTAGGTAACCCAAAGGGGAACTTAACTGTATTTTTCCCCACTCTCAGCAGAGTGTCACGTTTAAGCAGTATGATCCAAATGCAACACTGAAAGCCTTTCAGAACAACCTAACTTTTAACTGAACATTTTCTTGAAGGGGATTGCAAAGAAGCATTGCATCAAACAGCACACAGCAAGTCTCCCTAAAATTTCTTTATCTATACTTGTTTCCACAAAGTCCTGAGCATCATGGTAGTTAATTTCTCCTTTTCCTTCACTTCCCATGGGCTCTCACTCACAGAGGTTTATTGTCCGTGCATCTCCTTTCAAACCGCCCCCCACCCCACCACCACACACACACACTCCTTCCCAGGTATCATAGCTTTTCTAATGTGGAATGATCTACCCCTCTCTTTACTTCTCTATCTATCACCCTCACCCCACCTTAAGCAAATCAATGTAATATCTCTTAGATTTAGTCTTTAGAACATTGAAGAGGGGGAATTTATAATAGGATTTCATATTTTTGGCTTAATTACCACTAGAAGGGGAATAAGTACATCAAAATATACACATTTTGAGTACCTTTAATACTTGTAATTAAAAATATTAACAAAGTTGTGTGCTATTATATATTCCTACATATAACATAAGACAGTATTAGTCTATTTATGGTAATATTTTCTTTCTCTTTGTGGTAGGCAGCTGTTGTGTAGTCCCCTCCCTTCCAATTTAGGTTTAATTAGTGACTTGCTTCTAGTGAGTGGAATGTGGCAAAGGTGATGAGATTTCACTTTAGAGTTTTAGTTTCAAAAGACAACAGTTTTTGTCTTAGGTGTGTTCTCTTGCTTGCTTGGTCAGCGCAAACTGTCATGTTGTAAGCTGCCCTATGGAGAGCCCCAGGTGACAAGGAGTTGAGGGAGGTCCCCAGCCAATAGTAAGTGAGGAACCAAGGGCCTCATTCCAAAAACTTAGTTCTAATAAGGAACAGCTGAATCATGCCAATAGTTATGAGTCATCTTGGAAGCAGATCTTTCTCCAGTCAAGCCTTCACGTAAGACTGCAGCCCTGTCCAGCATTGCTCTTGTGAGAGACTTTGAGGCAGAGGCACCCAACTGAATCACACCCAGATTCCCAACCCATAAAACAGTGAGATTATAAATATTTGTTGTTTTTAGCTGCTAATTTGGATGGTAATTGTCACAGAAATAGGTAACACATATACCTCTCCCTGATCATTATTTTGCTTGTTTATTTTTGAACATAAGATAACTGCTCTGTTTTGGACCACTTCCTCCATTTCCCCTTCATTAGTGTCAACCCCAGATGTTTCATTTTGCTAATTGCTTAGGTCTACTGTTATGGTAGGGAAATATCATAATGTCCTGATATTCCTGGCCTCCTGATGCTTAAATTCTATGGGATTTGATGATTGAGTAGCAGACCTCAGAGCCTTATCCTTAGCCTGATTGAGGCTCATTTAATATAATGAGGTTATTTGACCTTGCTCTGTTCTGTTTTATTCATTATATTTCTATTTCTATTTCTATTTCTATTATTTCTATTTCTATTTCTATTTCTATATCTATTTCTATTTCTATTTCTATTTCTATCCTACATTATATGGCAAGATTGCATTTTCTGAGACTATTGTTGATTCTGAACATGTGTGTGTGTCTCTGTATATATGTGTGTGTACACACACATTTGCCAAGTGTGTACATGCCCATTTAAAGAAGTAATAATTTCACTTAAGGTATGAAAATCCCTTGTGTCTGGGTCTTAGACTTACCTATCAACCTGGTAGGGTGTGGAGAACAAAGAGCAGAGATGCAGGAGGTGAAAGTGGAAAAAATTACATTGAGATAAAGTGGCTGCTATGAACCCTCTTGCACCTTTTTCTCAATTCATACTCTGTAGCTCTTACCTCTTTTTGAATGCATTCTATGTTTTGCTGCAAAAATGGGCTCCAGCTATTCAGCCAGGAACTCAATTAGACCCTAGACTAAGGTTCCTGAAGAAACACATGCCAGGTCATCCTTAGGTTATTAATGCATTATTGACGACAGAGACAGAGTTAAGGAACAGGCAGACTGGCTTGAGATTGCTTCCTGGAAAATCAAGGCCTTTTCAAACAAAGTTAACATTATGAGCTGAATTGTTGAAGCTGCCCTAAATGTGCATGTACAATTTTGCAAACATAGTCATTTGCAATCTCAAGTAATGGGATTATGCATCAACCTGATATAAGGGATCAGATTTAGAGGCTCTTTGCAAACCAGGATATGCTACAAATAATATTTAATTTAGCATTTCTTTACATTTTTAAAATGGTGAAGCAATTTAAAAATACATTACATTCAAAATAATACATGCAAGGTCAAGAGGGGGGATAAGAAAGCTCAGCTTGCAAGCAAAAAATGGTTTCTACTTTGTCGGTGGGGGCTGCCCATACTGTATGTCTGGTTGCATGTTGGCCTTGGAAGAGCCATCTTAATGCTAAGAGCAAAATGTAGTGCTCAAAATTTATACATGATAGTCTGCCAGTGCACGGAGGAAGACAGAATGCTCTCCTCCTTGGATGTAATCAAGATGTACTGGACTCATGTGATAGTTATGTGAGTTCTATGAAGGAAGGGAAATAAGGAGACATATGTAGCTATCTACCTAATAGCTTCTTTACTATGAAGAGAGGAGGTCATATTTGACACTGCCTTGGGAAATCTGAAAATATTTGTGTGTTAAACTCAGATTCAGAGGTAGCCAAATTCACTCACCTAATCCAGTATAACAAAAATTCCAAGATGGAAATGAAAATACCATCTCTAACTTTTTGGTCAGTGTCTCTAGAAGTAAAGACACATGATTTCTAGATGCTCATTCCATACCTGATGATTATGGGGGAGAACACGAGAAATATTTATTCAGCTCAGAGACAGTGGAATCTCATTGATAATAAACTTTTAGAGTGGGGCAAATTTGACTGTTCTCACAGTGGGCGAGATTTCAGCCAGTTATTTTCTTTGAGGGGGTGGTTGGTGGAGACCCCAAAGGAGTAAAGTGCCTTGACTGCTGTAGTCTTTCTGAAACTCAAATTGCTCATTCAGCTCCTTTCATGAAGAAGTGGGGAGAGTGTATGCGTTGATAATGAGTTGCTCAGTAGCATTATGAGTAGGGAATATGAGAATTGGAAGGTCAGAAAGAAGCCTAAAGAGACAGGAAAGCCAAGGATTTGAGCTGAGCAGCCCAAGCAGAAAGCACTGAACTGGGGGCTTGGAGGCTGTTTAAAATGTAGGTTGGATACAGAGTTGCAGGTGGGAGGAATCACCTTCTTTCTCCTCCAGGATATCTAAGGGTGTTCTACTCCAGCTTGGGTTGGGGTGTGTACTTGTCTGATCAGGCTGCCACAAGACCAGATGTCTTAAACAACAGTTTATTTCCTCTCTGTTTTGGAAGCTGGAAGTCTGAGATCAGGATGCCAACATGGTCAGTTTCTGGTGAAAGCTTTCTTCTTGGCTTTCAATTCAGTCCATAGAAGGGTAGAAAGCATGGAAGAACTTCAGAGAAGGAATGCAAACTTTCTACAGAACTTCTCACCAAGAAGAGTTCTCTATCATAAATGGCTAAGGCTGATAGGAAGAGATGGAGAGGCAGTGCCCAAACTGCAAAACTAATGTTAGAAGGAAATGAGCACACTTTAACTACTTTATTCTGACTGTAGTCATGATACAAGCTTACTGTAGAAATTTAAGAAAACACAGGAAATTAAAAAGAAAATAATTACCTATAATTTCACTATCCAGAAAACATCACTTTAAAAAAATCAAATACTTACTCATAGACATTTTTCCTATTATAAGATAAATTATGAATATATATTTAAGTTTTTATCACAATTGAGATCATGCAGGTAATAGAATTTTGTATTTTTTAAAAATGAACTTGAACATTTTCCTATACTATCCTCTGTACTTTCCAAACATGACTTAAAACTTGTCTTACTTCCATTTTATCCTAATTAGTGGATATATAATAATTGGATTATTCTTTTATCATTTAACATTGATCTTGCTTCTAAACTTTTACTATTAAAGAAGGCATTAGAATATTGTTTTGAAAACCTTTACATAATTATTTGTTCAAGGTCTGATAATTACAATTTTTAAAGATAGACTACCAAAACAATATATATAAATATTGTCACATCAAATTGTTTTTTAGAAAGTTTATTCCCGTTTCCGCTTCAACTAGTAAAATACCATTTCACTACACCTCATAAAAATTTAATTTAAAAAGTAATCTAATTTAATATGCAAAAAAAAGAATCTTCCTTGTTTTAATTTGCATTTCTTATCAGACTGGTGAGTTTAGACATGTTTTCATATATTTATTGGCCATTGTATTTCTTTTATGTGACCATCTGTTTTTGCTTCTTCTTTATTATGAGTTCTTTATATGGTCCCTCATTTTGTTTCAGTATTATCCCATTTGTTCTTTGTATTTTAATTTCCTTATGATTTAACATACTTTTTAGTTTAAAAATTGATCAAATAATTTTACTTTTCTCATTATAATGTTTTCTATCACTTTATGTTCAGATGTACTCTCAAACTATAATCATGTAACTATTATCTAAGCTTTTTGATTTGTAATGCTGCTTTATTAAATATGTACTATATAGTATGCATACTATATATATTAGATAACATATCAGATATAAAAATACTGAACTTTCTCCTACATTATGCTTCAGAAATCTCACACTAATATTTCATCCTGCGACTATATCATTTAATCAGTTTAATAATTTTATCCATACTGATGAATATTTTTGGAATTTATAGGATAAAATCCAATAATCTGTCTCCACTTAATTCTTTGCCCATGTTTCTGTTTCCTGCACAGTAAACTGGTTGTCAGTTTGGTCTCTTTGAGGTTGGTGGCATTTATCAGCTTTTATTCTAATGGATTGGTTGGTCCTCCGTGCCCTGGGCTGGACTTCACTGTATTTAGTTATTGTTTATAACACAACATATTGCCTGGCTTGGTAAATCTTTTCCCCTGAAAAACATAACAAAATAAAACAAAACTAAATATCATTTTCTTTTTTTCAAAAATTTCTTGGCTTATCCTATTTATTTATTCATCCAAATGGATTTAGAATCACATTGTCATATTCCGAAATCTTCCCAATCAAAATCCCACACCTAATTAGACTATTGATTAGAAATGTAACAAAGCTATACATTCATTTGTAGAGAACTGAAGCTTTTTCAATATTCAGTTCCATTTTTGACCATATGACTTGTCTTTCCTTTTATTCTATTTCTGTGTGTCCTTAGGAAAGTTGTAGAGCTTTCTTTACAGCATTAGTTAATATCATTTCTAGGAATTTTCACCTTTGGTGCTGTTTTAAGTAAAGATATTTTGCACAAGGCATCTCTCTTCAGACCTAGCATGACTGAATTGTGTAACGATGAGGTGTATCTCTTATTTGTCTACATGCATATGTGGTTGGTACCCTAAGATTCTTTACACCATAAATAATTTTTTTTTAAACTTTAAGTTTTTTGGAGAATGTGATGTGACTAGAGATTTATTTCTATGGGGATTTGGGAATCTAAATAGGAGGCAAGCTCTCCCTTTAATAGCTGTGTAAACTTAGGCAATTATCTCTAAGCCTGATGTTCCACTAGTCAGAAGGGATGCCAGCTGGTATACCCTGCCACTGCCTCCTGGCTGATTGTCAGTCTTCTCAGTCTGGCACATAGTAAGTAGTTAATAAATATTAGCTATAAAATTAATAATAAAACAACTTACATTATGAGAGGATAATTGGAAGAGATGACTATCCTCATTAATTTGCTGACAAATAGCACTTAGCATCTCTTTGAAACTAAACAAAGTTGGGTATGTCTGAATATTATTTTTTTGCTCACAATCAAATCCAATTGTCTGATAGTCAGTGTTTGTATTTCTGATCTGTTTTTCCAGCTGTCAGCATGTGTCTTCTTATTATACTTGTTAAACTATTTTTAGAGAAAATTATTTAGGGCTTGATGTTAATAAAATTAAACAAAATTTATAAGACCATAAAGTAAATATTGTGTTGTATCAGACCATGTGTGCTTAACAGATGTGATGCAAATGTTGAGAAAAATCCAAGCAGATTGCCGAGGGACTATGGCCAGAAATGGGAAGCATCAAGAGTATTGGGGGAAGTATTATAATTGCTCAGAAGGTGAAGGGATCAGGTTAGCCTGGTATACCCATCAAAGGCTTCTTGGAGGAGAACTGAAAAACCTTAGAGTGAATTGAATTGGTGAGTAAGAAAGGGAGAGAAATTTTTCTGGAAAGGAAGAATAATTGGAAGAAAGTCTGTAGCATGGTATGTTTGGAGAACAGTTATTAGATCTGCTAGAATAGGATTCTTAACTTCAGCATTTTTGACTGGATAATTATCCTGTGCATTGCAGAAGGTTTAGCTAGATCTCTGGACTCTGTTCATAAATGCCCATAGCACTTCTTTTAGTTGTGAAAATGTCTCCAGATATTGCCAAATGTCCTCTGAGGGACAAAATAGCCTCCCACCCTCTTCATCCCTGCCGTTGAGAACCACTGTGCCAGAAAAATAGGATTTGCATTGAGAGACAGTGAGAAATAAAACTAAGGATGTAGACTAAATTCAGATTGTGAAGGGGGGCCTCAAATATCAGGTAAGTGGTTTAGACTTGTCTTTCTGAGTAATGGAGGCCATTCATCTTTTTTTGCAAGGAAATGACATGATATTCATGTTTTATGAAGATTTATTGACGTTTGGCACTTTCCTTGAGATGTTCAAGTGCATTTCTGTGCAACTTTCTGTAGATGGATAAGGTACTGCAAATTTTTTTAAGCATCCTGATCCTGAGTTCCATTCTCCAATGAAAAAATATGAAATTGTAGACTTTTTAAAAGTATATACCTAATATATGTTCTTTAAAATAATACATTTTATTTATATTTTATTGATATAACATTTAAATGAATGTTATTAAATTAAGGATTTAATAATTTTATACAACACCTGTTATTCTTGTTTGCGCTTTTGTAATTTTTATACACATGAAAGTAATTCCTTACTAATTTATGGTTATATTATGTCCCCAGTTTGATTTTTTGTTTGTTTGTTTGTTTCACTTACACCTGGCCTACATAATTTTTTGTATGTGTGCTTAAAGATCATTTTGACAGTGACAGAATATTTCACTCTATTAATATACTCTCATTTATATTAAAGAATTATGACAAAGTTAGAGTGGAAAGGACCCTGAAAGACGATCTGGTCTAGTGATTTCTCCAACAGTGCTTTTGGAAGCTCTGTGGAGGTTCTAATAAATTGCCCCAGGGACTACCCGATACATAGAGAAGCCTATAGAGTGCTTAGTGATCAGGTCCTTGGCCTCCTTATATTTGCTTCAGTCAGAATTACTAATCTTCCTAATTAGTTTTATATATTAGGCTTCTGCAGAATATTACTTTTGAAGACTGAAGACTATTCATTAAAGAAATAAACAAAAATGTTTACAAAGTCATTGATCTAGACTGTTTTCCCCTTAGTTTATGCAAACTGTATACTGCTATAGCAATTTTTAGTTTATCTTTTCTCGATGCTTACACCAACTCTATAGTGTAGACAATGCTTGAATGGTTAGAGTCTGCCAAATGACCTAAGCGTGTTGTGTCAGTGAGGATGCTACTTGCTGACTCTCTGCTTTATGGTCTCACCTTGTTTTAGTGAGAAGATCACTATCTACATGCACATAGACATGATTTTGGTGATTTAACTGCTAATTCATGGAGCTAGGTGTGAGAGAAGATGTAAAGCTATGGTGATTGGGTTGGAAGAAATAGACCCTTTTATTTGCTTGGTAGCAAATAGCACTGAGGATCACTTAGTCACACTCTAGCTTGTTTTGTTCTTAAAGAAATGTTTACAAGAAATTTCTTTAGAAAATTAGGCTTTTTCAGCTGTCAGCATACTGCTTTTTAAAGATAGCAGTTTTCCTCCTGCATACATGTTTTGTGCATATCTGAATTTGGCAACTGGCATATGCTATCACCTTGATCCTCTTTGCTTACAAATACAATAAGGGACAAAATTCTGATTCAGCAATCCATGGTGCTTCTTAAATCTCTCCTCCTTCCACCCCCTCCAAATCAGAACACATTCTTCCCCTTTAGTTATCTCATTCGCATCTGCTCTTTGGAAAGACAGCCTGAATGATGAATTAGGGGCATGCTCCACCCCTCTCTCCCTGTTAGCCAGCCGTGTCATATTCAGACATTCTTCAACCTTTTCCCTAACAGTATGGAAGAGAAACTGTCAAGTAATTTGGGCAGAACCGTGCACAATGGAGGTAGAAAGAGAGCCCCTGGGGAATCTCTGCTCTGCCCACTCAGCATTTCCAGTGATTTTGAGGAGACTGGAGCTTTGAAAAGGTCAACCCCTGGAACCAGTCTGATCTATAAAAGGCACCAAAGTATGCAATAATTGCCAAGGAGTCAGGCCAAAAGCACTGGGGGGTTTAAAATGGAATAGCTGTGATACTGGGCACGAGAGGTACAAGATCCTGCTTCATACATTTTATTAACATTATTGTCCCCCTGTTTAACAAGTATCATTGAAAGAAGTGACAGTGAAATAGAACAAATGGTGTTGGGTTTTATGACTCTTCTAGTTTTGTGGAAGAGGAGATTTGGAACGTGAATTACGTAATTGGAGAACCATGCCTTTCTTCTCTTTTTCTTTGATTTCTTTCTTCCTTTTTTTCAATGTGAGATTTGTTAGAATTTTTCCAGAGCTGAGAGAAATTCAATAAATTGAATAGAGAAAATTCGTGACCTTAAGGTATAATGGAAAGAGAGCTTGAGTAGGAGTTAGAGTTTCTGGGTGCTAATTCTACTTCTGTGATTGGAATGGTGGCCAGACATTGGAATTCTTCTGTCTTTCTATGTATTTTCATCTGTAGAATTAAAAGGTCTTGGAGGTTTGGTCTAATGATTTCATCCCATGAGTGAGTCTATGATCCTCTTGCAACCAAGGTGTCGATCTTCAGAGTTGGGTGGTGGCAGGAACTGGAAATTCTGTTCACTCCAGTGATCGGGAGAATTCTGTTTCTGAGATTATGGTCAAGATTATGGTCAATTCTGTTTCTGTAGTGTATTGACCTGAAGTGCTTGTTAAAAATGCAGATTCTTGATCTGACTCTCTAGACCTGGACCTCAGGAATTTTCTTTTTTAACACCCTCTCCCAGAAATTCCATTGTGTATTATGTTTTAGAAACCAGAGGAGGTAGTTGGGCAGCGGTTTGAAAACCAGGGAGGCAAGTTAGTGTGGTATCAAGTGATGTATGTGGAGGGTTGATGACTGGAACCCCATACCAAAAACCCTCTCCTTTCTCTGCAGTATTTGACATTCAGAGTTAAAAGAGTAATCGCAAGCAATGAAGACATTGCCACCTCCAGGCATCTTTTAAAAATGCATACAATTCATGCTAAATGAGATAATATATTTAAGTGTGCTTTGAAAACTATAAGGTGCTATTAAAATGTTTTGTAACTGTAAAATATTATATAGATGTTAGTCATGGTGAAAATAATGCCTCTAGTTTTTATTAGCACTACGACATGAATGAGGTTATTGATTTTCTCTATGTTTCTTTAGATGTACTTACTGAGAAATTTCATTCAAGAGATGGTTTTGAGTCCCTACTCTTAAATAATAGAATTATGAATTTAAACTCATTGCCACGTAACTTTGCGGTGCCTTCTGACTGTGTGCGGGGTATTCTTCCTAAACCCCTTGACTGTGAGCTCATGTGTGTGACTTGTTTTCTCCAAGTTTAGTCTCTGTGTCCCAAGCAGAAGCTTTTAAAATATCTGCACAGTTGGATGTGCCTCTCTTGCCTCTGCTGTCTCATGGTGGCTGTAGCTCTTTATCCTAGACCCTGTAACGAACACGTGGAACACACCAAAGCCCACACCTAGGTGAGGAGCCAAATTCTACCCAATTCCTAGCTTGGAGATGACCTCCCATAAAGCCCAGCCTAGACAAACTAACCCCAGCTCGTCCCCAGATGACAAGTACGCCACTGACTTTGGGGATGAGTCATTGTGCAGCAAAAGCTAACTGATACAGTAGGACAAAGAAACGTTGAGACACATAGACACGTGTCTGATTCAAAGGACAGTGGTGAAGTACCACGTGAAAGGTACAACCTGAGACAGAGGGATCAGGGGAAGTAGCATCAATAAAGCCTTCACAGAGAAGCATCTGAGAGGCCTACCACAGTACCAGGCTACCTCAGATCCTTTTTGATGGAAGAGAAGGTATTTTAGGCTCAGAAAACTGTCCTGATTATAAAAAGAGGTTCATCACTATAGGTGGGATGGCTGGACTGGGAAGTGAGTGAGACCAGCAAGAAACAGCAGCAGTGGGGAGGTGACCATGGAGAAACTCACTGTTGTATGTCATTAATCACTAATTGCTGAATGATTTTATTATATGGCAGCCATAAAATATCACTTGAGGTTTTACAGCCAGTTCTAGCTTTAAGAAAACAATTCCTTATGTCAAAATGACTATTAAATTAAATGATTTCATATTAAACATCCTATGGATGTCAGATGATTTATGAGGCTGTGTAATGAATAAGAACCTTTTCCTTCCGGCTGCTTAGAGGATATCGGCAGCTGTTTCTGGAACAGCTGTGGACTGTGAAAACCCGGAGAGACATGCTGGTTTCTAAGATACCCCTGGGTGCTTACACCTGGAAGGGAGTCTTGAGAAAACAGACCAAGAAGTCTCATTTTACAGATAAGGAAACTGAGGCCCAGAGAGGTAAAATGACCCACCCAGAATCCCTGTGTGGACAGTGGTGTAGCACTGCTGCTACTAGTAATTATGTGTATTTTTTTGTTATTTCCAGCTGTCCTTACTGTCCCCATTTTGTACATGACAAGCTGAGTCTTAGCAAACTATGTTTTGTAGGTTATTTAAATATAACCACTTTTCTGATAAGGTGCAATGTCTTTCAATGATACCTCTTTGCATTTGTTGCCCTGAAGTTACCTTTATGTGTTCTAGGTCGTGGCAGACCCAGAAAATTACCCAAAATGAAATTGTTTTGTCCTTACAGTGTATTTCCACTGAAGGGTTCATTCAATTTCATACTTGGAGCTGTGTGGGGCCACTGGATATGTACCAGCCACAGTCCTTCCTTCAGAGAATTTACAGTCCAGCTGGGAGATCTGATCACATGGTGTCAAATGCCTGAGTATTTACCTGTGTGACCCAGATAATTTGTGTCATTGGAAACCAAAGGTCAATGTAGGTCTCAGAGGTGGTGGTATTTGAGCTAGTGCTGGCAAGGTGAGACCTAGCAAAGCCAGAAGAAGAAGAGTGGGAACATTTCATCCAGAGCAGCAGCAGGAGATAGAAGTAAGTGTGATGTTTGGAGATGCTGAGGGGTTGTGGCTTTCTGAAACACACCGGACACAGCTTGGCCAGGCAGGATGTGGTCTTGTTATGAATGACTTAAAATCCAGGCAGAGGAGTTGAAACTCCTGCAGTTTGTGTTGTCTTAACATCTATTTTTGCTGACTTTTCTTATTAACTGACCATATGTACTTATGTCTCTCCCCAACTAGATTATACACTTTTTCTAGGCAGAAATCTTGCCAGATAATCTTCAGATACATTGCTTCACACAATGTTAGATATTTGAATAACTAGAGGGAGGAGAAAAGGAAGAAAAGACAGAAGGTAGGAGGAGGGGGGAAGGAAATAAAGACGGAATGGAAGGAGGAGGGAAGAACTGACCTACTTGCTGTATCGATAAAGGGCTCCATGCAATGCGCCTGGAGAGGTTGCTAGGCATGAGGAGCTGATCTGCCCTGGAGAAAAGAGCAAGTCGGCCTGTGGCGTCAGGCTCAGCTCTGCGGTGGTACTGATGTCCTTAGCATGGCATCTCGGGGCATGCTGCTAGCTGCCACCATTCCTGCAGGTGGCCCTAGAGTGCCACCCTAACATTACTTCTCATCTCATTAATTACTTTTTCAGTAAACTTCTGTTGAACATCCATTAGGAGCCAGGTACTGTAGTAGGCACGAGGCTATAATGGTAGGCAAAACAGGTATGATCTCTGCCCCCTTAGCACTTATAGTCCAGCAGGTTGTCAGACAGTGATTAAATAATCAGACAATTAAAGATGTAATTGCTCATTGATCAAAGCAATAAAGAACAATTAAAGGTTGTCATGTGAGTATAAAACCAAGGGACCCAGCATAACCTGGGAGTCTTAAAGGCCTGCCTTAATAGTACATGTATAATAAGGATATACACATACTTAACAAAATCAAAATTCATAGGGCACAGGTCAATGAGAAGTTTTCATGTATGGGGTCCATCTGTCTTGTTCCATACATAAGTGAGTCCGAGGAGATTCTCTAAGTCATGGATGGCATCAGTAGTCCTGGTTCTAACTGAACACTCCTCTAAGAAATTGTGTGTTTGCAGTTAATAAACTCCTCCCTGGGCACTTCAGCTTCCCTAACTGCAGAATGAGAATCTGTATCAGCATCAGTATTACTCAGAGCATAGTCCAGGGGGCTGTGCTGGTCCACGAACTGCTACTGGTCTGTGAAGAAGGAAGTATAGATAAGTGTATCCATTGAGAGTCTTCAGAAACTTGTATAGTAATTTGACATTTGGTGGTATTTTTATTGCATTTGCAAAAACATCACTCTGCAATGGTTAGGGAAAGCATATTCATCCCAAATGGTTTAAAAACAAACTGTGCAAGATGACCTCTGAGAACCCTTCCAGCACTAAGAGCCTTTGACTCTATATGGATGGGGTAGAAACTTCTAGATCATGTTAAAACAAACTAAAACAAGGTGAGAGCTAGAGCCTAGAGTTGAGTGATTATGAATGAGAAAATGTTAATCTAGGAAGAACTCCTTCAGCCTGGTCCTCTGAGACGTTAACCAGCTCAGCTCCAAGGCACTGATGGAGACAGATGTCATGATGTACCCTCGGAGTCAGAAGCTGATATTCTAAGAAGAGAGTCACAACATGTCCTTTCCTGACATCATATCTGATCTCCAGGCCAAAGCTGAACACAGCAGACTTAGCTCAGAGCATCTTTATAAAGCAGGTTAGAAGAAAAAGGAAAGAAAAATCCAATAAACTCAAGTGACCAAATATATATATTTGATGTTTGTTCTTTCTTAATCCATTTCACTTCCATCAAATTGCTCCAAAGCTACTTTGATTTATAAATGGAATTTAAGAAGTGAGAAGTATGAGATATAAGCAATTTAAACTTTGAAAAGCAGCTCCCATGAAGCAGAATAAAGGTATTTAAAGGATTTCTATTTCCCAAGACCCTAGAAACACAAAGAATTAAAGTGTCTCTGTTTAACTGCCATTATTAATGGTCCCCTGGGTAAACACTCTGCTTTGTAAAAAACTAATACTCAGAAAGGGTTTTTATTTTAAATTAATATTCATTCATGAGCTCATCTGGTGGAACGGTCCACAATGACATTTTGTGTCCATGGTGCACAAAAGACCTGCATTAATACTGAGAAGCAACCCCTCCCCATCCCATTCCCACTAAAACCTTACCCTATGAACATCAGTTCCTTGGCTGTTCTTTCTTCCACATTCAAGGTAGGAGTAACTATTTCAGACATATGGTCTTGCTAGGAAACAGTGGACTTGAAGAGGTGGAAATGGACAAGAGTATAAGGATTTGGGATTAGAGGTTGAAAGAGCTGGAGATGAATGAGGAACAAGTTGGGGTTGCCACTTCATTGGCAACAAAAGGCTATTTTGTCTTGCCAGGGGCAGAGCTGGAGTGGGATTGTGGATTCACCACGCATTGTATCATTATATCTAGAGACCTAATTGGATATGTTATCATTGTAGGCACCCCCTGCATGTCATTCCATTCTTGAAGAAAGAATCAAGGTAGTCCAGCACCAGCCATGACTTGCGCCTTCCACTCATCTTAGTAGATTAGCCAAATAACTCTAATAGGCTCCTCTCCTGGTCCTTATGTGGGCTAATTTAAATCTTTATCACTCACCTTAGCTCCCTACCTGCTTACATCCCCTTACTTGCAGCAATCATTGAGCTTTTCGTCTCACCAAAAAAAGAGAGAGTATGACATGCATCTTACTTTTCCTTGCTCCCCTTCACCCCAGGTTTTCTCTCTTTCCTTGTATTTCTCTGCCGTGTTGAAAGACTACCTGTACCTTCTCAGGGGACTTAAATTTCCATTTTCTTTTTAAAATCTTGTCGCTTTCCACCTTTCAGGAGCTTTGCTTCAGCACTTAACTCTCTAGGTCCAGTATCTTCAAATGCTTTCTTCCTTTCCATTCGAAAAACATCTTTTCCATCCTGAAATAAAAGGAAAAAAAAAGGAAACAAACCTATCTTTCTTTCCACTCGTTACCTTCCTATTTCTCTCCTTTTCTTCATTGACAAATTTTATAAAATTCTTTAAAATGATGTACTTCCTTACCTTCAAACCAGCTTTAAACCTACTCAGTCTGGTCTCTGCACTACTTCTCTCTGGTTGATGATCATCAGGGACCTCCCAGTGACAAATTTGTGTTCTCTCATTGTTTTTTATATAACTGGGTATCAGCAAATATTCCTACTGTTTCTACGTCCTTCCAGAGTCTTTGTCCTTCCTTGATCACTGTGATTTTCTTCTATGTTACTTTCTATCTTCTTAACCATTCCTGTGCTGTATTCTTTAATGACTTTTTTTTTGATTTGGAGACCCCATAAATAGCAGTGTTTCCAGGATGTTTTCATCATTGTTCATTTTTCCGGAAAACCAAACCCACTGTCATCACTACTCTTACTTCCTATAACCACCAAATCTCTCCCCCTATTCTACTCTCTCTGGAATTACAGTACACACTTCCCATGTCCTATGAGACATCTCTTTCCTAATATTGCTCAGATATTCCTGGATAGCTCTGCTCTGATAGTTTTCATATACTTCAAAGTCCACACTGCTGATAATAGAACATATTACCATCCCCCCAGTCACAAAAACTGCATCTCCTCTTTTCCCCAACTTGCTTAAATTATTCCTCCTGATTTCTTAGATTATCTCAGTTTAGAATATCACCATTCCTCTACTCGTCTGACCCTGAAATCTCAAATCACTCTGGACTCCATTCTCTCTGTCATCCCCACCCACTTGACCCCCAGGCTAAGTGTGATACCTGTAAGACCTCTTTCTCAACTGCATCTTTTTTGTTTCTAGTGACATTTCCTTAAACCAGGTCCTCATCCTCTGTCACCTGCACTGGTTTCCTCCTTTGCCCTCTCTACCTCCAGGTTAGCCACCACTTGAGTCAATCCTTTATATTGTCTTGGAATTATTTCTAAAATGCAGACTAAATGATATTACCCTTTGATTCAACACTGCTTTTAAAGTCAAGAGAACTAGACAAGAAATTTAAATAAAAATGTAATGACAATGAGCTATCATATCACATCTGTTAGAATAGCTATAATCAACAGGGCAAGTAATAACAAATGCTGGAGAGGATGCAGAGAAAAAGGAACCCTCATACACTGCTGGTGGGACTGCAAATTGTTATAACCATTATGGAAAACGGTATGGAGGTTTTTCAAAAAACTAAGAATTGATCTACCATATGATCCAGCAATCCCTCTACTGGGTATTTATCCCAAAGACTTGAAAACCCATATCTGAAAAGAAATTTTCACACCAATGTTTATAGCAGCATTATTCACAGTGGCCAGGACATGGATAAAGAAGCTGTGTTCCATCTATATAATAGAATATTACTCAGCCATAAGAAGAGATGAAATACTGCCATTTGCAACAACATGGATGGACCTCGAGATAATCATGCTTAGCGAGATAAGCCAGACAGAAAAGTTGAAAATCGCATGATACCACTTATATGTGGGATATAAACCTAAAAGCAATAAATGAACAGGACAAACAGAGACTCATGGACATGGACAATAGACTAGTGGTTACCAGAGGATACAAAAGAGAGGGAAGTAGAAAGTTAGACAGGATAAAAGGGGTCAAATCTAACTATGGAGAGTAAACACACAATGTAAATATATATATGCCTTACTGTTAAAATGTACAACTGTAACTTACTGGATTTAGTTAACCAATGCATCATAAAAAACAAACAAACAAATAAATAAATAAATATTTTTAAAATGTAATGACACACTGGTGAGTCATGATTGCTTATGAAGTGTGTCACAAAAATTTTGTGGCCAGTAATGAAGAAGTGATGATGAGTTATCACTCCTCCATTTTTTTTGTATATTTAAGACAATTCAAGGTTGTTAGTAAAATTATGTCATTCTAACTCACATTTCTAAATGAACAGAAATCAATTGATGACAGCTAATGTGTCTGCAGCCTCTTCTGTCTCTCTTACTGACCATAGTAAGCTGCCGTGTTGGACAGAACATCAAGAGATGTCGTGAATGCAAATTATTGTTGTGCAGAACTTCACTAAAAATTATTTGAGTTTTTCTCAAAATAGTGGTATGCCTACCTGGTTGTATATTATGTGAACAGCATCTACTATAGAATTTTTTAAGGAATCAGGATTGAAAAAAACTAAACTAGAGATTAAATTCAAAACTTTTTAGCATGGCATAGAATGCCCTTTTACACCATTTACCTGAAATGTTTTTTCCAAACTCATTGCCAACTACTGACCTCATCTTACCACCCATACCCATCACTCTCCTGCATACCTGCCATGAGATGGTTTACCTGCAGGTCTTCAGTCATACATCCTCTGCCAGGGCAGTGAAGGCAGGTGTGTAGTTCCAGGCAAACTACTTAATCTTTTCTAAAGCAGCAGTCCCCAACTGTTTTGGCACCAGGGACCAGTACTCCTATGAGAATATAATGTTTGATGATCTGAGGTGGAGCTGAGGCAGTGATGCTAGCGCTGGGGAGCAGCTGCCAATACAGATGAAACTTCACTCACTTTCCCGCTGCTCACCTCCTGCTGTGTGGCCTGGTTCTTAACAGGCCACAGACCAGTACTGGTCTACAGCCCAGGGATCAGAGACCCCTGTTCTAAAGTTCTGCTGAAAAGTTACCTTACTTTTGCAACTGCCTGAACTCACTGTTCACATAATTCCAGCATTGTTAAGAGCATGTTTTCTGAAGTTCATATGTTGGCTCCTTCATTAGAAGCTCTAATGTTTTGGGCACATTTTCTAAGCCTCAGTTTCTTCTTTAGTCTACTGATGATAATAATGATGTCTACCTCACAGAGTTACTGTGGAGATTCTGTCAGGTAATTAACCATGCCTGGGGGTTCCTCAGCCCTTCCACACACTCAGATTGGTTAATATCTGCAACTCTATCTATCAGTCAGTACCTGGTAATGCCACGCTCAGCTGGAGTCAACCTCACTTCGCATCTCTCTGAAGCATCTAGACTGTGGAGTAAATTAATTTTCAGCGTGTTGGATATTGTCCCAAGGTAATACTCTGTGATACTTTCCAGCAGGGAGGCGTTGAAATGCCATTCCTCTCATAATTAATACATTGTACTGTGCTGCACCCATCGGCAGATGAATTTGTCTTCACGCATTCTTACTTGACAGAGGTCAGCCATCATCTCTCTCCGTGTGTCCTTGTGCACTCCTAGCAAGCTGGCCTCTTTCCTTTCCTTTCCCAGCCATCTTCATTCCACCGTGCCTCCTAGTCTAGCCAAATCCTTAGCTCACTGGCTGAAAGTAATTATGATATCAGGCTGAAGTTCGAGTGGAAGGACTCCAGTCTGTTTAAATTTAATTTCTAACTGGAGTCATTCAGCTATCACATCATCAAACACACCACATTTATTCCTCCCAACAGTGGGGTACATAGGAATTAGACTCTTCCCAGCCTTCTCTCTGCTCCTTAGACTCACAACTGGTTTCAGTTCCATTTAACAATTTCTTGAAATGTTATTAGGATTGATGGGATAACCATTTATCACTACTGTCAGCATCTTTGCCTTTCATGTCATTGTTAGACTTATTTCACAGACGAGGGAACTAAGGTTGAGAGTGGTTAGGTAAGCAGTCTAAGTTCACACAACTTAATTAGTAAGTGACAGAGCCAGGCTCCAACTGAAGCTTACTCTAGAGCTATTTTAACTACCATTTCATCCCACCTATATGTGTTGAATGGGTGTCTCCTTCAAGGCTGTTTTCAGATTCAGCACCATGGAGCTTTCTGGATAAAATAGACCTGGCTCAGATCTCTGATCTCTTTGGAGAAAGGGAGAAATCCAATGTCATTTATCTAAGAGCCACTTCCCAGCCTGTGATGAAAACTTCATATAATCTTTTTCAATGGAAGCACCATCCCCAGCCCTTATAAGAACCCTACACTGGAGGGAGACAGCTCATATTCTCCACAAACCACAAGACCCTCCCTTGATAGCTAAGTAGGATGATCTCAGTAAAGCTGACAAGATGTTTCCATGTTTGTTAAACAAGAACCATTTGTTTAGCTCAGGAGCATCTGTTGAATAAACAAGATATCTGATGCCATTTGCTCATTGGAAATTAACAAACCTTTTAAAAATGGCAATTTGTCAGGAGTTATATGAGGCAGAATTCATTCTCAGCAAGTGAACAAATTGAAACTTCTTTCTCAGACTTCCTTGAATCCCCCAGAGCCAGTTGTGCAGAAAAAGTTGTTAAATTCTGCCATCATTAAGGAAAATATGCAGAAAATGATGGGGGAAGAGAATCGGTATCCTTTTAGGGAAATTAAGGGGTGTATCCTCCAGAACAATTGTTGTGAGCTGTTTCCCCTGTGGGTTGTGTTTCCATTTGGCGAATGTTGTTCTTCTGGGTGGGAGGCAACTTTTTCTCCTCTCATGCTGCTTACAGGCATCATGTGGTAAATGGTTATCACAGCATTATTCCTGTATGTTGCTCTCCATGGAAAGGGTTGAACTTGCTACAGGAATAAAGCAGATAGGGAAAATAATAAAAGAAATGAACAGTCTGTCACTTCTCTCAGGTGATGCAGCAGCTACTGGGCCACTGGCTAAAATGAAGTCTGAGTATGGTCCTGTTTTTCCTATGAAACATCAGAGCTTTATAGACTTAATCCTTGAATGAGCACAGTGTACTGGCACCAGGTGGCCCAAGCATAATGGACAGTGAGCGAGAGCTAGCATTTACTAAATGTGGGTGCCTTGCTAAACACATTACTGGCATTGCTTAGCTACATGCCCACAAAGCTCGATTGTTACTCCCATCTACAGATGAGGCGAACAAGGTTTAGAAAAAGGTAGAAATGGGATTTAAACCCATGCAGTCTGAGAGCATGTTGACATGATCACAGTGTTGCATTGCTTTAGATAGTTTTTGAAGATGCACGGTCACTAGGGCCCTTCACTGGGGTGAAGTCAGAGAAGCAAGCTTTGGACCCATGAGCCCTACCCTGTGCAGAGGTGTAAATGTTTTAGGCAAGATTTTTCTGAGATTCCTGAGAATATCTGGCTGGCCTGAGGTTCATATACTATTCTTGCTGGATTGCAATTCAAATTCTTTATTTAGGGAGTTTTGCTGATGGGAGAGGTGATTGAGCAAGGCAAGTTCTCAGGCTTTAAATAAATGGGTCCCTCTGGGTTCTAGTCAGAAGCTAAGGAATTAGCCAACTCTGGGCCGAGAGCAACTTGCTGCTTCATCTCCTCTTAGCAATTGATCTTATAAACTTTCTGAATCAGAGAAATTAAAAATGAAAAAGGGCCTATTAAGTGATGTTGCCCCAGCTCTGGACTAGGTGGAAAGACTCCCAAGAGAGCATTCCAGAGTGTCTGGTTCAGTTTAGCTTTAATTGTCCCAGAGGGTCTGACATCTTGCTCTTTCCCTGGGTAGGCTTCTCTGAGCTGAAGGATGCAGGTGTGAGCAAAACCTCAGAGGAAAATGCTGCCTTTGTCAGGCCTGTGCATGCTTGCATACCTTGTACCAGCTTTTCAGAGCCTTGGATTTTTCACATGTTTCCTTTGGGATGTTCTGGGGCTTTGGAAGAATTCTTTTTTTTGGAGGGGGTAGATTAAATATCTCTGCTGTAGGTAGGATCTGTTAATTTTGACTGTTTCTCTACATAGCCAGGAGATGTGCCTACAGCTATGTCCATGCAGGTAAAATGTAAGCATGAGGGCTCATGATAGTAGCGGGGCGGAGGGCAGTCAAAGACTGATGACCCATTGGGAAGACCAGAAACATTAATGGCTAACATGTGTTGAGTATTCCTAAGCCTATAGTAGGAGTGTCATTCTGTTGTCTAGTTTAATTCTTGAAATAACTTTTGAGTTATGTTTAGTTATTACAATAACATTTTGAGGTATGTATCTTCTTATTTTCTCTAAAGAGATGAGTATTCTGAGTTTCAGAGAGGTCAGATGTGTGTCAAAGTCACTTAGTTGGTAGGTGGTGGGGCTGGAATTTGGACCAACTTCTCTCTGAGTTGCAGAGTGCATGTTTTACTGCACTATACTCTATCACTGCCTCATCGTAAAATGTACTGAACAAGGTTGAAGTGAGAAGGAGGAAAAGGTGGGAAGGGGCCAGCACTGACTTTGAATTGAAGATAGGTGACCCTCAGATCAGCCAGGTTTAGCTTTCTAAATTGAGAAGTCTGGGTTTGTGCCATGAGCTTCTGTAGAGATTTCAGGTACAGAAATCCGGAGGGTGTTTGCATGAGTGTATATACTTAGACTGTGATTCCATCCGGGCCTAGGCAAAGTATTTCATTCATGTATCTCCTGCTTAAAAAATGATGCTGGGCAGAAGATATTCAGTGACTGCTATATGCCTAGTGAGTACAGTAAGTCCTTCATGGAACCCACTTAATATCATTGATAGGTTCTGTGACATTTAGAGAAATGACATATAAGGAAACCAGTTTTACTGTAGGCTAATTAAGATAAACAAGAGTGAAGTTCCTAAGGCATCTAATAGTCATTATACATCCCTGAATAAAATGACGTTATTTGAGGACCTGCTTTATACCTGGTTAACATTTCTTTGCACTGCTTCCTGTCACAGGATGTCTTTGCTTGTTACTAAAGGGATTTTTTTTTTCATTCATTCAGTTATTTCCCATTGGCTACCATTGGCTGAGGGCCCAGGCATATCCATGGGCTGCTGCTGGTTTATTTTAGAGCCCAGAATATTATCCAGGAAGGGCAGGCCTAAGCGGGGACTATTTTGGGTCCTGGGACAGGAGATAGATGCTCGAGAGGGTGGGAAGCATGAAGCCACTGGATATAGAAATAAGAGAAGTCCTGAAAGGGAAGTTGGGGTCAGGGAAGGGGCAGGGGCCACCAAAGAAGAATGATCTGTATCACAATTTGTCCCCAAGTTGTCTATAAAGGATTTGTTTGAAGGAGAAGAAAGGCATATGCTTTTATTTTCTTCCTCTCAATGCCTTGTGTCTTCAGGATGTAATTTGATCTGTGTGGTGTCACTTGCTGGGAACCATGAAGTGAGGGGACTCTCTGTCAAGGCTAAGTTACGGAGTCATTTGAATTCTCTCTATTCTTCTTTGCTACCTGGGGAATCGTGGATGAGTTACTTAACTTCTCAAGACCTCTATTTCTATGTGCTCAATTTGTGGACAATACATGCTTCATAAGTTTCTTCTTAGAGATAAATTTTATAAAGAAATAAGGTGCCTGGCACAGAATAACCAACGGACACACATTGTTCATTATCTTACCTCTAGTTGAGAAACGTGACCTCCATGATACATCACAGCTTATGTTCCAAGCTGAGTCTATCTGATCTGGGTTTGAATCCAAGAGCTGCCAGTAATTTGGTTTGGTGACTTAGACAAGCCACTTAGCTCCTCTAAGCCTGCAGTCCCTTTTTAGTAAAATGCAGACAAAAAAAAAAAAATGGACCTCCCTCATGGGAATTTTGAATCATTTGTTCAACAGCATGATTGAGTGTCAGCTTTGTGCTAGAAAGTGGAGTTCCCATGGTGGGCAAAGCAGACAAGGCCCCTCCCTTCAAGAAACTTTCAATCCAGAGGGGTGGCAGGCATTACTCAAATAACCACATGCATTATGATGATTATTAAATAGGGTCACACGCACAAAGCATTACATAACAGAGATCAACCTACCATAAAAAAACACACAAATGCTAGCTGTACATTATCCTAGTGGGGACCATCTTCTTCTTGGGAGTCTCCATGTGCTTAAAACATATTCTCCTCACACATGCACTTGCCTATTACGTTCTACACTCATTTACTATATGAACTCAAAAAGTAGATGCCCTTTTTCTCACTACTCCTTTCAACCCCAAATAGATCTGGGACAGCTGTGAGTAAGGCTTTTCTGTGACATGAGCTGTCTGTAGACTCTGGGCAGCTGTGTCCACACTGGTACATATACCAGAATATATGCCACTAACAGTCCTGAGGCAAAGACTAGGAAATTCTGTTTTTATTCTCTTCAGAGCTAAGATACAATTAAAAATGTTACTACAGTAATTGGCAACATCTATTAACTTGATGAGAATTGCCGGAGGCAGCACATTTTTTTCCCCCTTCTGCACTTTATTAGTCTATAAATACACCTGGTCTCTTTCTCTTCCTTCTCCAGAACTTCCACAAAGCATCCTCCCAAGCTGTCAGCTTAATGCCCTTTGCTTTTTTTTAATTAACTCTCTGAATTCCTCTAGCATTTCTGGTCGGTACCACATAATCTTGCATCTAATTACATGTGGCCTCTTGGCTTCTCTGAGAGGTAACTGTGGACAGCCCACAGCACTGAGGGATCAGGGCTCAGAGTCAGCAGAGCCTGGTGGAAGCCCCAGCTCTGTTTGATGATCTTAAGTGACCTCTGCTTCTAAAGTGTGATCATCTGTGGAATGGAAATGATGGTCTCTGCTTCCAAGAGTAAGGCAATCAGATTAAACAATGATTTGAAAGTAATCTACAAACGGTTCAGTGTGGGGACTCCTACTCCTCGACCCCCAGCAGCCTCACGATCTGCCCATGTCCTGCCTGGTCTTCTGGTCCAAAAGGAGGTGCAGGTGTTGGCAGGCTCTGGCTGCATGTGGATGTTCAGAGAGGCCCTCTCCTGTTGGATGTGGCTCTGCTGGTGCTGAGTGACACCTTTGGGACCTCACCAGCAGGTGGCTCCTCTGCTTTTTTATGGACTCTATTGATTAGAAAATGTCCCCCTCAGAGAATGGAGCAGGGAGGTGTGGGCAGGGAGGGACCTGACAACCAGGGGTGTAAGAGCTGTCAGTACAAAGGAAGAATCTTCATGTCACCATTCACCTCAGCTGCAGACTGACCCAGCACCACAGACAGAGACAGAGAGGATCCCTGGGAGCTCCCCTAGCCCCACCCCCCAGCCTGGCAACCTCTTGCATTTGCAGAAGGAGAAACTTCCCACAGCGGTTGAATACCACAGTCAAAGCCAAAGTGCATGTCAGTGAATAGACTATGATCAGAACTGAGGTTTTTGCCCTCCATTCAGTCCAGCACTCTTTCTACTACATTCCAATGCAAGTTTTTTTTGTGGACACTTTCTACATAATCAGTAGGTGATGAAATGAGTGTGCATATGTGTCCACATGTATGTGTGCATCTATGTGTGTGCCTGTGTGTGTGTCCATCTGGATATGCTCCATAGAGCTTAGTGTGCACATTTGCTAAATGTGTGCATATATCGTTTCATTTCATCCTCCTCAGGACCAAATGATGAACTTGGGATTGTTGTGGAGAATTGGAGGTTTAGAAAGGTCAACTTGCTCAAGATCATATAGCTAACAGGTGTAGAGCCAAGATTAGGATCTAAGATATGGCTCTGAAGCTCCTCTCTTAACCACTGGACCATAGAGGGTACAAGTTGTCCTGAAAACACATTATGCCTTAAAAATAACACCCAATGTGATCAGTGAATCCCCAACAAGCACTAGCTGTGTGATCCCAAGCTCCAGCTTGGGAAATAGGAGGCAATGAGGGTTTTGTTCATTTCTACTTGTTTTTATTTAACTGGAATAGTATATACTTGGGAGATAGATCTCCATTCTTTTATGAATCTGTTTCTCTCTCAAATTATATCCTGTCCTAGTTTACCAGCCCATTCACTGCCTCAGGCCCCCCAACCCTCATCTTATCACCAGTCTCCATGTTGGACATCCAGGAAGCTCTTGGGAGATACTTGTTTTGAGAGCCACAGGCCACACTGGTGGGCCAATAGGATCGATTTATGCCTCATTTATTTGTCTCTTTCTCTTCAAGCCACTTTTAAAGACCAAACATTTTGTGGACTCCCAAAGTCCTCTGTGCCATATTTTCTTACTAATATCTGCCTATCTCTGTTTTCCATATCAGTCTGAGCTTCTAGAGAGCAGGAAACTTATCATACTCATCTTGGCATCTTCCCACCCATAACATCTTGGTACCGGGTTTATCGCAGGTGCTCAGTACTTGTCAGGGGATTGCTGG
Organism: Macroglossus sobrinus; assembly: GCA_004027375.1. Lineage (NCBI taxonomy): Eukaryota > Metazoa > Chordata > Mammalia > Chiroptera > Pteropodidae > Macroglossus > Macroglossus sobrinus. The sequence continues at coordinate 104,474 of PVKZ01000978.1, read as the reverse complement.
TCATATTCCCAATTGAATAGTTTTTCAGTTGTGTTTTGGTAAAGCCTCAAGCATTGTCACAGCACTAACACATTCATGAAACCCCAATGACCAGCTTTAAATTATTACTGCCAGCGTGTAGCATTTTGTTGACTATGGTTCACTGAGGTTCTACAGTCAAAATGGATCTGTCTTTTGGGAGTGACCTCTTCATATGTCTCTGCCTGGTCCTGAAAATAGTTCATATGATTGCTGGATCTGGTTCCAGCCATCTAGGACTTAGAGTGATATTATATAAAATTAGATCATATAGTTTCTCTTTTCTTCTTCTTCTTTTTTTATTTATACTGCTTCTCTGATAGGGAATGTTATACTTATGACCCAGCATAAACCTATGTCTTTTTATGTATGTTCAATAAAGTTCCATGAAAAATAGTCTTCCATCTGACATATTCTCTGGTATTTCCTATTCAATTCTATTTCATTTGATTTATAAAAAATGGGGTTTATCAATAAGTATATTTCATCACCCACGAGTGGATCACAGTCCATAGTTAGAAAGACACTGATCTAGTAGTAAATGGCCCTTTTAATTTGCTGGGAGAACCAGAATGCTGAAGGGACAGCAGCTCATCCAGGAGTCAGGAGAAATCCCTGCATATACTGCACCCCTTTTGGAGGAGTGTATTGGTAATGACTCTGGTTGCAGGAAACAGTAAATAACTTGACTGAGCTTAATTGAAGAACTTAATTAGGATTCAAGAGAAGAAATGCAATCAGACCTCAGAAGAGACCCTACTCCAAAATCTCATGGAATGCTCTCTTTTTTGTCTCTCACTTTTGCTTCTTCTTTCTGGCAAAACAGTTAGTGGCATCTAAGACAAGTTGCTCCAAGTCTCATTCTAGAGTTTCTCAAACCAGTCTTAAAGTCTTGGAAACAAATGTCTTTGATATAGCTTGGGCTGGGGTTCTGGCCTTGGTCCCATCAGCTATAAACAAGGGTCAGGGCCATGTAGTAGTGACATGGGCATGAGGGTCTGTCCCTAGAAATCTTGAGATCTAGGGGAGCTAGCAGTGGACAAAGACAAGGATTGTTTGTGATTTGAGAAGAAAGCCCTCAAAGAGCCCACTAGAAAAGCCATGTTCATTTGAACTGGATGAGATGAATTTTTGCTGCCTTAGCATTTTTACAGGATAATCATGTTTGTAAAGCAAGTCACAGACAACTGTATGTTTGACAGATTCAATAATGCTTTGAGGATAAATGGTGAAAATAGCCCCATAATAACATAAAATGAAGACTTTATTCACTTAATTGCCTGGAGATTAATTAAATGAATGAAATCTGTTTCACCATGTTATGAAGTTGTTTTAAACATTTATCTTAAATGTACTGCTGAGGTTATTATTATTCTCACTTGTATATTTATTCATCTACTCAATAGATATTTAATAAATGCAGAGCAAGTCACAGTGCTAGGCACTAGTTGAACACATAATCTAATCAGATCTAGAATCTGTTTTTAAGAATAGTACAGTCAAAAGGGAGAAATATTTCAGGTACACAAATAACCAAAGGTAGAAGTAAGACAGATTGTGTTTGAGTCCAGTCTCCATTTCTTCCTTACTCTGTACCAATCATTAGGCAATTTGACATCTCAAAATTTCCACTTCCTCATCTGAAAAGAAATTATACTACTTATCTCAAAAACTTATTTAAGGATTAAGTGAGATAACATTAAGTTGATAGTAAAAATATTGGCATATTAGGTGCTCAATAAATATTAGTTGCACTTTAGATAATGTGAGCACTATAATAAAGCATTATATAGTGTCAAGTGTTAATATATGCCTCTCTGTCTTCAGAATGTTTTACACGCATTTATATAGTTCATTTAGTTCTCATAGAAACAATGAGAGGAGTGTCGTTATTATCTTCCTGTTGTGCAGAAGATAAAATTAAGGCATAGAAAAGTAAATTGCTTATGATCCCACAGTTAGTTAGCGATGGACAGACCCAATACTCTTAACTCAGATAGTCTGATTTCAGAATTCTTATTCTTAAATACACTGCAAATACATGAAAAGGAGAGGCTGTTTTAGCTCTAGTTCACAGAGGCTGAGTTTCAAGCTGTAATGAGCGATTCTCAACTCTAACCATACATTCTTATGTGTATCAATGGTGACACAATTTGACATCTCAAAGTTTTCATTTCCTCATAAAAAAAATTATACTACCTATCTCAAAAGTTTGTTTAAGGAGTAAGTGAGATAACATTAAACTGACAGTAAAAATCAATTGATTGATTTGATTCCTGGACTATGCTCCAAGCTAGTGGTTCTCAGAGTGTGATCTCTATCACCTATGTGTTTGCTAAGAGTGCAGATCCTTGGGCCCCACCCCTTCCTTCCCCACTCAGAAACTTTGAGGGTGCAGCTCAGCACAGTGTTTTAACAAGGAGATTCTGATGCTACTAAAATGTGAGAGGAGTATTGCTCCAGACCAATTAGACCAGGATTTCTGGGAGAAGGGCCTGTGCATTGGTATTTGATGTTTTAGAAAGTTTCCCAGGAGGTTGTAATATTCAGCCAGGTCAGGAGCTTTCATAGAAAGTAGGTTTTGAGCTGAGCCATAAGCAGGGAATATCTAGAGTAGAACAGAAGGAGTATTCCAGGTGGAGAGCAGCCTGAGCAAAGAGCAAAAAGGAGGGCATATTTGTGTGTGACTTGGAGAAATATATTGAAATAAGATTATTTGATCATTTTAGTTCCTAGCTAATCAGTTCATAAAGCACTTGTACTTTGACCTTATCAGTATTTTACTCTCAACTCTGCCTCATGCTTACTCCAAGGTCAGGTTTTCTTACTTCTAGGGATGATTTTGCTTTGAGATCCACAACCACAGAGAAAGAAAACACACAGGAGTTCAGCCCTGCACTTCCTCATTGCAGCCAAGTGTGTCATGAAGAGACTGGGCTGAGGTTCCAAACCTGCATGTCTTTGGATAGTTTTGTGAGGCTCACTTTTCTGATCTGTGAAATGCAGGGTTGGGTTTTTCAAAGTTTGTTGCATCCAGCTCCCCAGGCTCTGCTGTGTTTCCGTGAGCTGTTCACTGTTCCTGATAAGTGCCCGTTTGACTTATTTTATATGTTAGGACTTGGAGACTGTATTTGAACAGGGTGCAATTGCTAAAAATAAACTCGAAAACTTCTTGACCTTTTTTATGTACTTCCCTTGGTAACATCTATGAGTGTATGGTCCTAGGAGCTGATAGCAGTTTCTTCCCTGGAAGTTTAACTTATTTCTTGTTGTTCCTGTGTCTAGTCCTTGCTCAGAACTCAGTTAGTCTCTCAGTTTTAGAGAATAATCACTAGAGTTTCCCATCATCCTTATGTGTCAATGTTGGGCATTTTAATTATTTTAAAATTATTTTTTCCCTTTTTCAACTTCAGATGAGCAGTCCACAGGGTAAATAATATCTGGTACACAGGTAGAAAACTAAGATCTTTTCTGGACACAAAAAAATGTTTGTCTTTGAGACCCAAGGGTAAGCTCGAGGCTTACACAGGGCTATATGAAGTTTGCCCAACTGGATGAAAGTGTTCTAATCATTTCTTTAACAGATATTTATTGGTGAAGTACCATGTTCCAAGTACTGTAATGGAAATGTTGGTATAAAAATATCCAACAAGTGCCCGTGAGGTAGAAGATTATATCCTATAGATTAAAAAAAAAGGCAATTGCAATCTAGTATAGTGATTTCTACACTGAGAGAACAGGACATTATAGGATCCCATATCATGAGTTTGTTCCCAGAATTTGTATAATAAACGTGGAGATGGAGGAATGTACCTAAACCAAACTCCTCAATAGCCAGGACTTTTCATATCCAGTGCCCAGAACAATGCTAAAATTATTAGGCACTCAACAAATGTAGATCTTAGGTATAAGGGAGGCAACAAGGCAGACAGGAAAGCAGTTGAGTTTATCTGTTCTTCAAATGAAAAAAAAATAGCTAAAATGTAAAGAATGTTTTCTGTGTCAAGCAGTGTTCTAAGTGTTTACTACTTATCTCATTTAACTCCTATAACGTTATGAAGTAGGTATTTTGATCTTCCCATTTTACAGATGTGGAAGTAAAAAATCATTGTTGGCATATATGTTCAAAATAAGATGAGTTTTCACAAATAGGTCTGGTCCTGCTTCCCTTCTTGAGGAAGAATGGAAGAATCCACTGGAAAAGATTCATTTCCTCCCATCATATTAGGTCTCAGAGAAATCTGTGACAAAAGAATTCACCATTGAGGAATTTTTAAATATTCATGAGAACTTTCACAGATTCCTACCTATCTTGATGCTTTAACTCTATTTTGTTCCATTATGCTGTTTTACAGTCACTTAATTAAAATCAGGAATACAACATAACCAAATAAAGTCACCATTACTGATAACTTATTTTCATTTTGCATTAGAAATAATATATACCGGTACAATTTCTATTTACTACTTGGTGCTTTCTAGAAACTTTCTAGGAGTTCCTTTCCGTGTAACTTCAATGGGATGCTTGCAGAGTCATCTTTACTTTGTTGTGAACATGAAGCTCAGGGAGCTTGATCTGTCCCATGGCTGTTCTGTGCAGGATGCTGCTGCTGGCCCTGTGTTCTACCTGGCCCTCCTTTGGTCCTGGAAATGTGAAAAAACTTGGATGCTTGAGACAGAGGAGCTGTCAAGGGCAATTTTAGCCTGCTTGTCACCCCTCTCATCCTCTCCCCATGCTCATGGCAGTTTCATGGTTCCTCTCACACATCTAGGCTCATTCAATCCTCACAGACTGAAAGAATAGTCAAGCCCAAATTCTAAATTTTCTTTCCTCAACTCTGTTTATCTCTCTTAGGCTTCTGCAAAAATCCCCATTATTACTCTTATACCATCAGCCCAAGTTCCTTTTTCTGTTCCCAACATTTTTCCTTCTTACTGATTTTTACCACGATGAGTGACTCCTAGTTCGTGTATTCTAGAACCTAATTTTCAGAGAGACTGAAAATGTATACAGGATGTGTTTATATTTCCTACAACGCTGTTGTAAAGGACTTAAATATGAGGAGAGGGAAAACAGCAGTAGGGCATGATGGTTATGATCCTTAACTATGGTGGGAAAGGCTGGGCTCAATCCCCAGCCCTCCTCTTACTAACCAGGAAAGACAGCTTGCAGGGGAGGTTAAGCTCATGGCTCAAAGCTACTGGCTTGGTTCGAGCCCTAATTTTGCTACCTCCTAATTTTGTGAGTTGATTTAGCAAGTTGCTTAAGCTTTCAGTGCCTAATTGTGCTCTTTTAAACTAAGGGCATAGAATAGTTCTGACTCACAGCATTGGTGTGAGGATTGATGAAATCACCATTTACATTTATAACAGTGCCTGAAACATAGTACATTTAGTATCTGTGGATTGTTATCATCATGTGTCTTTAGGATTGGTACTTCATCTCTCTTATCCTCATTTTCCCAAGGATTAATATTAGATAAATGGTATCTTCCTTAAAGACCAGTTTTGAGGAGTAATTAAGAAAATGCTTGTAAAACAAACACAATGACTAAGATGCAAATAGTCTCAATACCCATTAACATTTATTGTTATTACCATATGCGCTTTCCCAAATATTTTTGTGAGTTTATCCCTTACAAATCACCCCCTCTCCAAAAAAAAAATAATCAATTATCTACATCTTGTATTCCTTGCTTGCTGTATTTGTGTGTGTTTTCCTTACACTAAATGTTTAGAAGTGGGGACTTGTGGGAGATTTTACATTAGGGACTTGATTGATTCTACCTGATGAACATTAGAGAGTTCTCTGGTGAGATGTTGTGGTCCAGAATAGCAACAGTTCAAGGGCATCTCACCAGTATTAAGACTAAGTGAAGAAGTGAAATCACTGCCAGTTTATTTTTGCTGTCTTGTTAGTAAGGGAGGTGCAGAGTCTGGGCATCAATTCAGTGTGTCCAGCTAAGGCTCAACTGGGGGTGATCTTGCCCCTAGGGGATGGTAGGCAATGTCTAGAGACATTTGTGGTTGTCAGAAGTACAGGGGTACTACTGCATCTAGTAGAAGACAAGGATGCTGCTAAATATCCTGCATTGCCTAGTACAGCCCCAACAATAAAAAGTTACCACCCCAAACATCAATAGCCCCCACAACAAAGAGTTACCACCCCAAAATGTCAGTACTACTGCTTAAAGTGGACAGCAACATCCCTCTGTGTACTGGACAAGAGCAAGAGTATTCTCCTTACTCTTAGCGCCCAAGTTCTCTTGCTCTTCCTCTGCCCAGCTTAGTAGCCTGAACTCTCTCCCGTGGACACAAAGACAGAAAAGTTTTGAAGTTCAAATCTTTTATTCTATTATTTAATCTGTAGGTGTGCCTAATCTTGAGCTGAGCTGTGTGTGATAGAAAATGCTGAAAAAAGAGTTAGAGTCTCTGTTCTTAGGAAGCTTACTGTCTGATGAGTAGTATATTAAGAAGAATTATTCTATTATAATTGATGGCTGAAGCAAATAAAAATACAAAACACACCCTCACAAATAAAGGTATACTATGAGCTTATTTGGATAAACAGTCTGCAAATTTGTAACCACAAAAGTCCTCAAATAGCCAAACAATCTTAAGAAAGAACAATGTTAGAGGTATCACACGCCTTGATTTCAAACTGTGCTACAAAGCTATAGGAATCAAAACAATATGGTACTGGCACACACAAAAAAGAGACACATAAATCAATGGAACAGAATAGAGAGCCTAGAAATAAACCCATGTGTATATAGCCAATTAATCTACAACAATGGAGGCAATAATATCCAAGAGTAAAAATGGTCTCTTCAGTAAATAGTGTTGAAAAACTAGAGAGATACATGCAAAAAAATGAAACTAGACCACTTTCTTACACCATATATTAAAACAATCTCAAAATGGATTAAAGACTAAATGTAAGATCTAAAACCATATAACTCCTATGTTAAAACATAGGCAGTAGATGCTTTGACATCAGTCTTAGCAATATTATTTTGTGTATGACTCCTCGGGCAAAGGCAACAAAAGCAAAAATAAACAAATGAGACTACATCAAACTAAACTTTTGCAGAGGAAGGAAACCATCAACAAAATGAATAGATGACCTACTGAATGAGAAAGATATTTGCAAATAATACCTCCAATAAGGAGTTAATATCTAAAATATATAAAGAACCCATACAACTCAACATAAAAACTTTCAGTTAAAAAATGGACAGAGGACATGAATAGACATTTAAAGGGGATATATAGATGACCAAAAAACACATAAAATATGCTCAACATCATTAATAACCAAGGAAATGCAAATCAAAACCACAATGAGATACCACCAAACACCTGTCAGGATGACTATCAAAAAGACAACAAATAAGTGTTGGTGAGATTGTGGAGAAATGGAAACCTTCATGCACTGTTGGTGGGATTGGAAAATAGTACAGTGGTTTTTCAAAAAATTAAAAATAGAACTACCACACGGCCCAATGATTCCAATTCTGGGTGTTTATTCAAAGAAAACAAAAACAGTGATTTAAAAAGATACATGGACTCCTATGTTCACTGAAGTGAGGAAAAATTAAAAGATATCTTATTAATAATCGATGGGAAAACTAAGGTATTAGATTAAGGCCTCATTTATTCAGTTTCTTTGGAGATATAAATATTTTATATAAGTGAACATTTTAAGAAACTGAAGTTTAACTGTACAAAATATAATTGTTTTATTTTAACAAAAGTTATTTTATTTTTCCTAACATATATCATTTGTAACCCTAGTCTCCTAATGGAAGAGATTGGCACCATTATCTTCCTGCTTCCTGTTTTCTGGGCCTGAGGTAGATGTCAGATACTGATGTTATCAGACAGTAATGGCCTCAAGAACCATTGAGAAGTGTAGACATTTATGACAGAGAAGATTGGGTTTTTAGTTCTTAGGTCTGTTTGTTTATAGTTTTTTTTTTTTCTCTTGCTATCTGGGTATCAGCTGTTGATTCTCACCATTTTAAATTCTACCTTTTTTTTTTCTAACATGATGCCTCTTACCTGTTGAGGACTAGAAAACCAGAAAACCAGTATTAGAATGAAATTTACAATAAGAGTAAATAAACTGAGTAAGAGCTTGCTGGAAAGAGTGAATTACGTGATTTCTTTAGTGCATGAATGTTTTACTGTCTGTGTTGCCTTTTTTTTTTACTGATTTTCTGGGTTTTATCCTGGCTTGGATAACTTATGCAGGAGACAGCTGACTAGGCCTTGTGTGGAAGTTCTGAATATATAATGATATATGTATATTCAGAATATTTAATGATAATACATTTATAAAGATTCTCAGCTTTCTTTCTTTTGGCTAATGGCAATAGACAGTTAAGGTTTCCTTTTCAGATCATCCAGAGAATTTTGTCCTTGCCAGGCCAGATGTTATATGCTTGTCCCTAAACATTTACTGTTTGCAAGGCAGGAAGAAGGAAGGGTAGATGAATCTAACTCAGGAGGGAAAAGATGCCATGAAGCAAAGAACCAGGACTGAGACTAATGCACTTTCCCCAGGGGACACACTGGGTAGGGACTAGCACACTCTAGTGGGAGGGCAGAGGGGGAGGAAGTGGAAGAAGTAATCAGGTGTGGCAAGCGGGGAGACCGTGGGGAAGAGAAAACCTCCTAGAAGCTGTGAGGTGGTGGAGAAGGGACAAGGATGGAGATTTAGACCAGCATTACTGTGGGCTCTGTACTCTTTTATGTTTTTTTTGAGAGTCACCAACTCTCTGACACCACTCCTGGACTCATGCATTACATCCATTACAAGTGCCAGCTACTAGAGGTAGCAAACTGCCAGGGCCCGCCAATGGCCTTCCTTATTCTATGGGTCCTCATGGTGCAAGACAGTCACTCCTTGAGACTATGATTTTCCCAGTGAATAATCACCCTGTGTGTTTCCCATGTGTTGTCTGCTGTCCTGTCCTGTCGACACTAAGCTTCTGTCTCCCTTCCTTCCCCAGGTCCGTGGCCGGATTGGATAAAGAGGCAGACCTGGTGCACATGGAGGTGCGGACTGCAGATGGATGTGAGTGCTGCCTCCACCAGGCTAGGCCCAGGGATCTCTGCCTGCAGCAATCTCTCCTCCCCCAATTTGCATTTTAATGGTTTGGGAAGATGAAAAGCTCTGAGCTCCATTACTGCCATATCTATCCTTATTTCCCAGAGTGGGGGAGAGGCCTCTGGCCCCAAGGGAGCTGTTTTATTGAAATAAACCCTCAGGAATGAATTTTCTGGGGATGTGAGTTAACATGATGAATTCTGAGGCTCCTGTTAGTAATTTCCTGGCATCTTCAGTGTAATTCAAATATGGATGTCCATAGCTCATCATGGTATTTTGCATTCATGTGGTGAATTGCAGAAGTTTCCACCTTGAAAAAACAAACCCTTAATATAGTCAAACTTACCCAAAAAAGTAACTAGGAAATTATTTGCAAAAGTTTTTATTTATTTATTCAACAAATATTTATGGATGACTTACTCTGTGGCAGGTATTGTTCTAGGCTCTGAAGACACAGTGGTGAGCAAGATCTATACTCTCCCTGCAAACAAGCAGTGAAACCCCAAGATTTTAAATGTGTGACACCTTTAAATGCTGTGCACCTATGTACATTTTAAAATTTGGCCAATAAATCATCATTTTCCACCACTTTAAGCATTTTACTCTTCTCAGAGTTGATCATATTTATAAGGCTCCTCTCTATTCAAGAAAAATAAAATCACCTTAAACAAAAATATACAAAATCTCTTAAAATATATAACATAGATGAAATATATAAAATATATGAAAATGTAATTAGAATATCCTAGATCACAAATAGAGCCAAATAATCTATGGCTACAGTGATCACCTGGGAATGCAGCCAAATAGGCACCTGTCAGGGAGTCAGTATCTTGGATTCTGCCACCCATTAGCCTTAAAACCAGGGGAAATTCCTTCTAAACTCTCTGTGCTCTGATTTTCTCTGTTGCCTGAGATCAGGCATTCTTGCTGTGCCTACTACACAGGGTTATGTGTTGGCCAAATGGAGAGGAATGTTGTAGAAATTCTAAAATGTTATACAAATGTAAGGAGATTCTGTTTTGACTTGCCTGTGTGTACTGGAATGTCATTCAGAATATATGAAGTAAAAATGCATGTGTTTTGTCCAAACATGTGTTTTTAAAGCCAAACACAGAAGCATACCAAAAATATACATTTTGGGTAATATATTTTATTTGTTTTTTTTTTTTAAAGAGTTAGAACACAATCAGCATTCATTAACTGTATGTCTGGTACTCTGTTGAGTACTATACTTTTTTCTTTCTTCACTTTTTCTTGAGGAGGGTTCTCAGTTGATTCTTGAATAAATGTAAGTCTCTAAAGCAAGTAGGAATGAAGCATCACCCACAATCTTTAAAAACAGGGTTTTTTTTTAAAGAGCTATTTAAGATTTAGGGAGATAATATCACATATTCAAATTCAGTGATCATAAGGGTGACAAAACTTAGAATTAGAATTATATTATCTGACTCTGAGTGCTAAGAAAAAACTGGGGGAAGAGTTAGATGTAGGGACTTGAAGGAACGTAGCAGGACAGCAGGAGGGGAACAGACAGCAACTCTGAGATGACCCTCCGGCCAGTTTTTCAGACGATCCCTACCTAGGCTTTGCTTCCCATGTCAACATTTAAAAGCCATATATGTGATCTATGGTGGTTGTATATTTCAGAGTTGGAAGCAACTTCATAGGACTATGTGACCTCCTTCTTCGTGTAGGCATACCTTCCCCCAAAGCCTCTGTTGTATGTCCTCAAGTTCCATGAGCTCAGGCTTAAGACACATTCTTTGCTACTGTTGGACAGCTCCTATAGTTTTGTTTGTTTGTTTTGGTTTGATGTGTGTGTGTGTGTGTGTGTGTGTGTGTGTGTGTGTGTGTGTGTGTGTGTTTTCTTTGAAGATAATTTCTTCTATTAAGCTTACATTTATTTTCTGAAAGTTCAAAATTTTCAGGTCCAAATTTGGATAGAGATCTATGGTGCATGAATGCTGTGAAATTTTATGAGATTAAAAATGCAAAGCCTATAGAAGAGTTTCTGGCTTACTGTCAAAAACTGAAAAAAGCAGAAATATAACAAGAATAAATGTAAGGTGCCACACTTAGGTTAAAGTATAGTACATATTAATTCTGTTCCACTTTTCTAGGTTTTTAAAAAAATCTGCTTTTCAATAGTTAAAAGAACCTTCTCTCAGCCTAGTGAATTGGCTCTAACTTACTTTTATTTAGATAATGCACATAACAAGACTGCATTAACTCGGGGATGTTTTATTTTACATACACTAATGAAATGCATGTCATCTTTCTTTTGTGGCATGATGGTGAGTGCTTTCTTCCACTCACTCATACCTGTATATCTTCATCTTTTGATCACAAAAAGGAAAAAAAGTGTATTTCTGATGTAGTAGCTTAGATTCAAATGTGCCCAGATTCATACAGCTGGTCTACTGATAAAATAAAAACTGGAACACAAAACTCAACACACTACAGATAGAAGAGACTTCTGATAAAGGACCTCTATAAAGACTTATGACTAACATCATACTTAATAATGAGATACCGAATGTTTTCCGCCTAAGGGCAGAAAAAAGGCAGAGATATTTACTCTTACCTTACCACACCTCTTCATCATGCTGAAAGTCCTAGCCAGCACAGTAAAGAAATAAACATGAAATGCAAAGGGAAATATAAAACTGTTGCTATTCTTGTTGACATGACTGTCCATGTAGAATATCATAAGGCATCTACCAAAAAGTCTTCTAGAATTAATAAGTAGGTTGAGAAAGGTTGTGGGATACAATTTATTCAGTGGACAAAGAATAATTTTTGTAACCAATGGTGCTGGAAAAAATGGGTAATTATAGGGAGAAAAATGAACTTCAATCTGATTCACAATGTATATAAAATTTAACTTAAAATGTATCATATTCTAAATGTAAAGTATAAAATTATGAACTTTTATGAGAAAATATAGGAGGAAATCTTTATGACCTTGGATTGACACCAAGATGAAAATTGACAAGATAGGGCTCTAGTAGATTGAACTTCATCAAAATTAAAAACTTTTGCTGTTCAGAAGACATAATAAAGATGGTGGGAGAAAATATTTTCAAATTACATACCCAGCCAAGGACTTATATAGCCAGAACACAAAAAGAATTTTCAAAACATAGCAATAAGGAGTAATCCATTAAAAAATGGACAAAAATTTGAATAAACTATTTATACCAAAGAAGATATAAAGATGAGAAATAAGCACATGAAATGATGCTCAACATCATTAGACATTAGGGAAATGCAAGTTAAAACCATAATGAGATATCATTACATACCTACTGGAATTGCTTAAATAAAAAAAGCTGACAATACTAAGTGCTGATAAGGATATGAAGCAACTAGAACTCTCATAGTTTGCTGTGGGAATTCAAAATGGTTCAGACATTCTGGAATAATATTTGGCAGTCTCTTGTAAAGTTATACAGATCTCTGGATCTGGCAATCTCATCCCTATATATTTACCCTAAAGGAATGAAAGTTATATTCATATAAAAACCTATGTATAATGTCCATAGCAGATTTATTGATAATCATCCCAAACTGGAAACAACCTGAAAATTCTTGAATGGATAAATGACAAACAAGCTATGCTAAATCTGTAAAATAGGATACTATTCAGCACCATCAATACATGCAACAACATGGATGAATTTCAAAGGCGTTATGTTGAGTGACATAAGCTAGTTTTAAAAGGTTACATACTATAATCACTCCATTTATATGATTGTATGGGAAAGGAAAAACTACAGGGATGGAGAACAGATCAATGGTTTCCAGAGTAGGGGAAGTATTTGACAAGAAAAAGCAAAATGAGGGAATTTTTTAGGGTGATGTAATTGTTCTGTAAACTGATTGTGGTGGTAGCTAAATCTATGTATATATATCTGTATATATAAATAAAAATTTATATATTTATTAAAACTTTAGAAGTATATGCCAGAATATGTACTATATATAAATTTAAAAAAATAACTTTTAAATGACTACTAAAAAAAATCTATGGAGAGAAAAACTAAATGCAGAGTTCTTGGTTTCTACTTCTATAGAACTTCCTACCTTTTCTCATTAATTAATTAATCAATTAATCCATTTAGTTATTTTATCTATGCAATATTTATTTTAAAGTCTACATTAGCTAGATACTGAGGGGACATACAGGTGAATGTGATAACATCCTTGTCCTCATTGTAGACTTATTGGATATTTCTCTAAGAGCAGAATTTTCTTTTGTTCACAATTTAAATTGCATTTTTCAATTTGATTTGTACAATATATATAGTACCCAAAGAGATGGAAGTTGAATCATGGAAAGTTGTTTTTTTTTTCCCCATGAGATGGCAAGAGGCATAACATTTAGGGTAGTTGAATATTTAACCATTTCAAAGGCAAAATATAATCATCAGTCACTTTTAATGTAATTCAATTCAGTTTAACTGGGGTTTACCTAGGCTTTATAAAGTCATCCTGAGGAGAGAAACAAAGACGACTAAGACTTTATTCCTGTATCTAAGGAGGTGACCCTTTGGGGGAATTTTTCCCAGAATGAGAAACATTGGGCTTTATGATGAAATGTGATGATGCAGAGATTAGAAGCTTGATTTCCTGAATAGAGAAAGTTAGAGGCTGCCTCCCTAGGTTCTACAAAACTCTTTGAAGGAAGGCAACCTCTTAGGAAGGAAAGAAGCCTAAGGATGTTGGATTATCTCTTTCATTCTCTCTCTCCACATTCCCCAGTTCTTTGACCATCCTCTATCCAGCACAAATCTTCCAGACACTTTCACTTGTGAATATCCTGTCTCCATGATTAGCCTGGGATTCTTCAGAGGGCAAGAACCTGTCTTGTGTTCTCTGCTTCCTGATACCTCAGGGAGTGTCTGACACCTGCAACTTCTCTATACACTTTGAGCCAATACAAAAGGAATGAATCAGTCATTGTGAGGACACCCCTTCTCACTATATGAGACCCTGCAAGGTGAGAAGTTGTGGAGGCTGGACACTAGGGAGGCTGGACATATTGTACCACCTTTCCCTGAAGGTTCTGCTAGCAGTAGAGCTAGCTGAAATAGGGCCAGATATTTCTAAAGTTATCAGACAGATCTCTCTATTCACAGTGCAGGGAACAAATCCATTGACTTTTGGTTTTTGTAAGTGGAGCAGTGGCCAGACAGCTCTTAGAAATACATTTGAAAGTCATTTAACATTTAGAAATACATTAATCATGAGGGTGGCGTGACTCTCAACCATTTGGAAAATCACTCTCTGCTTTTCCTACATGGATATGCAAACGAAATCTTTATTTAATTTGGTCTTCCTAGTTTTTCAATTGAGGATGCTTCAAAGGAGAGGAGAGAAAATAGAATTTCAAAAATAAGGATTAATCCAAGTCTATATGTAATTATATAAGGCCTTCCATGAGCTTTGCCTATCTAAAATTCTGTGTGCAGTTTCCACTTCCTTATTTAGGAATTCCCTTCTCATATAGCACACTCTTCCATCCAGGCCAAATACAAGGACTGACTCCTCTTTCAAGTCCTCCTAGATTATTCCAGTTTGGACACCCTTTATTTCTTGCCTGAACATACACAGCACTTAAAGAAAGTAAACAGTGATATATATTTGGAATATGATTTTACTAGTAGGACCCGCACTCGCATGGTTTTTGATTCTCCACAGTAAAACAATAACATTATTAATTGTATGTATGTGAGATGCCACGTGTTAAATTCTCTTCCTTGAACTCTCTTCATAATAAAAAGCTAACATTTAGTGGTATTTTCAAGTTTATCCAGCAATATACAAAGTTAGCATTTTTCATGCATAATATTATTTAATCCCAATGACAATCCTCAGAGACAAATGCTAACTTGTCTGCACCTCAAACAAGTGGTGCTGCTACTTAGCCAAGGGCAATCAGCAAGTAGGAAGATCAGAATTCAAACTCAGGACTTCCCAGCTTCAGAAGCCTTGCTCTCAAACATCACAATATGCTCAAGAGATCCAAACTTTTTTCATTTTTTTTCAAGCATCTGAGGTTATTAAAAAACAAAAAGGCTACAGTTGGAAGAAGCATATTTTGGGGTTTTGATTTAGATGACAAATATCTTCTTTCAGTTTTATTACAGAATCTTTTACTACTGTATCCAGCCTCATTTGGAGATAATGTCTAAAGTCCAAATTTGAGAATTTTGGTAAAATGCAAGGCTCAATGATGTCCCCTGCTCACCTTCAACAGACAAAGTCCCCTTCAACCCTCAGTTGCTTGCATCTGGTGATCAAGCCTGCCTGATAATTTACTCACCCCAGTGCTCCGTTTGGGGTTCTGACCCAGCAGTGGGTGGCATAGCACTTATGATCATGTCTCTGTTTTGAAAAATAAAAGCATTGAGACTTCAGATACGTGAGTTCAGCTTGCAAGGCCTCTGAATTTTATGTGGCTTTCAAAAACTCATTTTAGTGCTGCTTTTCTGTTAAATTGGATTTTTCTTTCCATGTTGGGCAGTGGCCAAAAAGTGGGATGAGTTTGGTTCAATAGCTTACCTGCTATGGGCCAAAGTTTATGTAGGTGTTGATTTTGTTTAGGGTAGAATTGAACATACTGGATTCTTTTTTCAAAGTGTCCAAATACAAGAGTGAATCATAAATAGATGGAAAAATGAGGCTGTGTGAGAGGATAAGCAGATGGCCTCCTGTGTGTACCTTTGATTTCCAGCGTAAGGAGCTTTCTGAGATATTCGCTGGTGAGGAGGAAGCAGGTTGTCAAGTCAACACTTGTGGTGTCTTTACCTGTATTTACTGTAGCTTGTCACTGAGTTTTTAGTGCTTTATTCTATACACAAATAACTAAGGCTGTGTGGGTTCAAAAAAAATTCCTGGTGGGCAGGTCATGTGCTCCAAGGCACAGCCTGGGCTCCTTCCTTTCCCCCTGCCTTCTCAGTGAGAAATGGACAGCCAGACCACTCCCGGCTTCTGCTGGGAACAGGGACAAAGAGGAAGGGACGTGCAGGCTGTCCTTAAAACAGAATGGTGAACAGGCTGGTCTTGCTAAAAGGCCTGGGAATGGAGGCAGAGGGTCTCTCTCTTCTCTGGAGACGTAGGGAAGGACCAAATCACAGAGTAGAGATGGAACATGAGTGGCTCCCAAGGCTTATTTGAACTGTAGGCTTGTTTTGTTTGAACTTAGTATTTAGCCTTGCCCTCTTTTACATTTAAATTAGCTGTCATTTTTTTTTTTTATCAGGAAATTTTTTGATGAACAAATTTGGAACCATTAGCTTTTTTTGAGAAGCTCATAATGTCTTATTTCTGCATGTCAATGACAAACTGATGCTGAGAAGCAGCTCTCCCTTAAAGAGGTAGGCGTTGGCCACTCTGTGGTCATCCCCACTGCTCCTCAGTGATCCCTGACACTAAGGTCATGTGCCAGCTGCCATTTATCTTCTCATCCTAGCTCATTTTACTCTTATACATTATTTTCCTGGCCTTTTGGCACTTGATTTTATTAAACGAGTTGTCAGAGGCCTTGAATTGCATATAAAGGTGTTTAGTCTTTGTCCCCGAGTACTCAGACCTGTTGTCGGTGTAGCTGGGACGAATTAGCTCAGGTTTCAGTCTAAGAGATGACTCTGGCTCCTTGCCCCAGTCAGTCCATCACACACATGAATACTAGTGGCGAAATGGACGCAGCAGGCAACGTAGATGAAGACTTGTCCCAGGCACCTGGCAAGGATCATGGAAAGAATTCTCCCCCAGAGGCAGAATTGTCAAAGCTAGGAACCAGCTGAGTTGTATGGCATGTGGAAGAGAGAAAAGTTAAGAGGCTTTAGCTGCTGGGTAGATGATAAAACAGCTGATAAAGAGAAAGAAAGCAATGTGTTCCATGTTTGGATTATGGATAAAGCCAATAGGCTGCTCAGATATGGACATTTGAAAAGCAGGACTAGTGTATGTGATAAATTCATTTTCTACCAAAATAGATTTTGTTGTTAAATTTGCATCATTTATAAATAAATGTATGTAATAGCTAGCTGTAAATAATGTGAGTAAGCCCCTTCCTGGACAGCATGTGCTTTTAGGAGAGAAGCATCTCAGTCTCATTCACTGCTGTATTCTTAGGGCCTAAACAATATCCAATACTTTGCACGCACATGAGAAATACTTGTTGAGTCGATCAGTAAATTAATTAAAACTCAACAGGGATAATTTAAAGTACCTTGTTCTAAACTCAATTGTTATCCTTTTTTTTTTCTCATTCAGCCATTTGCCTTGTTTATCTGTATTGCCTACCATCCCTTCCAGTGTAGACCCTGACACCTATGCACACCACTGCACATATGCAAGGGGATAATTGCATTAAATACCTGTGGCAGCTTTTTAGATATGACAGAGACACTCTGCTTTGAATCCTAAAATGATTGCTACTTTTCATTTAGACCATTTATTATTTTTAATCACCATTTCTAAAACAAATGTATATACTAGTTTTCTAACAGGAACTCACCTGTAGTTTTTCATTAGGGAACAAATAACCAAATGGATTGTCTTCCTTGGAGGACCTCATAGTCATAACCAAAATGCCTTTTCAAGTTGAAGACTTCCCATTCAGCTACTGCTGCCACCATGATTTTTTGGGGGTTGGGGGATAGTTACTTGAAGGGAGTTTAGCCATTTAAATCTTTTTAAGACTTTAAAAGTAATTGTATAAGTTTTACAAATTTTATATAAGTGGTAAGTAAATACTACATTTTTGTTGTAAAAATAATATCTATATACTATGGAAAGCAAAAGACCCACTGAAACTCTATCTATCTCCTTCAATTTATTTATTTCCCTTAAAGTAATTCTAGTTCATTTTTATACATATTATTTAAAACTTTCTTCTATGCCATTATGGCACAAACTTATATATTTATAAAGATAAGGGTGTTCTATTTTTTTACATAAAATGGCTATACACATTGCTAAATAATTTTTTAAAAGATTGAGGAGCAGTACATCCTGGAGAAATTAACATGTTGATGCATATATATCTACCTAATCCTTTCGCAGCAGAGTCCTCTGTAATATGTATACCTTAATTTATTTAAGTGCTCCTTGATTCATGGACATTAAGTCCTTTTTCCAATTTTTTACTGCTATGAACAATGCCACAATGAACATCTTTGCCTTTGACTCTTTGTGAAAATATATGAATATTTCTCTAGAAAACATCCCTTGAATTAGAATAGCTGGTATAAGATGGGCTCTTAAAAAATTCTGATAGATATTTCAAATTTGTTCTTTCAAAAAGCTATACCAATTTACCCTTCTGCCAGCAGACTGTAAGATTGACTCTTTCCCCACATCTTGCCTGATTTTATCATTTAAAAAAATGATTACAAATTTTGTGGACAAGAAATTGAAATCTCATTGTAGTTTTAAATTGCATCACTGATTTCCCATGAGGGCTGATGAGAGCTTTGCTCACCATTTCTCCTTATATCTAAGTGTCGCTCTGCCCTCCCATTTCAGATGCTCACTACCTCACCTGCAGGATCCAGGAGTGTGCTGAGACAACGCGGAGTGGGCCTTTTGCTCGCTCCATTGACATCAGTTCCCTAGTGGTCCAGGATGAATATATCTTCATTCAGGTGAGTTCAGAAAGGGCAGTCAGTGGTAGAGGGAGGTGCATAGGTGAAATCAGCTGCTTATGAGGAAAATGAGGATGACTTTCCTGAGGCTGTGAAGGTGGCCAGCTGGGTGCTGTCCTTCCCTTGCTTTGAGGCCCTGGCCCCCTGAAGATCCCAGACATCTGGCATTGTGGGTCAGTATCATTTATAGGAGACTTTAGTAACTCATGGAACCCTTCAATTGGGTTGCTGTTTTATTATACTAAAGGGATCTTGAAATGACTGAGAGTTGGCCTGGGGTTTGAGGTTATTTAGATTCAAATCTCTCGTGGGAGTTGACTTTAGTGATCAAAGCCACATTCAATTTCTGCCCAAAGTGACTTATCTAATTTGAGAATGAAAATCTCTAAGAAATAAAGCATCTCTAGGATTTTCTTTCTGGAAAAGTCTAGAACACACTAAATCTCCCCTTCTCTTTTCAGTGCGGACTACCCCTTCAAAGGTCCAAGACCAAAATCTTTCATTTCAAGAACTCTGACTCAGAGAAAACTAGGTAGGAGTCACATTTTTAGGCAGGCAAGGGAGGCCTTGTTTTAGGTTTTGAGTTTCACTTGAAGGAGGTGCAAAATACATCAGAAATGAAGAAAAACTACAATGATGCCCCCTGATGACTGACACTGTGTGTGTGTGTGTGTGTGTGTGTGTGTGTGTGTGTGTGTGTGACAAATCATAGTTGGCACTTGAGGGCAACCTTGATGTCACCTGCTCTGCTTCCCCACCCTTCTACTGTCACTTATTTTGTCTAGGAGCCTTGAACTTTGGTATCTCCCTGAGTTAGGACTTCTTACTTAAATCTTAATGGATTTGTTTCCTTCTTTCCAAATTGTATTTTATACTCTCTGAAGATGGGAACAATATTTTATGCACACGACTTACCCTTCATTCTTGGCCCTAACAAGATGCTTTTGTAAATCAGGGTGCTTGATGCCTACTTGTTCCAGTAGGTTTTGGATGTAGCAGTTACTGATTTTGAAAATTAGTTGCATGGATTTTTGAGGAAAAGTAGCTAGGCACCCAAAAACCATCTTGAAAGCAGGAATGAAAGAGAGGTCTTGGTGGCTTAAAAATTATTGTTTCTCAATTTGATTAAAGCCAGAATCTCAGGAAGGTGTTCCTAAATTTGGCAGATCATTGGCACTAAAGTTCCTTTATTCTCAAGTATTTATCGAACACATACAGTGCAAAATAGACTGTACCAGGCACTGCTCTTGGTGTTCCCCAGCTTTTTGCACTTGGCCTTCTTCTCTACTCATGGCCTGGGAGTGGTTTTGAGTACCATTTCCATATTCTGATGGCTCTCAAATTAATGAGCTGTGACCTCTACCATGTACTCCAGACCTGTATATCTAATAGCCATGTCAAAATCCCAACTTGGATGTTCCACAGGTAAAATAAAATCAACGTCCCCTTTAAACCTGACACATTGATGGTACTACCTTCTACCAGGTCAGTCAAGGTAGAAACCTAGAAATTCGTTTATGTCACCAAATTAAATGACTCCACAAGCCTCTGCTAATATCATTTAGTTATTTCTCAAGTGCTTCCTTTCATTTCATTTCCATTAATGGTCCCAGTTTCAGGCTTGGTTATCACTTTCTATTTAATTTTTCTAAGGTAGAAACACAGGGATGTTTTATGAATTTACCAATCTGATTGCCCTTTTCTTAATGCTAATGTTGCACATAACGATGAACATGACAGAATTGTTTCTGGGAAACATGACTTAGAATTTTAAATGTTCAGATTGTTTTAGTTTCATTTTTCCTTGTATAAAGTTTTCTGTAACTCTGAAGATAGATATTCAGATTTTTTTCTTATTATTCTGAAAAAATTTTTTTTATTTTTTATTTTACTGGAAAACAGTAAAAGTTTTTTTTCTTTAATTAACATCAAATTTTATTTTGTTTGCAAGAGATATGAATTCTCATTATTCAATAAAGTTTTATTGATTGTCTACTATGTCCCAAACCCCCTGTTCTAAGTGCTGGGGTTATGACAGTAAGCACAATGAAGTTCTTGCTTCAGTGGCATTTATATTCTAGTAGAAGACAAGAAAAATATGTATATAATATACACATCCATATACATTACTATAAAAGGCTATGATGAATAGTGGTAAGAGACATGTAGTTCGGAGACCAATGGTCAGTATTTATTCTGACCTTGGCTTGCCACACTTAGCTGCATGACCTAATTGCCATAGCCACTTCATGGGTCCCTAGGAAGATTATATTTGTTAATTATATCTGTAAAAAAACAAAACAATGTTATACAAATGTTGCTCTCTATTTTTCTGTCTATCTTGTATCATTTGTTTATTTATCTACGAAATATATCAGATGATGACAATGCTGTAGATAAAAACAAATGAGAGACTGTGAATATTGCATGTCTGTAAGTATTGCAGTTTTATTTAGGATGGCCTCGGAAGGCCACAACTGGGTAGGAAACCAGGAATAGGGCGGCAGAAGTCAGCAGTCAGAGGAAGTCATGGAGCTAGGTGTGTTGGGCCCTGAGATCCTTTGAATCCCACATGGAGATGTGGGGTGGGCAGGTAGAGATCTGAGGCTAAGTTAAGAGTAGGAGTGGGAGGGAGATAGGGGTTGGAGATATAAACTGGAAGGGTATCGGCATATGATGACATTGCTGAACCGCACAATTGAAGTCACAAAGGGAGTAAGTATAGACAGAGAAGAGGAACAATTCAAAGACTGGGCCTTAATATTTTGAGTCCAGGGAGATGAGAAGGAAATAGGAAATGAGACCTAGAAGGAGAATTTAGAGATAGCATCAGAAAGGTATAAGGTGATTGTTCTCACAGGAACTTGAAAATTATTTTAAGGATTTGAGTTTCTTGCCTTTTTTTTTTTTTTTTTTTTGCTATGAAAGAGATGCGAAGCAATGGAATAACAACATCATAAAATAATGCAAAAGGCCTGTATTTTAGAGAAAACATTGGATTTCATTAATTAAAAATTAAATAAATTAATTAAATGTCATTATTTTCAACTATCAGTTGGCTAAAATTAAAAGAAAATAAAAGAATAAATGGCAGGTAAATAGCTATGCACACTACAGATACAAATATAAGTTGATTTGCCATCACTATTTAATTAGAGTTCTTTCCTTCTCATAGGTGAGTTTGGCCATTCACACTGATTGATATGACAAATGTCTTAGTTCTGATAATGTATGTTTAGTTTTTAGTTATGCTTTTTTTAAAAAAAAAAAAAAAAGCTCATTATCTGGTCTGTTTTTCTTGCTTTCCTGCCAGTGTATTTCTTTGACAATTTGAATGTTTGTTCTAACTACTTAGCTTTATGAATATAACTTTATAAAACATGGTAAATCTATAATTAGATATTATCTGTTGATTTTCTCTTATAAGCAATTATGAAATTATTGTATTTTCATGAATTTCTATTTCCTCCCTTCTTGCTTTAATTTTTCCACTACTCAATTTTGCTTGATTATATTATCTTCTAGTGTTTGCTTTCCAGCTTAAAATATAATTCTATTAGACTTAAATATTTCATATGAGGCACTGAAGAAAAGTGAGAAAAAAATAGTGTATAAGACCTCTCTCTCTCTCCTCTCTATCCAACCCCAGTTTTTTAATTAACTTATTTAGAGCATTTACATTCTGCTCTGAACCATCCTTCTTGCATTTATTTTAATTTTATATGTAAATGTATTCATTGGTGACCACCAGTTCTTTTATTATAGTTTTCTAATTTACTTCTTAGTTTGAAGTTTATCCTTTATTAATGTATTCAAAAGAGGTAAATTCCTAAATATCAAAAATATGTTTATCTATCTCTTTTATGCTTTAATATTATTTATACAATTAAATGTATCTTTTGATTTCCATGGGAACTTTGTTCCATTAATTTACTGAATGTTATTCTACCAGATCAGTCTGTCTGATGTTTTTCCCCTGTAGGTGTCTTGATTTTTTCCCCCTTAATACAGAAAGTCTTTTTTAGAATATATATTTGAATAGTATTTACTTCATCAGTATATGTTTTGTGGTTGGTATTTGTGCATCAATTTTTTCCCCTGAAATATAAGTCTCATTCAATTAATTTCTCAAAAGATTATGTGATTTCTATTTTGAGAGATACTTTTATTTCAGTTTCATTGTTTTTGCTCTCTTCCTCCAAGACACTTAGAATATACACAATAGACAGGAAAGATAAAAGAGAACTATCAATTTTTAAAAATCTAATTCTTTTTAATTCCCTGAGCCAAATGAAATTTAAAAAAGAAAAACATTCTTACCCACATTATCCTCGAATGAGTAGCAATGTCCAAGTTTCTTTTTGCCTTTTTTGTTGCTGTTTTCTAATTTCTTTCCTCAGTTGTACCAGCTTATATTTTATCACTTTTTTGTTGTCTCAACATATCTCCTCTGAGCTCTTGTATTTCTGCTTTGAACTCTTCTCTTATAAAAGCGATCTCATTGTATAGGTTATTTTTAGCCACAGCAGTATGGCCACAATTTTTATTTGCTCCATGGAAGCATTTTTTGTTGTTGTATGCCTGCTCTTTGTTTCTTCTGCCTTCTTTCCTCTTGTATTTTGCTATATTTTATCATTCTTCTACTGTTTTCTTTTATCTCTCTGTTATTAACTATTTTATTTTTTAAATGTCATGAGCTCTTCCTAGATGAACTATTTTGGGAGATTCATCTTGCTGATAGATCAGAGCTGTGTTTTCAGCTTAACAATCCTCCTTGGTTCTCAGTGAGGTTCCATATAACTCAAGATTGTCTGTGGGTGGGTTATTCTCTTAAGGAAGAACCACCTGAATTGTTCTTCATTCAGCCATGTCACTCCAGCTCCTCCTTGTCACCAAACAGTCCAGGAATGCTCCAACTGCCAGTTCCTGGACCACTCCCTTGGTTCAAAACAATAGATTGTTAGTTTTGCTCCTTGGGGACTGTTGCCTTTGGAGAACCCTATTTTTCTATCTTGATCTAAGATTTGTAGCTGTAAACATTTTTGCTCTGGTGCATGTCGACACTCTGCTTGTTCTTTTTCTGCATTTGGCTTCTGTTCCACATATATTGTATTTCAGGGTTATATTTTCATTAAGTATAGAGTTTCCATTTTTCTTTGTTGTTTTTCTAGTTGCTCTAGGGTGATTTATTAGAGGAAAAGGAGGGAAGCACCATTATTACTTAGCTATTTAAAACCATTTGTAAACCCTTATCATGCATTTTCCGAAATGTTGCAATAGCTTGCTAACCGATTTCCCTGCTCTGGGATCAACACTCCCTCCTCCAATCCATTTACAACACTACTTCCAAAGTAATTTATATAAAATAAAAATCAATGTTCCTGACTTCAGTGGCCGCTCATCACCTATTGGTTAAAGTCCAATTTCTTTAACATTGCCTGCAATCTCCTCCGTGATTTGGATCTTACCTCCTCTATCAGGCTCATGTGAATTCTTTACCCACCACTGCTCCCCTTATACCTTCATTGTTTTAGTTAATCCTTCAATAAAAATAAACCTTTTTTAGTTTCCATGCACACACCTTGTCCTATTTGGCTAATACATCTTTATTTTTATTTTTTTAATTTTTTTCTGTTTGACATGTTTCTTTACCAGACAAACTTATCCTTTAAGATTCAGCTTAAGCAATGCCTGATCTAGGAAGTCTTTTCTGACATCTTCAGTTGAGACTGCACCAAATTTCTTTGATGACCATTGAGCCATGTGCATTATATCTCCCCAGCCGGGTCTGAACTTTAAGAGGAACAGGCCTATGTCTTATTCATCATCGTTTCCCCTGCACTTAGCATAATGACTGGTACTCAATAAATGTGTGTTGAACTGAACTGAACTGAGAAGATAAGACACCGTCTTTATTCTCAGGGAGTGCAGTTAGTTATCTTTTTAAAGTGAGGGAATCTTGTTTCTCTAACTCACAATATAAGACAGCTCAGGGTAATTGGCAATTGCTCACTGCATAAGAAATCACCCTATATAGGAATGTCTGCATTTTTATCAAACTGCTGTCCAGGAATTATCCACTATATTATTTCTTGTCCTTTTTTATATTCATTCATTTAAATATATTAAAATGCATTCAGCCCAGTGGGGAACACAGACAACTAAACAATTATAATGTAGTGTGATGAGAGCTGTATTAGTGGGAAGCACATGTTGCTCTTGCAGGAAGGGCGGAGAGCTCTTCACCCTGCCCTGGGAGTGGGGTCAGCATCAGCTTCCTGGAAAGAAGCCTGTGAGTGCCAATCCCAGAGGCGAAGGAGAAAGGGCATTCTGGGTAGCGGGGAAGGCAGTGAGAGAGTATGATGCACCATGCAGATCTCTCTGTCTAAGGACAATCGTAGTTGCGGGAGGGAGGGAAATGGCAGGCAAATAGACAATTGTCCTGGAGAAGTGAACCTTTTCTATTTCCTTTAATTAAACCTAGGTCATTTTGTGTTTCTCTCTATACAATTCCTAGAAAGCTCAGAACTAATTTTTGTGTCGATTTTAGCAGCTTTTCTGCATTCAACTCTGTATTATTTTTTGTTCCCCTCTACCATTGGTCATTTTTGATTTCTTGGCTGCTTTTTTTTTTTATCTTGTTTGTTTGTTGGTTGCTTTTTAAAATAATTATTGGAGCCATCTCAAATAATTTCTGAAACCAGAGGGGGTTTTTAACATCTTTGGGTGGGTATGAGTTTTAAAAATTGAAATAGGGATCAGGAAGGGCTTTATGGAAAAGGTGAGATTTACGCTACAGTGATTACTATCTACCTCTGAAGCAAGGAAAGAACTAGAATTCCTCATTATGTTCATGGAAATAAAGCTTCCTCAAAGGACTCTTGTCAGAATGGAAAACTCTCAGAGTGACTGTAGCTTCTTTTCCAGAGTTTAAACCACAGATTTGTATCTGAGTAAGGTATCAGGGCACCAAGATGAATCCTATTCTACCTTCCTTGCCAGAAATTGCCTAATGAATGATCTTGGGAGAAGACTGGTCTAGCCCAGTCGTCCTGGGTTACCCTCTCCAGGAAGTGCCATTAAGGCAGAGCTGACATTGGAGACTATGCATTCCATTGAAAGATGCTTGCTGCCCTTCCATAGTTTGACTTTTAAAGAGGCATTTTATAGTGACCGTTTATTTTCTTCTTTGCCTATGGTTTTAGCAGATAAATATCAAAAGCATGGGCATAAGAGGCTTTGGTGGATTTGATGTTTTATAATTTAAGGGAATTATCCACTTAAATTTTCTAACTTTTTAAAGCATTGATATATTTTGTTTTAGTGCCATCAGAGACATACAACTGTGAGGGGGAAAAAAAATCACAGAAAAGGAGACTGGTCTATCCTTTTACTCTTTTCTACCTTTATGTGCCAAACATGTTTCTTGGCAGTTTATACATGAAGTCTTAGGGAACTTTTCTCCAAAATTAACAAAATATGGAGGGTGTCTGGCAGGGTAGGACACCAGGTCTCATAGCCCTTCCTTAAATAGAGCAACTCTACTTTTGTTTGCTGTTTTTCATTTGTTAAAAAGAATCTGCTACTAAGAAATGTTTGAAAAGCACTGAATTTTGTAGCACTGCTGGCTTAAATGGGCCAAAGGTCACTTGTTGTGTGTGTGTGGACCATGGAACCACTAGGAATTCAGGTGACATCCAGGCCCATATCCTTTTTCTGCATATTAATAAATGTGATGCATGTATTTAAGGCATATTTACTCATGAGTGAGTGATAATGTACAAATGTATATGCATTTGAGAGTGCAGTTTAAATAACCAAAAAACCTAGGTAACTTCTTCATAGTGAACTTTCCATGATACTCATTTTGTATTAAAAAAATCGCCCTCTCCCATTTGTCCTGTAAAGGAAAGCACCCATGTCCAGACATAATTTCCTTTCTCTAGATGTGATGTGTTTCTTTCTGATCCTGTGTCTTCTGTGTGGCAGAAATGTCCATATACTGCTTGCAAAGCTCCTATAATTTAGAGAGACCCTAAAGGTTTTGCCTGACAGTACCTCGTGTTTGGTCACCTGCTATTGGGGAAGCTGAGCTTGACATGTGCAGAAAGCTGGGACATTTGTTATCTGTCAATGTCTTTTCTGTACAGGGGGCCCAGGGCCTAGGATTTCCTAATGAAATAACAAGGAGCGAATCTTTTTCCAAAGAGTCCTTGTTTTAATGAGAGAGAATCTGCCTGAAATGCCTCCATTTCACATGGATAAAAGAGAAATTGGCTTTCCTCTATAGGGACAAGGGGAGAGGGAGACATTTGTTTCTGTGGTCTCAGCCAGGCTGGTTGGAAATCTTGTCTTTTCTCCTATGGAGTAACTTTTCTAGTGATTATTCCAGAGAACAGGTAGTTCAGCAGTGGTAGTGCTAAAATCCCTGCTGTGATATGATTCAGACTGTGGGTGTTAAGGAGTATGATGGAGACACAAAAACAGGCCTTAGTCAACCATAGCAAGAGCTTTAGGTCTTTACTGAGCTACAGAAAGCCACGCCCCACTTCATGACATAGGAGTAGCCTTCAATATGAATTGGATTCATTCACTCATTGAATGAAGTTTCGATGTACATGCAACTGTATTAAAAAGAAACAAGTATGATACTTATGTATCTTCAAATATCTAAAATACAAGAGAAAAAAATAGGTCAATAATAAAGAACAAATGAAGTACTCTAGAGGGGCAGAGGAAGCAAATAATTTGAAGGAGGGAAGGCTGTCCTAAATCTGCCAAATCCCTCTCCATGTGCACAATTAGATTAGTAATGTCACTTTCAACTCGTAGTAATTTTGTGTGGTATAAAAGAGAAGCCCCTTCTATAGCATGCCATTCTAGTCTGGTGCAATGGCATGTGTAAGAATGGTTCTAGGGTAATTCCAGCACTTTAGTGAAGCCAGTCTGTAGTTTGGATACTAATTGCTGTTAGTTTTTAAGAATTCTGGGTATAATATTGAAAAATAGCATCATTTTAAAGAACTTGGAGATGTTCTAGGAGTGTTAGCAATTAATAAGTGCTAGTAACCAATTAACAGATATTTGATGAGCCCTTAGAACTATGCCAGGCAAAATGGAATATGGCAAAGGTACAAAACATCGTTCTTGCTCTCAAGCAGTTTTTGATTCAGTTAGATAGTGGTCTGATGTGGGCAAAAGAGCCCTGAGCTTAGAAACCTGGGTTGTAATCAGAGATCTGGCAAGTACCAGCCAAGGAACACCGGCCAAGTCCCTTGGACTCTGAAAGCACCAATTTCCTCATCTCTCTACAATGGACTCATGCTACCTGCCCTGCCTAAATTGGAAGGTGGTTATGAGGATCAAGGGAGATAATAATGGCTGTGAAATGCTTTGGAAACTACACTCCCCTATAAAATGCAAGAATCAAGAGACTAATCCACATGCAGAAAGCAGCCTCACTATTTTGTGTATGCACATTCTCTTTTAAGGGTTTTTATGAGCCCATTACATAAAAGATTACTAAATTTTTTCTCCAAATTCATTTTTAATTATTCATAGATTCAACTCACAAATTAACATATGTGCTTGATAAAATCTTTCCACATACCATTCATAGTGCTGGTTATCAAAGTAACTAACTTCTAATGATACGTATATAACTGTAGATACTCTGGGGTATCTAATTATCTCTCAAGACTCTTGAGAACCTTTATGTTGCAACTTGGTTCCCAGTTCACCTAGGTTTTGATACTTCATTTAAGATTCTGCTTTATGCACCAATGAAGAAGGTAGGAAAGCCTCTATAGCATAGCTAATAAATTGTTATCTTTCAGAAAGAAAAAAAGAAAAAGCCCTGAGGCAGAAATTAATAGAGTGTAATTATTCAAAGAAAATCTATTTGGCAATATTTTAAATGATGTTAATTTGGTCTTAATGGGAGAGATTTTGAATGTTAAATAAATAGCAATTTTATCATTAGGGACACATTTACAACACAGGAGCTTAAAGGAAAATAAAAGAGTTGCAGAGACAATCTTCAGAAAAAAATCCAATAAAGACATCTTCAGGTGAATATTCTTGAAGCACTTTCAGAATCTTAAAAGTGTTTATAATAGCCAGCACTAATGGCAGTTTCTTAAATAGCCCTTAGCTGGGATGTGTCTCCTCTACAATAATGATTTTAGTAGCTTGAGGTGAAAGTTTCTGTATTTGAAATACTTGCATGAACAAATGCAAATTAGTGATCTAATTATGAAGTAGTGATGTTTAGTTGACCTTTGTATCTAACATCTCATATGTCCCATCTCACATCTTTCTGGCTCATATTCTCCCCAAAACCACCTGTGCACAGAGGTAGCCTGATATCACTTGCCTCAGCTGCATGGTGAGCCTCATGGTGAGCTGATTTCTCTCCAAGTGGGATGCTCACAAGAGACCCCTTAGCCATTCTGGTACAGATCCAAACCTCAAAAGTGGAAAATGTCAAGACCCTTTGGGACAATTTGACCAATCGGAGTTGGAAGCCGGTGATAAGTATTCCTCTCTTCCTGTGTCAGGAGGGCAATTCTGAGCCTCATTCCCTGAGTCTTTATAGGGTTCTCAATGGGATTGAGCCCCCGTTTCTCATAGTAATAGCCGCTTCAGTAATGTGCTATGAAATGGCTCTCTCTCTTTTGACTCCTGTTCCTAGTTCTGCCATTTCTGTTCCCTGGGATCATTTCTCAAAAACAAACAGATAACTCCCCACAAAAGAAAAAAACAAAACAAAACAAAAAACTACCTGCATAAAAGCCTTTGTCTGAGGCTCTACTTTGAGGATATGGAACCCAACTCAAGACAACCTTGAAAGACTCTCAAATTTATTGAGTCCCTACTATGTATCCAGTATTATAGATAGAGTGAACTGTGCAGGAAAAGTAGGAAGAATCAACTTCATCCCTGTATAAAATTCCTCACTTCAGACACCCAGTCTCACTCCTTCTTACTTCTCAGGGACCAGGCTTTATTAATTATCCTTCTTTTCTCTATGTCTTTAACTTATTCATCTCTATTTCAGGCTTTCCATAGGTTTTTAAGTGTTTTTAAATACCTACCATACTTAAATCAAAACAACAAAACTTTCTTTGAACCCTACACTTCTCTCTATGAATGTCTCATCTCTCATTCACAACCACATTTCTTGAGAGCTGTCTTCATTCATTATTCATTTTCTCATTTTCTACTTTCTTTAACCTGCTCAGGACCAACTTTGCCTCTGTCACCTCACTGAAATTACCTTTGCCAAGTTCATCAAAGGTATTTTAAAATACCGACTAAGTCTCTCAGTAGTTAACTTAGTTGATCTGTCTGCAACATTTGAGTTTTGACTGCTGCTGCTTTCTTGAAATGTGCTCTCCCCTTTGTTTCTTTGATAATGTGCAGTCTAGCTTCTCCTTCTACCTCTAATATCTTCTCTTACTCAGGTACCTCATCCTCTGCTCACCTTTTAAATATGGGTTTTTCTCAGAGCCTTTCCTAGGTTTCTTTTCTCTGTTCACTTCTTACTCTCTCTCTCTCTGAGCAATCCCATCCCATCCATTCTTACAGCAAATCAATTACTACTCAGATGCTGAAGAGTCTCTGGTGTCTCCAGCTGAGACAGAGACTCCAGGGAGGGGCTCCTTATTTACAAGATGCTCTCCAGTCCTCAGACATGGCTGTCTTTGCTGTGCATGTTCCTAATAAATTTTTAAGACTTTTTTTCCTTTCTGAGAGATCTTCTGAGGCTCCACAGCAGTTAGAATTCTTA
Organism: Macroglossus sobrinus; assembly: GCA_004027375.1. NCBI lineage: Eukaryota > Metazoa > Chordata > Mammalia > Chiroptera > Pteropodidae > Macroglossus > Macroglossus sobrinus. The sequence continues at coordinate 73,891 of PVKZ01000978.1, read as the reverse complement.
TTCCTTACTAGACTAAACTAGCAAGGAATGTTTTCCCTTAATCTCAGAGACTCATTCTGTAATTTACTTCATTTTCTACATATTTGGCTTTCTAGTAGTACTTGGGCAGCATATGCCTGCTTCAGGGGTGTCAAATTGTTTTCATTTTATGTATCAGCCCTGAGTAATTGGTAATAGCTGCATAGAAGGCAGCACTATTGTGGTTCAGTAGGAGAGACTGCCATTATTAATTAATGGTGTCTCCATGGGCGTGAGAAGGAAGAGTGGTGGCATGTAGGCTATGCAGAGCATTTAATAGGGTAGTACTCATAGTGTTTAATTATCCACAAGCCTCGTATGATTGGAGGCAGCCTGTGAGTTCTAGTCTGGAAGGCAGGTTTGTTGTCCAGAGGACAGCAAGAGTTTCTATATTTAGCTCAAAGAAGTGAGATGAGCTACACAACTCTTAATCTCTTCTACTATTTGGAAAAATGCAATTTTCTATTTCCAAAGCAGTGATTCTTCAAGAGGTTCTTTCTAGCTAGCCACACCACTACTTTTACCCACCAATCAGCAAATCAAAATAATTGTTTCCATAATTTGAGAAGAATCTCACATTTATTTTGGGCCAAATTTACGTGTGTCTTGTGTGCATTTAATTTTATTTAACTCTGCTTTAATTGTCACAGGATCTTGATATTATCATTATTTTTTGATAGAGTAAACTGAATTTCTGAGAAGTTTAGAGAATTGCCCTTTGTTATAGAGCTCTGTAAACGTAGGGTCAGGATATGACTCAGGGCCACCTACCTTCACAAAAGTGACAAGAGAGGCGAGTGCCCCATTCCTCGTTTCGTGCTCCCAGTGTCTGCATCTTCACTGTAGCACCAAATAGCTGGTGTTCCCAGAAACGTTTTCCATTGATCATAAAAGAGAAATAGGTAGATGTTGCCCCATGTTGGTAGATACTGGGGCAAGAAAGCCTCACTTTATTCCTTGTTTAGTGGACTGTTAGTGTGGATATGTTTCAGTTTTGTTTCAGATCAGAACTTTCTGCATCATTAGCCAAAGAAGGGCTTAATGGGCTTCGACACAATTCAGTGGTGCCTCACTGCTGAGAGCTGTCTCTCGGATACACTTGGAGGGTTTTTCAGACACTCTTCATTGGGGTGCCAGGGGGACTGACTGGCAGTGTCATTGTTTTTTGTTACCATCCCCGCCTCTGCTCTTCTCCAGCCTTCCCCTTTCCTCAATCTTCTTGCCACACATTATCCAATCTCCACGATGCGTTTCAGGGCACAGCTTCCCTCGAGTCTCATTTCAGGACACAGAAGAGTTGTGGCATGATGACACAGCAGGGATTTACCATTGTCCTTCTCTCCCAAGTCCCAGAAAGTCCTCAACTCATTCTGCTAAGCCCTGCTCCCAGGAGGATCCATTTTCTGGGGCCTTCTCCTATTAAAGATAATTATATTATTGTAAAAACAACAGTGCTGATAATGAAGGCAGTTGGGCTGCTGACTGAGAAGAAGACTATTAAGTCCAGTTCTCTTCCCATTACCATTCTAACTAGGACATATATCTATTTATTTCAGAGTTTCAGCTTTTAAAAATTTTAATCACTCTGCATAGCCAGCTAATACAGTAAACAAACATTTTGGATTTCTGCAAGCAGCTATTAAGAATCTGACTCTGAAAGCCCTCATGGTCAGCCAGAATAAGGTCTTCTTGGGGTTTAAGTGGCAGAGCCAGTAACTAATCACTCAACTTGATTTGAGCACCTACTATGTACCCAGGGCTATGATAGGTTCTGCCTCAAACAGAGTATTGATTGATTGATTGATTCATTCATTCATTCATTCATTCATTTGTTCAATTAATAATTATTTGCTGAGCACTTAGTATACTTTGGTTACTGTTCTAAAAGAAGGGGATATAATGGTAAATAAGACCAGTCAAATGGTTGTCCTCATTTTGTGTTCAGTCTAGATGAGGAGGTGGTACTTTATGGTCTGATGCTCTCCGTGAGCAATGTTCAAAAGCATTTAAGAAAATGCTAGGCTCCTTCTCAGAGTGAGGGAGATCCATGAGGCTTGCTATGATCAGGGACACATTTTTGGACAAAGAAGGTCTCAAGCTGGTTCTCAAAGCAGAAAATTGACTTGAGTTACACTTTAGGACCAGCCAGTGCTCCAAAGACAAGAGATCCTTCGGTGGCAGGAGAGAATGTGCCACAGGATGGGGTAGGCAGGTAGGGGAGGGCAGCATTCCTAGATTTCAGTCTGGTTTCATCATTAACCCACTCTGCGACCTTGGGCCATCACCTTCACTCCCTGGAGCTGTTTCCTTATCACAAAATGAAAAGATTGCAACAAGGAGGAGCTTTTGAATTTGTTTTTGTTGCTGTTCTTAGCAGTGGGACCTGCTTTTTAGACCACATTGTTCAAGATATTTCAATATATAAAACAGATACAGGTGGAATGGGTTGGCTTTAAAAGGATTAAGGGCTGTATTGGCACCCTCATTCATCAAGCCTCTCTTTTGTCCTTTTGTGGACACTCCAAAAGCATCACTGTAGAACTCTAGAACTCTCTAGAACCCAACTGGGAAGGCAATGAGCTATATGACTCCACAAGTTCTCTTCTAACACTAAAATTTCAAAAGTCCGCTCACTTGACATGATACTCCATTTAATTAGACACAGGGAGGGGACTGTTATTCAGAAATATTTCCCCAATTATTTCTCTAATGTCAGAATTTTTAAAAAAGATATTTGAGATATAGTTAATTTGTCAACAGCATTGCTGAATTATTCTTTCCTTCCTTCATTCTACCTACATCTACTGAGGGCACAGTATAGAAATAATGCAGTAGATCAAAATTAAAAAGAAAAAAATAAGAAAGTTATGATCTCTGCTGATCATGCAGCATATAAGAAATTAATATGCAAATAAGACAGAATTCCTGCTCTAGGAAGGTTTATAGTCTAGTGAGAGAAAGGAATAAAAGAGAGAGCACATAAGCAGAGCAATAACCAAGAAAGTAATTGCATACTCTGATATATTTATGAAAAAGTAAATGTAATTCTGATAGACAGCAATAGTGGGGAGTACATTCATTCATTCATTTATTCCATCAGTTCCTCAATAAATATTTCTGGAGTTACTACTACCCACAAAGCATGGGGCCCCACTTTGGAGATTTTGTAATGAATGAGACAAACTCAATCCTCTTCTCATGGGAGCTTATGATGTAGAAGGTCCTCATCTCTGATAGTTATTAGGTGACTAAACTAAAATAGCAAAATTGTAAATTAAGAGAAAATTGTGTGTGTGTGTGTGTGTGTGTGTGTGTGTGTATGTGTGTGTGTGTATGTGTGTATAAAATAGTCCCAGATTTTGCTTTTGAGACTGAGACATATGAAGTAATTTCACGACAGGCGGATCCACGCACACTCTTCCTTCCCTTTTCCTAAACTGAGAGTCAGAAGGTCTGAACAGAAATCAATCGTGGCAATTTATTTTTAACTTCTTTCTCCTTAGCCAGGATTGATTTTTGTCTTTGTGATCAATGACACAGAGAATAGCTCCATGGCCCGAGCAGCTGTTCATGTGCTTGGTCTGGTCGGCCCCACATCTATCGAATGGAACATTAGAAGCTGATTATGAAAGTAATAGAATGAAGATGTTTTAAGGATGGGCCTGATTCCCTCTGCCTTCCTAGTGAAGAATGCCTGAAGGGGCGGACTGCTGTGTGGAAGAACTGGGGAGAACCGTAAGGCAGGCTGGGTGGCAGGACACATGGCCTGTCCACAGCCCGACTCCCTCCTTCCCTTTTTAGTTCTCTTCCTTCCTCCTACTGTTTCATCTTTACTATACCCACTACTATTAGATTTAGAACTGCCAGCAAAACATCTGTTGCATAAAAGAGAAAGAAAAAGAAAGAAAGAAAAATTGATTGGCTTTTCCTCTCTGTGCTTCTTGGGCTTTAAAATTTCTTGGTTCTTTAATGTCCACTGTGTCCTTCTCCTTCCTTGTTTTCTTCTAATCCAGCTTGTGTGTGATGGAAGCATGAAATTAGCCACTTCCATTCTCTCCCTCTAGCGTTATAATCTCTCAAGGCCAATCAAGATGGCTTACACTAACTTCTCTGAAAAATGTTTTCAGAAGGGATGCATAGCTTGTAATGATGAGCACCAGTCATTCCACCGAATGCAGTTAGAATGGAGAGTCTGCCATAACCACAGCCTGCTGTTCGAGTCTCCAGAATAAATGCCTGCAGTTTGACTGCTTGCCTCAGGTGGCGACGGCTTGCAGATTGCAGTATGGAGAAATAATCAAAATGCTTTTAATATGATTGTGTTTATTGTTTCACTGTGCTGTGTAATTGCTTCTAGGTGCTCTGTGTGTTCTATCTGTGTGGGAGAGAAGTCAGAGAAATGTTAGCTTTCTTACTCCCTGTGAAATTCACCTGAGATGAATCCTTGTGAAGTGGATTAAACATAACTTTTCTGTATATAGTTCTCAGCATTTTCTTGGTTAAGATTTGTCCTCAGCCTTCTACTCTTTTCCCCTTGCTTAATTTTCTTATTGAATATTCCATAATTATTGGAGAATCAATTACATGTGATAGTAATGTCTAAGACTTACCAGTGTTAGTAGGAACTAGACTTATTTTTCATACATTTAACCTATGGCATCATATTAGGTACATCCTACTCTTACCTCCATTACACAGAAAAGGACCACAGAAGGAAAGTCGTTTTCCCAAGATTGTACAGCCAGTACAGAGTGGAGCAGAGAATTGACTAAGCAGTATAATACCAGAGCCTGCTTTTTCAACCACTGCACTTGTTCTGCTCTTTAAATGAGATAGAGTCACAGTCTATACTTTTTATTTGCCTGAGACAAATTGGGTCAAGGACTGTGTAAGGGGCAGTAAGTAGGAGGGGAAACTTTAACACAAAGCAGCTACTTAAATCATGTGTGTGGAGTCACTGAATGACCACAAAAGACACTGGGAGCATAGAACCTTCAGATATAGGAGCTGAAGATCTTCCCAGTGAGGAAGCTGGGACCCAGAAAGCTAAGGGAAGAGAACATAGGGGATGTGACATTTTTGAGTCCATGCTTTGTATCAGGCACACGTTGGACCTCATGTCGTGTGAATGCCCATAGAACTGTTTTAAGATGAAACTGAGGTCTGGAAGGAGTTAAATGCTTTTCCCAAAGAGCCATAATAGCCAACAGGGGAAGGGAGTTTTGGAATCCATGGATAGGCTTCCCTTCCAGAGCTCTTTGTTAATTTTTGCAAGAAGTAACTGAATAACCGAAAAGGTACAGGAAGATAAGATTCTTGGTAACCCAGCTGTATCTCTTGGACATTTTCTTGAAGCAGAATTATATTCCTGATATGAACTGGTTCTGTAAAGGTAAAAAAACAAATAAAATTATAATAAGGTTATTGACACTTTCATTGAAAATATCAAGGGAAATGAATCTCAGTGTTTATGTTAGATACTGCATGGCAAAAATACTTAGTGAAACTCTTATATACCCACCGTTTCTTGCCAGTCCCCCAAAGTACCTTTTCTGGAACCAACACATGCAGTTACCCACCTAAATATCTCTTCCTGCAACTTCTCTAGCTTTGCTAGTGATCTTTTTCTTCCTTCAGGATCCATCCCCACCTCATCCCTATCTTTTCTTTATATCTCTCTCTTTATTATTGAGAATAGTTCAGCCAGCCACACCTGGTTTCTCTAGTCTTTCAACCTCCAATCCATTATCTCATTTAGCAAGCAGAATATTCTCTAATATTGAGAACCCAATCTTTTCCTAAGGCAGTATAAATAACAGCTGTATATGTATAATATGAATATACTACATATTATAGGGTGTGTGTATGCACATGCGCAAACATGTGTACATGTGGTTATACATGTTACACTGTGGAGTGTGATATAGGAAGGTGTTTATGCCTATTAATCTGGAGTTACACAAACATGATTTTAAGTTCTAGCTCAGTCTTGTGCCATGTCACTCTGCCATCTCCATATCTTAGTTGTGTCATCAGTAAAATGGAGATAGGACGAGTGTGGAATCTACAGTGCCCAGAATGGATTTTATTATAATTCTAGAAGGAGCATGAAAAAAGAGTAAACTATTATAGTTCTGAGGAGAGTATTTCTCTGTTTAATAGCACCTAGCTTTACCCTGCCCAGGGTATCATAGCGTTATCACTGATCTTATATTGTCATGTTACACTTTATATGTTAGGCTTCTTTTTACAAATAATGGTAAACCCCATGAGGCTATAGCCCCCTGACTTTCATGGTACCTGACATAGCCTGGGCACAAAGTTCTGAATGAGTACTTGCTGATGGATCGATAAGTGTAATAAATAATAGAATTGGGGCCAGTATCCACAATGGAATATGTAAACATGATTAATGTTGCAGGAATGATGTGAATTTGGCCAGCCTTTCAGTTAATATGTGAATTCAGCAGTAGGTGGTAAAGAACATCTTGTAATCTGCTTTTCTGTTTCCCACAGGAGAACACCGTCTCTTATTGCCCTTGGTTTTCCATGTTGTGTTGTTGCCAGCCACTCAAAGGAGTAATTGATGTACAATCATGACCCACTTGTAAAAATCCAGGCAATTATCTCCATTCTGTGTTTTTCTGATCTTGACTTAGGGAACACAGAGAGACGCAGCCTAGCAACGTGAAAAGAGCCTGGAGTTTAAAGTCAGAAGTTCTGAGGTTGGCTTTGAACTTCACCTTTTAGTAAAAAGGTGACCTAAAGTGGCCTGTGTGGCCTCAGCTCCTTAATTCTAAACTGAGGATGTAATTAGACCTCACTCTTCGGGTCCTGTGCCGACCGAATGACATTTAGTCTGGTAATAAAAACTAATGGCATAGAGTACTCTGCAAATACTAGTTTTTATGACTTGGGTGCCAGTTACTAAAAAAGGGTTAAATAAAAACAAGATAGATTATTTACCATCAAAGATATTACAGTACAGCAAGAGAATTAAGCTGTACACACTTTCCAGTGATTCAGGAGAGCAGTTGGTAAATGCAACAAGAGCACCACAAACAAAGAGCCCTGGGAATCAGAGGAAGATAAGATAAATTCCTGCTGGGAAACTGGGGTGGCAGGAGACCTCATTAAGGAGGTAGCTTTTGACATAAGCCATTATAAAATTCATTGATGCTGGAGCCTTCTAGTGATCTGGGTGGATGAATCAATTCCTCCAAGTAACTGGTCCTAAACTAACCAGTCTTTGAAAAGATTCTGCAGTAGACACTTTAGGCTCTTTTAGAGTCACACAGTGGACATTTTCAGGATTTAAAGACCCAAGTTTAAAACCAGGGTCTGCCACTTTGGAGTGAGTGACCTTATCCATGTCAGTTAACTTATCAGTAAAGCAGCCCTCCTCACAGTCATTGTGCAGGAGAGCAGACAGAGCATACAAAGGGGTGAGCACAGAGCTTGACTTTCCAACAGTGATGCTTCTGCTGATGGAAGACAGGAGAGGTGTGACGCAGTGCAATGAGGAAGCTCTGAGAAGTAGCAGTTGGCATTTTACAAATATTCATAGCTCTCTAGGGGAGGTGGCAGTGTTTTCTGAGTAACAGCTTGACAGATGGTTTAAATCTGTCCACTACTGTCCCCAAATTCACCCATGAGGCGTGCAAATCCCATGTTGGCCAAGTTTTGCTGTTATATCTAGCAGCCCAGCCAAATCTCCAAGGCCATCTGGAAATCCCATGTCCCAAAGAAGCATCCCCGCTTCTCTAGAAAATTAATGATTTTCTTTGCCTTGCCCTTTTACGATATTTAAAATAATTGAACATATCCATAAAATTAATCCTTCTCTAAACAGCTATATGCACCTGTCATTTATCCCATGAGGCTAAAGAACTGTTTTGCAGCTCTGCCTATCCATTTCCTTCTTCTCTTGTATTCCTTCTTGCCTCTAACCCTGCAGCCTATGGATAGCTGTAGCCTCACTGGCAAATTTCAATGACCCACACAGTCGATAGAGTGGGCATGTCTGGATCACCAGCTTGATTTCTGTTTTATGGTTGCTATAAAAGAATACCATAAACTGAGTGGCTTATAAAAAATAGAAATTTATTTTTCACAGTTCTGAAGGCTGGTAAGTTTAAGATTAAGGCACTGGCAGATTTAGTGTCTGGTGAGGGCCCACTTCCTGGTCCATAGATAGCTGTCTTGTTGCTATGTCCTCACATGAGGAAGGTAAGGGAGCTCTCTGGGGTCTCTTCATAAGGGCCCCAGTTCTATTTGTGAGGGCTCCACCCTCATGACCTAATCACTTCCCAAAGGCCCCACCTCCAAATACCATCACATTGGGAGTTAGGTTTAAATGTATGAATTTGGGAGGAGGGTAGAGGGAGCAAAATCTGGTCTGTTGCAATTTGTCAATGAAAATACTTCTCACATCTTTAGGTTCCTGGATACATACCAAAAGTAAATTATGACATCTTAATCATTATATTTGTAGAACACTTTACAGTTAAATGAAAGCATTTTATTATCTCATATCATTTATTTCTCTGTAATAGAACGGTAATTATTATTCATTCCATTTTTAAAGAAAAATAACCCTGAAACTGCAAGAGATTTATTACCATGCCTGAGATTGTGTGTCTGATAAATGATTGAGCCAAACTAAAATCACAGTTGTTATACATATTGAACAACTTCTTGCCTACTCTCCTTTTTCACCACTTTGTTTTGATTTTCTGAAATTCCGGGATACTATAGAAAAGACAGAGGCTAGTGTCAGCCAATTAATGACTTCATAATGTCCACCTGTATCAAGGACATAGGCTACGTGATGTCTTGAGTCAGAGAGAATAGCTTATATAAGTACAGGAAACCTTGATAAGTCAGACTCCTTATAATATGTTCTCTAGTGTCTTCTCAGTTCCATATTTTACGAAACTACATAAACTCATTGTCTATAAGGAACAGGGCCAATTTTAAAAGAGGAAGGGGGAAAGTATTTTGATAGTAAGTTTTAAAATTTCTCTTTGGGATTTCCATGGGTAGTGTTTTGTGTATGTGTATGTGTGAAGCTCTGAGATCCTGAGTCTAGACCACCCAAAGTAGACTGTCTAGGTTTTAGCTTTTTATCTACTATTATATTAACTGGGAATAGGCAGATGCTCCTAAATTCTGTACTCCAAGATGACAATTTAAATTCATATCTGTCTTTTTTTATTTCTGTACTTTACCCTTTAACCCCCTTCCACACACACACACACACACACACACACACACACACACACACACAACCAACTAACCAACCAAACAAACAAAAACAAAACAACACACTAGGAGAGGAAAAGCAAGGAACTGCCATTTTGAAGGGTTAGATGGGCATCCCAAGAACTTTTTTCCCTCCTTCTAAATCATTAAAACCATAACACAAAGATAAGGCTTGCAGTCATTAATGGTTAAATCTCTGGCAAAAACACTTTGGTTTTGTGATCTACATAGGTGATTTTCTCCATGAAGTTATCCTTGCTGAGGATAACCAGAATTTCAGTTCTCTATTGCTCAACAAGAATTTCAGGCTCAGTTCTGACCAGGTGGTTCATGTAGCTACTTCAGCACTTCCCGAAGCCTCCGGTTTACGTATATAAGCTGTCATTATGATCAGTCACCAAAAGGCCTCTAAGATGTTTGACTGATGCAGGCATCTGTGCCTTTAGTTCAGCAGGGAAAGATAATATGCATTGAGTACTCAGTATGTGCCATGTGCAGGGCTAAAACTCTTTATATGCTGTATTGTGTTTAACCCTCATAATAACATGTCAACAGGTAATATTAATATTTCCATTTTCCGGAAGAAGAAATTAGGAAGATTAAATTACCTGTCCAGTGTCACCAAACCAGCAAGTGGCAGAAGCAGGCAGATTCAAACACAGGTCTGGAATCCCAACCAAAGGCACTACAATGCTTACAAATCGAAGGAAAAAATCAGACTCTGAAAATATATTACTGGAAACTTATCAAGTCCAAGCCCCTTATTGTATTTGAAAAAAAAAACAACAACAACACTTAGTGAATCAGACTCATTGCTTCTTCTCCTAGTGCTTTTGGGGTATAGTCACACAGTCTTTATCCCATGCTTTTCTAAGTTACCACCTTTTCTCTGCCTTAATGACATTCCCAAAAGGCAATAAAGGCTTCAAGAAGTTTCTTGGCAGTGCTGGTGAAGGTGATAGTTTATCTGTCAGAATTTTTTGGCCAATGAGTGTTCTGGCAACGTCAGAGCATGTCTTTCCTCTGGCACCTCCCTTACACACACATATGCACACACATGTGCACACACACACACACATACACACACAGAGAAAGAGAGAGAGAGAGAGAGAGAGAGAGAGAACAATATTGACTTCAGTGTCAGCTATCTTATCCCAAATCTGTTCTTGGTGAAGCTTTTTGGGGGTTATTATTGTTAGGGCCCTAATAACAAATTTTGAGTGCACCTGTCACAAAGGAATTTAAACCTCAGTATCAGTATTGTGTTAGATATTGGACTCTTTCTAGATATAAGCAGATAAAACTGCATATTACTTTAATATCACAGAGTCTTCAAGACATAAAATGAGCAAACACCAGTTTGGCAAACACTAAAATTCAGTATCAAACAGTCTAGCAGAGGAGATGGCATGCTGACTGGGTGTCTTATTGTCCCCAATGCTGTACCACAGTTTTAATTCAGAGACATAGTTTGGTACCTTAGCAGAGCACTTTTGGAAAATGAGCTTAAGATGTCAGAGGCTACATAACTGGCCAGGCAGAAGGTCCTAGGGTCATCCTGATACTTATAGCAACATCCTGATATGACCCATGGCTCCTTATTGACTCTTACGACCCAGTAGTCTGAAGCCTGTTTCTTTATTCTTGAAAAAGATATGTGATCTTTGAAGGAATTATGTATGTGGAGGCAAAGAGAAAAGCCTAATGACGTTGAGATTTATTTTAAATAATCTGAATAGAATTAACGAGCAAAGAAATTGGAAAAGTTAATTGTGCATCTTAACAACTTGGCTGTTCTCTTTCATTTCTTTAAGGAGAAGGAAGCAATGCTGAGGCTGTGTAAGAAGTAACTAACATGTGTCCATAGAGGGGATCGTTTCTCTTGGCTTAGGCCGATTATCCACATTATAATGGACTCAGCAAGGTCCTCTAGCTGGAAAAGCTTCTAAGTGTTATTTTCTACGAAGGCAGAAGCTCTTGTGTAAACCAAATTTATTTCCTTTATGGTTTCTCTTATTCGCAGATTCCAATAGCAGCACCATTCACTCCTGTGCAACAATAGAGCATTGATTTCTCAGGGCTGAGAATGTGATATGAACCCTTAAATAGAAATATTTGCCTTTCTAATGGGCATCTTATCTGAAAAGTTGGAAATTGAGTAACATAGGAGCTGTTCCTCTCCACAAGGATGTTTGGAAACCTCACGTAGCCTGAAGAACCAACATAATCTTTGTAGTCAGATAAACCTGGGTTCAAATTCCAGCTCCACCATTTATTTGCAGTGTCTTCAAAGACTATGAAAGCTAGTAATCACACAGAAGCAGTGCTTGGCATATAATAGATACTCAAAAAATGTTATACTTTAATATTTTTACCTTGTAAAGTACTAATAGTGTTGTTAACAATAATATTAATTATAATTATTACTGTGGAGATTAAATAATGTCATGAATGTAAAGTACTCATCACCTAATTGATACTTGAAAATGTTAGTTTCTGCTCTTCTTCTTAGATTATTTATTCTCACTTATAAATTCTAGGGATATTTCAAGTTTTCTTCTATCTATGGCAGAAACCCTCTGGTTCAATTTTTTTGAGGGGGTAGATTTCTCTCCTCCAGGGCAAGTCGTCATCCAAAAGCAAAGAGAAATGAAAAAATAAAAGATATATCAGTTAGACATGGTTACAACAAGAGTGGGAATAAGACAGAACAGACAAATGTATTTAATGGCCAATGCACTTGTCCAAAGGAATCATTTTCACTGGCCAGGAGCCCAATTAAACCCGTAAAATAGGAATCCAGAAAATCAGATTAACGAGCCAGTCATTAGTAAGGGAAAGACCCAGCTAATTCTGTGTTTAGCATGACGGATGGGCCCAGAGCAAATAATTGGATGACATTCATCAAATGTAAGATAAAAGGTGTCACTGAAAGAGAAAGCAGTAATCATCTCTGGGATTTACAATGCCAGCAAATTTGCTTGTAAGGAAAAGAAAAGTTCATCAAAATAGATTAATAGTCACTAAACTTTATTCCTTCCTTGTGTGGTTGCCAGAAAATCATGCAAATAGCAGAGGCAGCAAATGCGTTTGCCTGGTTTTATCCAAGCCTTGTGAAGATTCTGCTCCCGAGGAGGAGCACTAGAGCTTCTACTTGAAGATGAGTCCCTGTGACTGTCCAGGGACTGGGTGGGAATAGAGAGTTGTTCTCTTTCTCCATGATCTAGTCACTAAACACTGAAGGAAATCAGACTCAGTATCTCTGGTTAAGCAGATTAATTCCATTTTGTTATTCGGTTAGTCTTGACCCACTGCCCTGTGCTTGACATTTTGGGGATATGATCATTCCTAGTTAAGGGCCAGCATAGGCTGGGGTTGTACAATGGTTGTGACAGTGAAAGCCTGTGTGATGCTGGGCAAGTTAGTTGACCTCTCTCAGTCTCATATAAAGATAACACACACGATACATAATACATGTGTATAAAGTATGGTTTATAAACTGCTTGTCATAGCATCTTCTGTGTAATAAACTTTCACTGCATGGTAGTTATTTTTACTCTTTTATTACCTCACCTCTTAGAAGATGTTATTTTTAAGATGCAGCATAAATGCTGTGATAGATTTTCTGGGGAAAATGAAGAAACACAAACATATATACATTTTCAAATTATGGAGATTTTAAAAAATATAAAGATTTTGGAATTGAGGAAATATATTGTGCTGATGTAACTCTGAGATGAGCGCAATGAATGGAGGGCTTGTCTCAGGAGGAAAAGAACAACCTTAGAGCTAGACTTTACAAGGTTCTAATTTGTCTTGGGGTTTTCATGATGATTAAAGTGCATAGTTTATATAAGGGCTACCTGCCTTTCTGGAGCATGATAGAAAAACTCAAATAAGGATGGGTTTATGCTTATTTTTATTATCATGTACCCACTAAATGCCTGCCACGAGACCAACTCAGCCTAGGGATTATGGAAGAATAATAATCGAAATATGTATATCACAAGAGTAAATGTTGAAAGTGCTTAAGAAATGGAAATAAATTTTAAGAGTTTAGAGGAGGAGGAAATTATGATGAATCTGTGGCATCTAAAACCCTTTCGTGAACTCATGCGTCTTACACTGAGGTTTAAAGCTTCAGATGGTTTTCAGTGGTAGAGAGAGGGACATGGCCAGGACAGGGACAGAGCTGCAGGATCCAGCTTGTTACTGCTGGGAGCTGCTATGATATCAGAGGGACTAGGAGAAACTGGGCACCTTGGGCTTCAAGCAGCTCCTTAATATTTTGGTTTATTCCATGGTGTATCTAAAGTGTAACCTCCATCTTCATGATTTACTTGACCAAAAGCTCTTGCACATTGTGTATGTGATTTTCACAGAGTTGTGGCAGCCATGGCTGAGCTCCTAAGCTGGCAGAGCTCATCACCCTATCGAGGGGACAACTCTATTCTTCTTCAGCCCTCAATGATTTGGCAACCCTAAGGGGCCCAGCCTTGCTTTGTGGTGCCGATAAGAGGGCTGGTGATGTCGTCATCTTGTCCCCTAGGAAGAGGACCGGGTCTTCTAGGGAAATGCTTCTTTTAATTGCTGAGCTCTGGGCAGCAAAGATGGGACTTGTCTTCTCTGATGCCAGTTTAATACACTAAGGGTAGGGTTGGTGAGGTTCAGGGTTTCCTGTAGAGAATGGATTTTTCAGCATTTGATGCATAACCAGATGATATACTTTGGGGTTTAAATCTTTATCACTGGGTACATCGTCTCTTTGGGGGATGAGGAAATTTTTTTAGAGTTGTATAAGAGGTGATGGTTGCACAACTGTGAATGTGCTAAATGCCACTGAATTATACACTTTAAAATTGTTGCTTTTATATTATATGAATTTCACCCCAATTAAAAAAATACTTTATCATCACTGGAAACACAATATCCAGGAAGTAGCTACATCTGGGAGGGAGGTGGGGGTCAGGAGAGGTGAGGCACACAGAAGCACAGAACATATGTCAGTTGTTAAAGCTCCAGTTCTGTGCTGCAGCCAGTGTAGTCCCCAGACGGTAGCATCAGTATCACCTGGAAACTTAGTAGGAAGACAATTCATAGGTCCTACCCCAGATCGATTGAATCGGAGACTGCATCTGAGGCCCAGCAATTTGAGTTTTAACAAACTTTCCAGGTGATTCTGAAGTATGCTTAAGTTTAAAAACTAGTGATCTAGGTTTTTGGTTGGCATATATATTTACATGTGTTGATTTTATAATCAAAAATAAAGGCAAATTTAACAAACAAATAAATAGAATCAAGCAAGAACTAATGGTGTGCACTTAGAGCCAAGGGTTATATTTCAATCTGATTCTATGTAGTCAAAACTTATTTTTAAAAGAAAAAAACACTTTTCAGCAACTCATTGATCTTAATATGTCAACTCTCCTCCTCAAAGCCAATGCAGAACAATATGGATTTAGAACAGATGTCTTATCAAAAAAAAAAAGTCTTGGAATACAAGACAAAAAAATGGTTCTAATTAGAAAATTGAGATGTAAGGATAGTGGTGAACATCAGAGAGAAAACCGGTCTCAGCTCTTGGGTCAGAGCCTAAGCCTTTGCACTAAGTTTATTCCAAGGTTCTGCCTTCACGCTGACTCTAACATCTGCTCTATCTGGCAGCTTCTGGTACCTGCTTTGTGGGCTTCCAATCTGTGCAGAACCAGGGGGAGCCGTGGAAGATGCCATCTCTCAGAATGAAGAGTGATGGGTGGATTTCAATAGAGATGTTAGACCCTTCCTGCTCTCAGCAGCCACTGTGGATGGCGCCAGGTCTGGGTCAGAGTCGGAGGACTGGCCTATCTCCAGCAAGTGCTTGGGCCTTAATGAGAAGGGAGCATGTGCCTTCAGTAATAGCCTCCTCAACACAGCAGCCTGGTTGCTATTGTCATCCTGCCGTTTTCTCTGAACAGGCGATGCTATCTTCTCTTGTGATTATTAATTTCCCCTGAGTCAAAACGACTGGGCTGAGAGCATCCATCTGCAGAACTGTGTCATGGACTTTCCACCAAGCCCAGGCCAGAGGATCATTTTTTGGAGTGGTTTCCAGGTTCCTCTAATGATCCATACTTTCCCAAGTGAGGTCACAGGGCTTCACTCTTCCAGTCACGAGATAGTCAAGTAAATATCTGTTCAATGCATTAATTTATAAATCTAAAAAAATTGTGCTCATATTAGAAATAAAATTAATTTCTAAACAATAGCAATTATTCAGATCAAGAAAAAATTTCTTTGGCAATTATGTCATGGTTACAATGGATTAAAAGCTGTTAAAAAAAGACAGAATAAATGTATCATGAGTGTAGCCCACATCAATAACTTCTCTGTTTCCAGTTGAAATATTTATGAGGTATGTACATATGTAGAACACAGTGAACAAATATAGAGTCCCTGCTGTCACAGAAAGTGCCAGTCATGGGGGAAGACTGGTTGTCATTGTCCACTTCTTCACTAAGTGTAATGACATGGGAGCAACTCAGGGTGCCATGGGATTGGAGGTTCAAACAACAAGGGATATTCTCTAAAAGGTTGCTGCAAACCTATTGTGACTGTTGATGGGGAGACTAATACCTTCCAACCTGTGCCATGATCTGTGGCCCCACCTGACTTCTTTGTGTTTCCCCATGATCCAGGTAACGACTGGAGGAAGAGCCAGCTACTATGTGTCCTATCGAAGAGAGGCCTTCGCTCAGATTAAGCTGCCCAAGTACTCGCTGCCAAAGGTACACACCACCTGCTTCCTGGGTCCTGCCAGACAAAGCAGCAGGGAGATGCTGCCTTGTTGGGATGTGAGAGGTTTGATTTTTGTCTGGGAGACAGGTGGCATTCAGCCTGACTTAAGCACTGCATGGTTTGGCCTTTGCTGGCGTAGACGAACCTGGGTTTTGTATTCTCCTCTCAGCAAGGCACACAGGCAGGAATCATGATTTCCTTTGATGCAAACATCTAGCATAACCTGGGGTCATTCCCCAGGATTAGTAGTGAAAGGAAAACTAGTTTTGGAATCTCTTCTGAGGACCCCTTCCTTTTGCAAGGGCCTACTGCCAAGCAGAGAGACAGGCTCAGAGTGGCCCAGACAGGAGCACAGATGCTATATTTGTGTGCATAAAGGTGCACAGGTGAGTCTCCTGGTTTTCTTGCTTCTCTCTACATTTTAATGTAAATGTACTGCCTATGCTTCCTCTCCTTTCTGCCACTGTGAATAATAATTTACTATGGTGAAAAGAATAATTTACTATAATTTTAATATCAAATGGTGATGTTTTAACTCCACTGATGGAAAAATCATAAAGCTTATTCTGTGGACCCCAGAACAATAGCTTTGGGGAGGAGATGGACCTTAGGAGATGGACAAGAGATGACGGTAGAACCTACTAAGGCTGCAAAGAAGCTGTCAGGTTGGACATGTATCAAATGTCAAGTTACAAGGACTTGTGTCTCTAAGCTGGTGCTAGTAAACACGTTATGGAAAGCTGAGTACATAGGTAAGAGGGATTATAGGATAATTATGAGTAATTATTTACCCTTTGGTTGTTTTTATTCATTCATTTATTCATGTATATATGTATCAATCCATTCATTCATTTCTTCTTTTATTCATCCTTTGATCTATTCTTTTTCCATTTAAATTTTTACCCTGTGCCAAGCATTGACCTAAGTTCTATGGGTAAAATAGTCAATAAGGCACAGACAGACCCTGCCTTTATGAAGCTTATATTCTGGAAGAGAAGAGAAACACTGTACAAACAATCATTCTGTATAAAAGGTATTACAGGTATAGAAGCCCAAGGGCCATTGTAGCATAAAAATTGGAGCTAGCTAAATATGAGTAGTAAGGACAAGTCTCCTAAAGAAAGTGCTGTTTAAGCTAATATAAACAAAAAAATAATAAGTTAACTGTGCAAACAAGATTTTGGGAAGTCAATAAAAAATACATACATAGGCCCTGTTTTAAGAGAGAGTATGGTTCATTCAACAAACTAAAAAGCCATGTCACGAGACTGAGAGAGGTGAAGAAACTAATTAGGTGGGCAGGGACCAAATTAAAATGTCTCAAGGGTGATGGGAATCAATGTCTCATTTTCTCTGCCCTCTCTGTCATTGGCTCTTATAGGACCACTGAATAGTATTGTGGTTGCAGGATGTACCCATCAGATACTTTAAACCCAATCAAGAAAGAAGTGTTCTTGCCTGGAGAAATGAGGAAAGGGAAGTTCATAACCATGCTCTTTCTAAAGCAAAACGACCCCTCACAGTAATCTGATGATTTCTGTGTATGAGCCTTGGAAAAGAGTTTTGGGAATTTTCCAAACCATCTTTCCAATGTCTGGCCTATTTTGTCTGTATATGTGTGCATATTTTATGTAATTTTAACCTTCTTGAGAAAACAGTTTGCTCCCCTGGGTAGTGTGGCTGCAGGTGGAGACTAATGAAGCCTGGAATTGATCACAACCCTAGAACACTCCATTAACGATTAGCAACCCCATGGCCATTTACTGTGGTGGGGTACCATCCGTGCAGCCCCTTTTATAGAACTTCATCCAGAGCACCTCTTCATTAATATGAGGATTGCTGTGAAAGAAAATAGCTAGATGATTATCGATCCCCTTTATTAGCTGACATTGGCCCAGATTTTCATAGCTGAGGCTGAAGAGGCAAAGACAGAGGGGTGAAGAGAGATTGGGTCTTCCCATTGTTTAAGAATGGAAATGGCTTTTAAGCAAGTTATTTCTGTGTCATGTAGTTCTGAGGCTGCTGCTGGGCATCTTGCTCAAAAACAAAAACACAGAGAAGCTCCCTGCTCTCACTGTCCTCACACATCTACCACCAGACTATTCAAAATTTACTCGCCTGGGGCACTCTGTGTCTTTGGAGGGTTTTTCAGAGAATGAAATTAATGCCATTAATAATAAGCAGCATTATTAAGGGGCTGCAGTCTCATGACGAGTCCTCCAAAACCAGTTCCTGAGCATTGGGTTGGCACTCTCAGTCCAATGGCCATGAGAAGCACAAACCAGTAGAAGGCGGGGAGGCAGATGATGGGGAGTTGTGGAGGCCTTGGGGAAAAGGCAATGGAGCTTGTGAACAGAATTCCTGAGGTCTCATTTCAGCTCCGCCACATACTTATTCATGAGCCCCGGACTTCTCATCTGTGAAATGGGCATTGCTGTACTATTTGACAAAGTTGAGAGGATTGCCTGAATGGCTTGTTGTTGGTAAAGTGTAAAGTGCTGAGTGAGTCTAAGCAATGATTGTGATCCATGGGGAAGCATAGTAGATGCTCTGAAACTGCTGGGTGTGGAGATCAAGGCTCCTTGTAGGGTCCTGCCTCAGCCTGCCCTTGAACTCGGTGTTTCCTGAGGCCCTTACTTCACTATTCTGAAGCTAATGGGCCTCTTTTGTCTCTTTAATTCTGGATTTATCCTTATCTTGCTACTCTAATAGTTTTTCTACAAGAAAAAAATTGTTTTTTTGTTTATTTGTTTGTTTCTATATGGGACTCTGTCTTATAGTGATAGTGATGATGTTGGACTTTATCTGAGTCCTGCGCTTTTGGGAAACAGCAATATTTCAGCAACACCCCCACCACACCCCCATTGTGCTCCTGCACATGGCTTACTACAAAGAACTCTCCTCTCCTGTTGCCTTGATAAGTCACTGATGTCCCTGCCTTTGACAAGAACAGATTTCCCTTCTTTGTTTCATAAATGATTAACTGAACTATGTGTCCCCCAAAATACTGGCTAATTTGACTTTACATCAACTTAAGTTCAGCTTTTCTCCTTCCTTCAAGCCCCTAAACTTTGACCTGTTCTTGAGCATCTGTGAGCATTTTTACACAAACATTGGAATCCAGAACAACTACTCTTAACAGCCGCTCTGAGAAACACTGACTCTAAGGACAAAAGGTTTTTGTCTAAAGGTTTGATTGTGCCACCTGCTCACCCCACTCCTCACATCCAATACTTTGTGGCCTTATTTTACTTCTTTCTATGAAAGTAATTCTCTCCTGCCTTCACACTGAGTCGCTTGCAGATATGGTCAGAGTGCTGCAATAGTCTTTTCAAATAAAGTCCCTCTCCTTACTAAATCTAAGTTTGTTTTCACTTGACACTAGAATATGGTTAATCCCATTCTGAATAATAAAAGAGAGAAGAGGGAAATATGGTTTAGGATATTTACTATAATGATGATGAAAATGATATTAACCTTTTCTTTAATTTCTTTAGGAAATTTTTTTTTAATTTTTACATTTCCCCAAATGCCGATTTATCCTTCTTTGCTGTGTCACAGCCATACTTCTTAAAGAGTTATTTGTAATTCTAACCTCTTCTCCCTTGCTAGTCACTTTTAACCCAAAGCTAGTTGCCCTCTGCTTTACCACGTCTGTCCCTCAACTATTTCACTAAAAATCTTCTAGCCATCATTACCATTAACTACATACGTAATGATATAGATTTGGCATCTACATATAGATGCCAAATCCATTAGATAGCTCTAGCTCTTTTATCTTTTTATACCTCTCTGTAGCATTTGACACTGTTAAAGGGAAAAATTCATACTTGATACTCTTCCCTTTGGTAGTATTTTATTCTGATTTTCTTTTCTGGATCTCCTCCCATGACCCTTTAAATGTTGATTTTCCTAAATTATTGAATTCTGAATGGTTCCTGAGTGATTTCATCTTTTTTCTTAATACTGGTGACTCCTGTGCCCACAGCCCCAGCTCATATCTCTCCATTGAACGCTGGGCAGTTTCTCCATCTGCCTGCTCAAAGTGCACCCCCATAAGGGTCCCATTTCACAGTCTACAACTAAACTCAAGGTCTCTACCTTATGTCTCTTATGTCAGCTTTTTCTCCCATGTTTACTTACTTACTCTATTTACTCATTCAACAAACTTTTGTTGGATGTCTATCATGTGCTAGATACTCTGATAAATACTAGAGATAAAGTGATACATAAAAGAGGCCTAGTGCCTGCCCTCTGGAAGTTTACAGTCTCATAAGAGAGACAGACATCAAACAAATAATTACACAAGCAGATATTTAGCTATGATTTTAATGAAAACTCTAAAAAAGCAGAGAATTTTGTAAGTCAGACATCTGAGTACTAAAGATATGTCTTGCTCTCTTACCTCCTGTAGATTCTACTTTCTTAATATCTCACCGACCCATTTCATAGGGTCTTATAGAAAACCTACTCCTTACCATGTGTTACTACCTAGAGAGTAGCAATGAACTTTTAAGCCTTCCTTCCTGCCCCACTTAAATCCACTCTTTATACTGCTTCCACAATGGATATGATCATGCAATAAGGTTCATCTTCTCCAACCCAATCTCTGTATTCATCAACTCTAATTTTTTCTTACTATTGCTTAAAATCTTGTGATAGCTTTGAACTTCCTTCTGGGTTAAACTTAGGTGTGCCATGCAGAACTCCTTGTGATGTAGCTAATCTCTACCCTCACTGCCTTCAGAGGAAAACTGCTTTAAAGCTATTCCAAGTTCCCAAGTTTCTTTGAATGTTCTACCCTTTCTCTCACCCATATAAGCCTTTCTACTCCTATTACCATTTCCAGTACCTCTGTTGTAGCATGAACAAGTTCGCAAAAGGCCATGAGAACATGTGATATCTCCACCACTGGTGAGCATCTTCTTGAAGTTAGATTCTACACTTAGCTCCTCTTTATTTATATTATGGTTTTTGGCACATATGGTTGTGTGTATGGTGTATGCTTAACAACATAGATGTTTCTGTAATGAAGTTACATTAGGCCCAGATTACAAGAAAATGTTTTAAAAACAGAGATTATCTTTACCATTGTTTGCCTAGGAAGGTACAGGTTTAGGTTTTTAAAAAGCAGCTCTGATTCTCTCAAGTTACTTTATTGAAAAGTTACAGGATGACTGTTATTTATAATTATTTCAGTAAGAAGGCAACACATGCTTTGGAATTAGATTCAGGTAGAAGAATTTAAAAATTTATCTTTCTTTTGGATCTCTATTGCACCAGTGTTAACTAACAATGCTTGTCTTTACTATTGAAGACTTATTATTCTGGTTATTATTGGTTGATCCTTACTCAACCATAAAACTTATTGGGAGAGAGGACACAGAGTTCAGGGGTTTTTAAAGAGTAATTTGCCATATGACTTTCTCCAGAATCATCTGGGGTCTTGTTTAGATGATAGAATCTAAGGCTGCACACCAGACACACTGCATCAGAACCCCAGGAATGAGACACACGAGTCAGCATGTTTTTAAGATCTCCAGGTTATTCTGATGCACATTGAAGTTATACCCCCATGACACTTAGCTTCTTAATTAAGATGGTCTTAAATATGATTTATTTACCAAGTGACTTTGGCAAATTAAGAATTTCTTAAGTAGACATCTCAGAATCCTACATACTAGAAAGCAGTCTCCCACCCCAGAGTCTGCAGTACCTGTTCACCAGGTTACACAGTCCCAGTGCAGGTCTAAACTAAGATGCTTTCACAGCAAATCTGGCTGCCTTTAATTTTGACCATGCCCCAGTGTTTTAAGCTGTTTTCCCCCTTCTTTTACATCAGTTTATTCTAAAATAACTTAGCTCATTCATTTTTATGACCAAAACATCTGGGAAAAGCCAGGCATTTCTATTGCATTTTTAACAGGGTAAGTGAATTTAATCCGTATTTCCTGCAGCTGCTATTTCCCCTCCTACTGGGTTCTTGGGCTTTCATTCCACATAAACACAACAGAGTGTCATCACATGGTTTTTAAGAGTGAGCCTTATTTTTATTTTCAAGCAGCTCAGTGGGAGCCTTTAATTCTACAAAATGTATAAGTGAGGTTTCAGTCAAGGTGACCTCAGGAATTCAAGGCCAGAGGCTGGGATGTGACAGAGAATCTCAATGCAAAGATCCAGAACTTGCTTTTGCATTTCGCCCACCTCCCAGTTGTCTAAATCAATGGTCTTGATTATTCAGAAATCGTCTTGGAGGAGCTCTCCATGGTTCTGATGTTAGAGACATTGCTGCCTCCTTTTATTGTTGAAACCATTTCTGGGAAAGGTTGGCCAAATAAACTAAAGGCTGAATGCAGCCTGATTATCTACTTACTGTCAACTCCAATTGCCTGGGCTCCAATTACCGTTGCTTTCCATCACAGTGATGAAGGTGCCACTCCTGCTTTCTTGGGATGCTATTACTCTTTGGCATATATACCTGTACAGTTATGCATTTTTTAACTATTCCCATGTTTTTCAAGTGTTTATCCTTGTCAACATTGCCTTCTGACAATATAAGTTCTTTAAGGAAGAACTTGAGTTTGTGATAATCTTTGTACGGTGCCTACCCACACATGCAGACTGGCTTTTAAAAACTGTTTTGAATTCCAAACTATGACATTTGATTTTAGAAATGGTCTACTCCAGGAATACAAACTAAAGTGACCTCAGGGACCAGGACGTTAACAGCAATATGTAAGTGGCAGATTGTAAGAACATTTGGATATATAGGACTGAGACCCCAAAGAGTGCTGACTCCACCTAAAAAATTACATGTTCAGGTATTGCATAAAGGCTGTGGTCAAATCAAACACTTGTGATTCATATTTATTTCATGGGTCATTGGTCTACAACTTCTAATAAAGAGGCCATATATACAAATGATTAGGAACTAACAATTAGGTTAGAGTCATACCACTAGGTTTCAAAACGTGGTTCTGCCACTTACTAGCTATGTAATCTGAAGCAATTTGGTAAACCTCTATTGCCTTAGCTTACTCCCCAACACAATGGGAATAATCACACTACTTCCATTGTAGAATTATTTGGATTTTTAATTAAAATAATACATTTAGATAAATTAGAATGGTGCTCAAATGTTAGCTATTTTTATTGGTAGCCCAGCCTCAATTATTTTGATGAGAAAGTTGAAGTTCAAGGAGACTGACACATTCAATATCATTCAGCTGACTTACAGCAGAGATGATATTATGACCCAGAACACTGAATTCGAGGTTGACTATCTTTTCCTTGTTATGAATGATTTTTGAATATTATTATTTTATTAGCAGCAGAACCCCCCTGATCCTTTACTCCTAAAATATTACCCAGAACTCCAGTATGAAACAATTCTGAGTGATTCTGCTCTGGTTGAAAGAGGGTTGGAAGTTCAGAGCCCCACCCATTTGCTATGCCTCCATGCTGCCCTTCTTGCAATCCTCATGATGCTGAAAAAAAAGTTTGGAAACCATTACACTAAAAAGTTTGAAAACATAAGTGAAGGTCTAAAGAAGGAACAGACCCTGTGTTCTTGGTATGTATGATTTTCTTCTCTGTTAGCACCAACACTAACTTTCAGAAATAAAAATAAAAAATGAAAGTGGAAAAATCTCTTGAAACCACAGAAAATGATACCTACCAAAGCCCCTCACACCCATCTTGCTGTCACTTAGCAAGGAATAGAATTCACGAAGCTTATAATTTATAGCCTTGTTCCAAAACAGAATTGTTTAACGTTGCCTATAAATCAAGCTTTTCTTCAACTACTTCATAGTCATGGCAATTACTCTGGATCTCAGTGGGAGGGAGATATGGAGATCTGCTGCCTCATAGGCCTTCCATCTTCTCACAGGACATGCACATCATCAGTACCGATGAGAACCAAGTGTTTGCAGCGGTCCAGGAGTGGAACCAGAATGACACCTACAACCTCTACATCTCAGACACACGTGGGATCTACTTCACCTTAGCCATGGAGAACATTAAGAGCAGCCGAGGTCTAATGGGAAATGTCGTTATTGAATTGTATGAGGTATGTAACCAAGATTATCTTGCACCTTGATCTGCCTCTCTTTTTCGTGAGTTCTCATGGTATAAACACCAAGCATTGGAGTCAGTTAGTTCTAGGTTCAGATCCCAGCTACATCTCTGAACAATTGTGTGGTTTAGGGTAAAAGACTTAATTTCTCTGTGCCTCAATTCCCTTACCTGTAAAATGGGAGCAGAATATTTATTTAACGAGATTATTGTGAGAATGGGAGATAATGTTTGTAAAGCACCTGGTGTGGTGATCGACTTGATAAGCCTTCAACAAATGGTAGCTAAAGTCACTGTTCTTATGTATATGAGCATAATTATAAGTCAGCAATGAAGGTCCTTGGCCACGCAATGTACCATGTTCAACTCTGGGTGGAAGAAGTAGTGTTATTTGTATGCCTTAAATTATTTGGAAAATTGTTTTATGATCAAGTTTTTAGAAAAAGGAAAGCAAACATCAGTAATAGGAGTGCGGGTTTATCTAAAATGATACCACAATGCCAACATCTGTGCATGAAGTAGAACTGGTCTTGACTTACATTGAGTTTTTCTTTTTCTAAAGTTGATTGCTTTTATTGAGTTTACACCTACATTGTTTATTTTTTAATGTGTGATCACCAGTTAAAGAATAATTTATCTAGGAAACCAAGTGACTCCATATAGGAAGTAAATTAAAAAACTACTGTTTGAATGACCCTAATGATGAAGTGCTTTTTTATACCTCTTTGACAGTCCTAGCCTCAATGAAAGGACTTGACTGTTGACCTTGGTATGATGGATTTATTTGAACAGAGGAAGTGTGTCTCATTATCCAACATTCATTAGTGACTGGTGATCAAACCTACATAGGCTACACTGATTGAGGTCATTTACTCATGGAAGAACAAGTGGTGTGTTTTGGGTGGTAGCCTCAGATGACTTTGCTGAGCTGTTCTTTTGTGAATTTTCTCTTTGAGGAGCGAGAGTGGCTTTCAGAAAAGAGCGGTCAGTGCATGGGTTTCTGCTTTACAGTGATCTCTTCTGAACAGTGCCTGTCAAAGTTCCGGTATCCCTACACTGGTATCTAAGTTGGCTGCTCAGTTACTGATAGTGGTGGAAACATACGATTCCATTTATTTAATTAGGTAGAAAAAGAATTACACAAAGATGTGGGTGAATGGAAGTATATTTTTTTAAAAAGAGAAGTGAATGTTGTTGTTATAAAATAAAGTCAATAGAAATATCCTGATTTTCCTAAAGAGGTAGTTGACAAGTGCTGAAATAATTCTCTTAGCAATAAGATCCATTTGGAAAATGGCCCAGATACATTTCTAGAGTTCTGAAAACTGATAAAGATGAGTAAAGTGTATAAATGACTTGGGAAAGCTTCCATTTCCATGCCTCTAATTATACCAGGAAGCAGAAATATACCTTTGTTATTAGATAATAAGTCGCATCTTGTGGGAAGTTTTTGATGAATGTCCTCAAGACAGAAGCCACTCTAACCAGTTTCCTGTTTGCACAACTGAAGCTATAGAGATAAGAGAATTATCCATGTTCCTGTGGCCAGACCCCAAAAGGAGAGAATAGACATTGCTGTCAATGACCTTTAAGTTGAAAAATCTCTGTGTCTCTGACCCTATTGATAATGGTGGATGAGTTTGCCACTGTGCTGTTTCTTTCCTGAGGGAGCCTGAAACTCCTTGGTCATTTAAAATAGTGAAACACTCTGATCTGAAGTGGAACATGAATCAAAATGAAGAATACGCCTAAATTCATGTAATTTATTTTCTTCTTGCTCAAGTCAGTCTTGTATTTTCAGTCTTATTGGGGAAAAAAATGCATGGTGTCACTGCATCAATGGAGAAGCAAGATATACCAGGCAAAGTAACTTCTCTAAAACTAGCGCTATTGCTCTGGTTTTCCATCCCATTCTATTAGGGTTGATTGTGCCCCTATTTTGTGTTCAAGCCCATGAAGAAGACAGGGGAGGTGATGACTCTTGCCCTTAAGGATCTTACAATCTAGTTTGCTGGGCTTTTAGGGGGTCAATAAACAAATTCTTTTTATATCTACCCAAGATGATAACCAATTGAGACAGAGGCAAAGAATAAGACAAATGGAGATCATACATCAACTGTATGACTTTGAATTTATGTAGGAGGAAGTGGGCTTACCAATACTGCACTCCAGATTGTACCCATCCATCTAGTAACAGGCAGAAAGAGTAAATCAAAAAATCTCCTTTAGAAGCCTGTTTTTGTAACATCACATTGAGATACAGAAGGTGTGATTTTTGTAGGCAGATCCCCTAAACAGTGGATATGGGGATGAGCTGTAAATACCCAGTCTTTTTTATTGACATTACCAGTCATTATCAGTCCTTTTGCCCTGGAGAGGGTTGATGGGGGTTGGGGGGTAGGAAGAAGTGCAGCAGTGAAAAGCATTCCTATATGTCAAGAATAGCATAAGCCAAGATTCGGACAGCTGGTATAGATTTGTCTATGAGCTAGTCAGTCTAACTACATAGATGCTTAATAGGTACAAGAATGAGTGCTGAAAGTTGGAGTTCAGATTCTAAAAGGCATTTAATACCAAGGGAATAAATTGGATCCTGATACTATGTAGACCATGAACATATTGAAGGTTTTTAGAGGGCATTGCTGTTTTGCACCTGGAGATACATTTTGTGATTTGGATACAAAACTCAATTTAATTGGTCTCTAGGGGTCATCAGACTTTAACCTTCTTCATTGGAGATTCTCATAGAAACTGAGATTGGGTACCATATGTCCATTTAACAAAGACTATAATTTTTCTGGACACTGAATGCCCTTGAGTACTGCATCTGGGAAAACCAGTAAGATTTTACGTTCAATTCAACTAAATTAACACACTTTCATGGAATGTATTTTTTTTTTTTTGGATAAAATGAGGTTGGTGCAGTGATCACAGTCTGAATTTTATTACAGATATAATTTCTCATGTTGTAGGATCACTAAAAAGGAAGGTTAATTCTAACTTGAGGACTTTGAAGAGACTTGTAGATGAGTTAGCTTAAAGGATGAGTGCTGGAGCTTGGGAGAAGGACATTGCCACGTGGAGTCCCAGCATCAGAAAATATTGGAATTTGATGAGTAGAGGTTCATTTTTATAGAGTACTGAGTGGTCTCAGGGAATAGTAGAAATAAAGATTTTAAAGATACCATTAAAGAACTTGACCGAAGATCTGGGAATTTATTGGATGTGCTATTATTTCTCTATATGTTTCCCCTACATCTACATACCTAGTGAGTTCCAGGTACGATGCAGTCTCCTATGCTGTTAATGTATAATTTTATATTATAATACAACAGGGTACTACACCTGTATCTCCTTGTCTGAAATGTTAAAGATACCTTTAGGTAACACAGATGTGAGGTGGTTCAAGCTGACCATGGCCACCTAAAGCTACTGGTATATAACTCCATCTTCCACATGGACCTTATGAAACTCTGCTTGGCAATGGAAAGAGAACAAAAAAAGAGAACACTTATTTGAGAATTCACTTGCAGGTCTTGGCACTGAAAGACGTTGGAAACCAATTGGAATTGACCCCACTAAACTCCCTAAAACCTAATAAGGCAGAGACATTGTTTGTTTCCTGCTCTGTTGGAACAGTCTACTGCTGCACAGAGTCCGTTACTGGTCTTTTCTTTAAAGCCTGCCTCAAAGTACAATATTATCATGGATGTAATTACATAATCAGGGGATAAAATAATTCTTGAAGGTCAAATAATAACTCATCTCTTTTTTGAGTTTCAGAGCCAATTCTATCAAAGCAAGGCTTGTGTTGACCATGAATGTAGTCCATGGTGTGTTCTCACCATTATTCTTTTGACTTTCTTTTCATATAGAGCTCTTTTGTGGTTTCTTCGTATCCCTAGCTGTAGACTATATTTCTTCTTAGTTGCTCTCCACTGATAAATCAAGAAACAAATATTCTTTTCAACATTCTCAGTTTTATTATAGAAACATTCTCTGAGCTTCTGGTCTGATGTATTTTTTTTCAATACTTTCCTGGGTATTAAGCATTCACCTTGTAACTCCTTATAATAAAAACAGCATACCATGCAATGCCTTATGCTAGCATTGTTGAATAGATATATAATGTGAACTACACATGCACTTGTAAATTTTCTAATACCCACATTAAAAAATGTAAAATGAGACATGTGAAATTAATTGTAATGCTATATTTTATTTAACCAAAATACCTAAAATATTACCATTTCAGCATATGTTCCATATGAAAAGTTACTAATGAGGTACTTTATACTTTTCCATACTAAGTCTATGAAATCCTGGGTATATTTTGCACTTCCCACACATCTCAATTTATATACTAAATTTTCACCAGAGATACTTGATCGTATTTACATTTCAAAAATATATGGTAGAAAAAGCAGATTTACAAAGCCAAGTTATTCCAAACATACTTAAAAGTTTTCCAATAATTGAGTCATGTATAAATATTTAAATTGGTTAAAATTAAATTAAATTAAAAATCAATTTTTTGGTTCCATTCAACATTTCAAATGCTCAGTAGCCATATATGGCTACTGGCTATGGTATTGGACTGCACAACCCTAAACAATTATATACTTTTTCTTATTTATCACAAAATCCTGTTTGTGGTAGGTGCCATTCTCCATTGTGCCTATGACACAACAGTATGGTGCAGAAAATTGTAATGTGGCTCAGATCACACAGCAAGTAAATGGTGATACTACGTTTGAATGAACCCATGTCTCTTTGACTAAAAAGGCCAGGCTCCTCTCACTATGCATTTTCACATTAATTTTTTTATTGAGATATAATTTATATACATAAAAAATTATCCTTGTGTTATAACGCAGTATATAGTTGTATAATTACCACCACAATCGGGATATAGGACAGTCCCAGTCCCATTACCCCAAAATAGTTTCTCTTATAGCCTTTTTGCAGTCAGATCTCCTCCCACTCGAAGCTACTGGCAAACACTGGTCTGATTTTTCTCTTCCTCTTTCCAGTTTTGCCTTTTCTAGAGTGCCATATGAATGGAACTATATCAGCAGATATGCTTTTGAGTCTGGCTTCTTTCACTTAAATGCATTTGAATTTCACCCATGTAATTAAGTATCAATAGATTCTTTTTATTGCTGAGTAGAATTCCCTTTTGTGGATATACCATGTTTGTTTATTCATTAACCAGTTGAAGGGCATTTAAGTTGTTTCCACTTGTGTGTGATTATAAACAAAAATCCTATAAATATTCACATGAACAATAGTTTTTATTTCTCATGGGAAAACACCTAGTAGTAGGATTGCTAGGTTGAATGTGAGTATGTGGTTTGAAAAAACCAACAAACTGTTTCTAAAGTGGCATTATCATTTTGCATCCCCATCAGAGATATACAAGTGTTCCAGTTGCTTCACATCTTTGCTGTCACTTGATATTATCAGTTTGCATGTATGTGTGTTCAGCCGTTTTGATAGGGGCCCAGTGGTACCTAATTGTGGTACCTAATTTAATTTGAAAGTCCTCATGACTGATATGTCAACCCCACTACACTTGGATGGATAAAATGCAACTCCTTGAGCCATCCTCAGTGTTCTGGTCTCTTTCCTGTTCTTACAGATGTTTTCTTGCTCTTCTTTTCCCTAATGGTTGCCTTTCACCCTCTGTTTTATCATGACCTTAGGTGACCTTTGTTTGGCCAGATGGACAGTTGGTTATAGACTCCACAGGGACATTTTCCAAACTGACCTTCACTGGTCCCTCACCACAGGTCCCACTCTAGGGACAGCCCAAAGCAGACAATGGTAATTGCTTTTCTTAGCAGAGCTCTGGATTTCTTGTCCTGAGGGCCCAGAGAGGTGAGAGACAGATGACCATGCCACCTGGACTCAATGCTCTGCCAAGGGGCCACTGTTAGTTTTCCTTTGCAATTCAAATTAATTCCTGGAGCAAAAAAGGGCCATGTAGGCTTGAAACCTTGTACTGCCCTCTTCTATTGAGACCACCACCAGATGGTGTTCTTCTCTTTGAACTGCTGGGGCCAACAGCAGCTGTCAGGCCTCTGATTTCAAACAATAGTGGGAAGAAGCATCTTTAAAGCAGCTGCCAAGTATCTCCTTTGGTGAGAAGAGTTAAAATGTGTATCTCTTTATCTAATTCCTTTACACTGCATGTAGTGAGAATAAGTCGTGTTTCTTGATATATATGTATCTATGTGTATATGAGTACATGCATATATGGGTATGAGTCTATTAGGCTGTAGGATAAATGGATTTCATATTTGGGTTGCAGTAAAAAGTTTGAAAGTTGTTGGTTTAAGGTACACAAAAAGCAAAGTGATTTCCAAACCTATTGTCAATTTATACAAGATATGGAGCCAAGAAGCAATTCAGTAATAATGTAAGAGCTTTGAACAATCCACATACAAAGGGGAAGTGTTCTGGTTCTTTCAGACAAGAATGAGATTACTGTGTCATTCTGTGCAACTGCAGGAGAAAGGACTTCAGAGCTATAGATGGCTTGCCCGGAAGTCTCTCCTTTCTACATCGTTTCAATCTCCATTCTCCTGATTTTGTTCTCAGAATATGTGGGGCACACAGAAAATGCCCATTCAAGTGATGGAGCTCTCTGTGGGAAAATGGTAGTGACTATTCTATCTGCCAAACATGCTCATCCAGAAGAACATGAGAGACATTGAATGGCTTGTGACTTATGGTGTAAAGCATCATGCTAAAAGGCAGGGAATGGGGTAACATGAGCCCCACAGGGACAGATTCAAGAGTCTGACTTTGTATTTTCTTCCTGGAAGTGAAGAGCAAAGCCTTGGGTACATGTTGGAGTGGGACCATCTGGCTTAGGGGCGATATTTCTTGGGATCATTATATGGTGGTCCAAAGAAAAGCTAACAGCTCTGTGGCTAAAGAAAACACCAAAAAACTGAAGGGTCTAAAGAAACATACAGATTCCATTCTCTGTTAGGAATAATTGACAATCAGTTTTTTTTTTAAGTCTTTATGGTTGGTTTTAAAGACTGAGGTGATCTGAGGGCATTATAACCCCTGGATGAGGATATAAGATACCAGCCTTCCTAAAACAGCACTGACCTTAAGCAGCTAGGGCAGGGGAAGGGTATGACTGACATGACACCACTGCCCCCTCCCCACATCTTGGCTTCTGTTCTTACTCACCCTCTGGTCAAGTTGGGAATTTAATCAATTCCATTGTTGGCCACTTGTCAAAAACCCCTGGTGGTATCCTTCCCAGATAATTCTGTTTTCCTCCTGACATTCTTTGTTCATTTTTTGTTTGTTTTTATTTCAGTTGGCATTCTTTCTCAAGGTCAGTCAAGCTTACTAATTTTTTTTTTCAAATTTAAAAAGTCATGAACTAAATTATGTCATTAAAATATAAGAGCTCACTTCTGTAGAATTCTTTGCTACTGGCATTCTCACAGAACTGAGATAAACCTCAGTTAACCATGATCCTTAAAGAATGGGATATAAGTACAATTGAAACTTTGGCTCTCTGGGATCCAGAAAACCTGCCATTTAACTTCTCCCTTAAATAAAGTTAAACTATTTAAATTACCTTTCAGCTTTGGAACATGCTGGGATCGTATGGGAAGTAAAGCAAACCTTTCTTTGACATAGGCTGTTGTCAAAGAAATTCTTATTGCCCAGGATGTAGACATAGTAGGAATAAAAGTTTAAGTGAATCTGTACTTACTTCAGAACCCTTCTAGATCATGAATCTCTTTTTATCTTCTAGCTTCTTATTTTGTGATGATGCTCTATTCCTTTTGTAATATCAAGGGTATGTAGATCTCAATAATCAGGAACTCTGGAAAGAGTGCTCTGCATTAGCTCGTGTATCTATTGCCAGCCAACTGAGGGAAGATGAGGAAGGTCAGGGCTGATTCTGCCGATTTTAAAGTGACCATTGGCTGAAACCCAAAAATAATATGGAAGTTCTCTATAGTCACACAGTGAGCTAGTGACACAGCCAGAGATAGATTCCAGGTCATCAAGCTTGGTCATGTCCCCAAAGAATTTCAACTTCCATCATTAAGGATTATACCTAGATGCCTTGAAAACCTGTTTACAAGCCCCTCCTGTGTAAAAACCCACATTCACTAGAAAGGAGTAATTCCTACTGTTGTTATCGACCATTCCCATCTCAGAGGCAATGCTAATAGTTAATTAAAGATAAGGTCCTGTGAAGCAAAGTGCAGAGACATGTAAGTGAGAAAAAGCAAGTGGGTAAGAGGGGAGCAGAGCATCTGGGCTGTGGGCAAAGGCTACAGAGATGAACTTAAACTTCTCTTAGAGACCACATGTCATGTGACATTTTTCACCATGTTCCTTCTCTTCTCTCTTGTACCCCTAAGATCCTGTGGGAAATGCTGGAGTTTCTCCAGACTAGAGGCATTCTGGCCCAACATGGTTTTCCATCTCTCACCCTTTTTCCTAGGTAGCAGGTATCAAAGGAATATTCCTAGCAAACAAGAAGGTGGATGACCAGGTGAAGACATACATCACTTACAACAAGGGCAGGGATTGGCGCCTCCTGCAAGCTCCAGACGTGGACCTGAGAGGAAGCCCAGTACACTGCCTGCTGGTCAGTCACCTAGTCTCCTGGGAAGTCCACAGGGCAGGCTGGTGACCCAGGGATGCTGCATCAGGGGCATTCTTCCAGCAGAAATTCTTAAGAACTTGGCTGGGGCTGGGCAATTTCCAGAGTGGTGAGCTATGGACTCATATGGCCATAACACCCAGATGGAAAGTTCAGTTGACTCCTACCGGCTTTTACTGAGAAAATACCGTGTGCTCTAACTCCTAGTAAAATGGAAATAAAAACATATAAGAAAAAAGTGCCTGCATTTCAGGGTTCCAGACAGAGTTTAATATGGCAACATACCTGTTAACTGATGCTGTTAGGATACAGTTTGCTAAGTGTTTGATGGATGTCAAAGTAAGCAAAAGTTGCCTTGGAAGCCCAGGTCAGGCAGGTATGTCCACATGAGATAGTCTGTCAGCATTCCCTAGCGCCCAGCTGTATGGAATATTGGCATAAGTGCTACGGAGGGCAGAATATATAAGATGCTATTTCTGCCTTTAGGTGCTACAAGTCCTGATGGGGCAGGAAGTCAGATAAATAACAGGGACATTCACAACCCTCAGTGCTGTCTTGAAGAGGACCTAGGCGAGAAATCCTCCAAAATCCCAGAGATGGTTATGTTCCTCCTTAGCAAAAAGTTGCCTTTTCCACTTATTAAAAAGGCTTATTAACCATTTATCAGATTCTAGTCATTATTTTAAAAACTGGAGGTAGAGTGGTAAATAGGGCAGACAGGGCCTTTTCTTCTTGGTAATATCGGTGCAACTCTGTTTTCTGTTTGAGGTACTAGGAAAGTCAGAGTCAAATGCCTGCCTATCTCTGGAATTGGTCACAGCATCATCCCCTCCACCTACCCCCACCAAAAAAAAAAACCTTACCCATGGTGTCACCTTATTAACCTAATTTTCTGTTCTCTGATTTCATCATTTTCATATTTTAACTTATTATATATGTTAAATATATACAAACATTATACATCCCTATAAATTCCTAATTCTTTTAAAGAACACCCAAATAGGAATAAATAAATAAGTAAATAAATAAAGAGCCTAAACTTATATGAGTTTTTGACAATGGCTTCAAACACTTTAAGTAAAAATATAAACAGGAACCAAATACATAAAACAGAAACAGGGACAATGTAGTTGAAGAAGAGGGTAGACAGCCTGAAGACTGTTTCACTTGGCTTCCCCTTTCACCCCTCGCAGTGATCCTTGAGAGCTCTAAGAGGAAGAGTGTGATGATTAAGATGATTAGGGAGAAGGTCAGTGTCACACTGTGGGGAGAAGTAGTCAGGGAGGCTTCATAAGGCTGGCCATGAACTAGATCTTGATGAATGGGATGGGGATGAAGATAGGAGGGTAGGACATACAGTTGTGATGGGAACAGGGGCAGGTGCTCAGGGCAGCTTCTGATGGGAACATATTGGTGATCTCACATAGAGATGACTTCTGCTTTAAATTAAGTGTGTGGCTCACATACAATCCTTGTGGTTTCTGGAAGCCTAACATCCAGAAGCCCCACATCTGGAGGGCAGGGTGTGTGTCAGGAGTTTCCTGGAATGAAGCTATTTTCTTCTCCTCCATTGTAGCCCTTCTGTTCCTTACACCTGCACTTGCAGATCCCTGAAAATCCATATTCCTCAGGAAGAATCTCTAGCAAGGCGACAGCCCCAGGACTTGTGGTGGCTACAGGTAAGGAAGACGTTCCTTAGGCTTCTTCCTCACTGAGTGCTGCTGGAATATATAGCCTCTTTGGACTCGTTTGAGCATTGGATGAAAGCTATGGGCACTCTCCCCTCAAAATAGGCAGGGTTCGTGTATCCCCAAGGCCATTCTAATAACCCAGGAAAAGAGTTCCAGACCCTTATAACTTCTAGGTTAGCATGTCATCCCACCCAGTCACAGAGTGGTGCCCTGTGCTTAGCAAGAGGCTAGAGTTCCTCTCAAAGTAAGAAAGATTATTTGCAATAGAGAATTCTCACTTTAAGAAAATGTGATACATGAATTTCCTAGCTCACCAAATAAGTTGGGGTAGTTCTCTCTTTACACAGAGGATTCTTTGCAAAGAGTTTCACCCCAGAACTCTTTTTAATCATGAGGTCTCTGGTGCATGTAAAGGTTTGTTTACACATGATTAACCACTTGCTGAGAGCCTGGAGGGAAAGGCCAAAAAACTTAAAGTTGCATTGTTGGAACCAGTGTCCACTGAACATCAATCAGAAATGAAGATAAAGCAACTCTGAAATGAAATTCAAAGTCTCTGGGGGAAGGTGCTCTGATTAGCATGCATTTGATTTACATACACCTTTTGAGGAATACATTGAGGGCATAAAGCAAGGCAGGCTTCTAATATTAGAAGTTAGAGCTCTTGTGTTAGGCAGCTTTTTTTCTAATGAAAGCAGATAAATTCACAGTGACTTCCTGAGATGGAGCATTCTGTTCTTTCTCATCAACCTGAAGCACTGGCTGTGCCATGATCACTTGCCTAAACATGGCTTCCTTGTCCATGCCTCCAGCTGTGAGAGCTTTAAACACCACCCCTACCCAGCCATTTCGATCAGACTGATAACTTTCATAGCCTTCTGGCATTTTATTCAGCTCCTCTCAACCCTTCAGAGTTGGGGTCCACCATGTTTAACACCACTGGCTTCAGGGAGCCCAGGACAATGAGCAATGAGGGCAGGCTCTTTTGCTGTTCTGATGACTTAGGTAGTGGTCCCCACCATTTGTGATCCATGTGGAACTCTGGGGGTGCTGCTTTCTCAGCCTCCCCCAAAGTCTGCAGGAGGCCCTGGACTGGAGTCGAAGCAATCCTGGAAAACAGCAATCAGAAATAAAAGTTTATGTTATTTAAATGTGTGCTGTTTCACCAGGCTTTGTTCGATGTGGCTTCATCACTCTGAACTGCATTTTCATTGACAAAGTGGAAATAATTGCACTGACATAATAGAATCGAAGAATTTAATGAAGCAATGGACTTAAAATGCTCCGAACAGTTTCTAGAACATACTGGATGCTCAACACATGTTACCTATTATCATCATTAATATTACAGGAGTTTAAAACCACTGTTTCTGTAGCAGAAGAATACAATCTGCTCATCTTCTTCAACAGAACCCATAGATGGTGCATAAAGACCATGCACATGCCGAATGCGCTCGGGAGCCCTATCACCCACTTCCCAGGCTGGGCTCTAACACCAGCCTTGTGAATTTGGCTTAATTCTTCAACCTCTGAGCTTCATTTTCCTCATTTGTAAAACAAGAATGTTTTCTGTCTTATGAGAGTACTTAAGAATTAGAGATGGAAAAGTGTGCCTGTAAGGCACAGTGGAGTGCTCAGAGCGGTAGTGAGTGGAATCACTGGTAGTCGTTATTATCCGTGACCAGCAAGGACTTCTAAATTAGTCTTATGTTAAGGCTTTATAAGTGAACACATGCAGACATTAAGAGTTTTTTTAAAAAAAATTTTATGCATATATTTTAGAATTGACTAATTTCTTTTTCTCTTCCTTTTGTAACTCTTATAACTTTGTTCAGCTTTTTGCCAGACCCTGAAAACTCATAGGGACATAACATAACTGATGACATCTTGATGCAAAGCCAGAGGTAGATCCCCTGGCACATGCCTCCTCATACCCAACTTCTCCTTACCTAGCTGCCAGCTCTCCTTGCAAGGTTATTTGCTATCAGAAGATAACTATGACATTAGTCAAGTGTTTCTTCAATGTCCTGCATGGAGCCTGTCTCTCCAGGACCCTTTTCCACATCCATACATTGCACCTGCCTTCAGGTATCAGTGACCTTGGGCTCTTTTCCCTACACTCCCAGCAATCACTGCCTCTTCCCATCTCACATTGATACGTGGTTTCAGGGAAGCTGCATGGATGAAAGTATATCCCCAGATCCATCTCTAATCCTTGCTGAGGCCATCTCAGAAGGCAGATGGAATTTCAGGCTGGGGAGTTAGGCAATTGTGTTAAGCAAGCAGGATTGCTAGGATTCTATATATCCTTACTGCTGTGGTTTGAAACTGGGATTCGTGATCTCACATCTTCACAGTGCCTTGCAATGTGCAAAACACTTTCCCTGACTTGATTACACAATGACCCTGTAATGTAGAAAAGGCCACTACTCTTCCCCTTAATTATAAATGAAGAGATGGAGGACAATGAGGAAGAGGAGTCAGGCCCACATTTCTCTTTGGCCCAAGACTGGTCTGTCCAGTAATCATTCAGTCAGACTTACCGTCGAGCTCCTTTACATGCTGGCTCCACAACTACCCCCAGCTCCCTGCCACATTGCCTGTAAACTCTAATGTTCAAACCCCAGTGTCATCCCCTCCATGGAGGCTCTTTCTCTTTTTGTGGTGGGTTGTACACCCCTCTTCCTTCTTTTCTGAGCCCTCATTGCCCTGAATAAGATCAGTAGTGGTGAGTAAAACATCTCGAATTTCAGAAGACTCCAAAATTCTCTCTCATTCTCTAGTTTCCTCTTTCCCCTTCTCTCCCTCTCTCTACCTCTCATCCTCTTCCCTCCCTTTTATTTTTTTTACAAGTTTTTAAGGAGCAGAAAAGGGTAGCCCTGGGAGGAAATGGAGGCAGAGAAATAAAAGCAAGTTGTTTGAAAAAAGCTGCCTAAAAATGTAGTAGAACCTCTATGATTAACCAGCTAAGCTCTTGGTGAGAAAAGAAGAAGCTCTTGGTTCTGCTTCTTCTCTATCTCACTCCTTCCTCCCTCCTGTCACACCGCTTGGGTAGAAAACAGTTACATCTTTCAACCTGGCCAGCAGCCACTCCAGTTCTACTTTACCCAGTGAGACACATTATTCAGATCTTCCTTCTCTGATACCATAACCTAGACTCTTCCTGTAAGAGATTTCCCATGGGGCCACTTAGAGACCAAAGATATTCAAAGATCAAATCATCCTGGGTACATTATTTCTGTCTCTTCATCTTAGAACTGACTTCCTTGTGTTGGCAGCATTTCTTTCAGGGCTTTTTTTTTTTTTTTTTTCAATTGAAAGAAGATATTTCCAAAAGCAGACTTCACTGTCAGTCTTGGATTCTCACCACCACGAAGCCTCAAAAATTAGTCTAGTCAAGCTGAGATAGGTCCCCAGAAGCAAGACAAGGATAACAGATTCTAGCCCTAGGGTCTATGTCTCTGCCTTTCTCTGTCCCCTCCCTCATGCTTGGTAGATATTACTAATCAACGACCATACTCTATTCTGTTGAAACCAAATATGGCTTCAGAATTCTTTTCAGTCCTGTGCTCCAGGCAGCCATCACCAAACAACTCCAGTTGATGTTCTCTGCTCCACTCACCTTATCTTTATTTATATCTTCAAAAACCTATATTCCAAGAATAAAATTCCAAATTCTAGACAGATCTCCCCAGAGTTGCTTGCCATGCCTCTTCCCACTTCACTTATACCTACTGCCTGAGCTCTAAGCCCCAGGGTTATTTTTGGAAGCATGAGTGTCAAAACAAGTTGGCTAGCTGTGTGCTCCTGATGCTTATGGGAGCTTGACAAGCTGGAGCCTGGCTTTAATTTCTCATTTTGAAGTGTTAAATGTCAGGGGCTCAATTAACATTTTCTTTATTTCATTTCTGTTGTGCTCTTATTTAGGCTACAGATGTGTGGAAGCCAACATTCCCTTCATGCTTTTTTTTTTTTAAGAAAAAATATCATTCAATATGATAAATTTTTACATGTTTAGAGTACTTTCCTAGTTCTCAATATCTCCCCAAATGCACATCAACATTGGAAACATGATTTAATCAATTGTTTACTCATTCATTTATTTCCCAATTAATTATTGATCAGATAATTACTATGTTTGCAGTACTGTTCTAGGCTGTGAGGGGGCGTGAAATGTCTATTGTAGAAACTTGAGCAATATAGATATACTGGAAAATATTAACCACTTTCTTTTATAATAAACATAACCACAAGGTGATGAAATACAAGAGGAAGAAATAGAAGGAGAGAGAAAAAAGAGGGTACAAAGCGATAGAGGCAGTGAGTGGAATCAGTCTAGGCACAAAACAGGTGACTTCTTTACCTACCATGCTTGATGTCCCCTAGCCTGCTAAATATAGTTGTCTTATTCTGGTCACTCTAGGCACTCTATAACTTAGGTACATGGTCTATACTATTGGGTCACCAAACTGCCTAGCACTCAAGAGACATGTTGACAAGTTGAAGTTGAAAACACACAGACACACATATGGATGCACACACAAATAAAAACACATGTACTCACTCACATACTCCAGGTTTTTTTTAGGCTAAAATATACCTTAGGCCCAGCTTCTCCATGCACTTTTACTTTTCCACTCTTGGTCACCTCTGGGAACAGCTGTTCAGATAAATTTTTAAGAGATTATTGGTATACAGAAGATTAGTTCAAGAGGTCCAAGCTAATCAATATTTGGTCTTTAAGTCTTATCACTTAAAGATGCTTTCCTGTTGTATTAACTTTTTTCCTATATTAGGTTTATCTTCCTGGTGGGTTTTGGACATGACACAGGAAAGAGCTTGCACAAATCAACTCGATACATCACTTAGAAAACCTTTACTCACTGCTGCCCTCTCCCCTAACCCCATGCACATGTAATCTGAAAACTGTCTGACGATTTCAAATCCTCTGCTTACGTTTCAGGCAACATTGGCCCAGAGCTCTCATATACTGATATTGGCGTGTTCATCACTTCCGATGGGGGCAACACGTGGAGACAGGTAACTGAGAGCTTCAAGAACAGGGAAGAGGGATTTAGGGAAATGTCTGCCGACATCTCCCCTTCCTGTCAATACCCAGGCTCCTTATCACTTTGTGGTTGCAAAGAAATGGAAGCAGCCATTCAGTTTGGTCACTTGGGCTGTCCGATTAGATGGGCAATGAGATCAAATGGGAAGAACAAAGGGCAGGAAATAAGAACCAGAATTTTCCCAATTCCTTCGTTTTTTTACTCGGCCATATATAAAGAACAGTTACTGGATACTAAGTACTGTGCTGGTTGCTAGGGATACAACTGATAAAATGGTTTCTATTATTAATGTGCCATGGGAACTTAGCCATCAGGTCTCTTTATCTTTGGATCTGTTTCTTTTTCCACAAGATGAAGGGGGTAGAATACTAAACCAGCAAAGCTGTGGGAAATCTGTGGTTGTTTAAGTATCGTGTAGGTCGAGGCATACGTAAGTATGAAGCAGCTTGGTATATACATGACTGCATGAGAAAATAATTCAGTTGTGCAAACATTTGTAGCAGCACTGTCCAATAGAATATTCAGCAGTGATGGAAAGGTTCTGGATCTGTGCTTTCCCATGTCGTTACTGGGCACTTGAAACACGGCTAATGTGTAGAGGAACTAAATTTTAATTTTATTTGTTTTAATGAGTTTCAATTTGAATTGTCTCAGTGGCTACTCTATTGGACAACACAGATTTATACAATCCAGCTAGGTGTCAAGTACTGAAGTGAGGAGGCAGTTTAATACTTCAGGTCCCTTTCCTCAAGGAACTCAAAATTAAGTAGAAGAAAGGGGTTCATAAATAACTAACTAGAGCTTAGGGTGATTGTATTATTTTAGTGGCATTATGAGCATGCAGAGAAAATGGGAGAATTGTTCTACTTGGGGAAACTGGGAAAAATTTCATAAGAGTTGCTGACATTTTAGTTGGAGTCTAAAGGTAAGAAGGTTTCTACCTGGGGTAGTAAAAGGAAGAGCGTTGAGTGCCCTAATGATGAAAATGAAGTTACTGTCTGAAATTTAGTTAGATAAGTTTCTGTTTGGGTCCCTTGGTGAAGATTGTCATGACCATCACCAACATCATCATCACCACCCCATTGTCACCACTGTCACCACTAGCACTAGCAAAAGAAATTTATCAAAGACACCTACTAGATACAATCATTTAAAGTACTACAAAGCATATAACAAAGAATAATTTAAGTTTCCTGCTCATAAGGCCATTAACAGGTGGGTGAGGAACAGATACATAAATAAAAACATACCTATAAAATGTAAAATAATCTATTGTAAGTGATGAATGAGGACAGGAGCTAGAATGCGAACTCTTAGTATAGAAACTCCAAACAGACAAACCCTTGTTCCTCCGGCTCAAGAAATAGCTCAACTAGCCAAGTGGTGACTGCAGCATTCCTTCCTTGTGCTGTTACTACTTTGGTTTTCTTTCCTTTGTTCCCAAATTAGCTAAGATTTTCAGTTCTCACTGCAGTGCCGGACAGGGCAAAAGTTGGCAGTGGCCAGAATGATAGTTATTGAGAGAAAAGTGTGAGTATAACTTCTTTCTCCTCTCCAGTGCCAAGAATCTTCTTTGAGTGCTCCTCCTCAGACTTCAATCCAGTATCTCCATTATGTTGCTTATCACAGAGCCCACCCATGAGCTCTGGAGAGAAAATGCTAGTGTTGTAAGTTTAGAATCTATGTTTATTTCTGAAATAGAAATGAATCCTTCTTATGTCCTTTGCACATTAAGATTCACCATTAGTGTAGACATTTTTTTTCCTTAAAAGTCAAATATAGGAAAGGAAATCAGTTGAGGTTTAGGCATGAGAATCCATTTGCTTTTTTTTTACTATAGTGTTCCCTGGAGCATATGTGTAAGAGGCCCCATTCTTCCTACTTCCTTCCTACAAAACTGCCTTTACCTCCTTACCCCTTCTAGTACTTTCAACCATCCCAGCCTCTCCATCTAAGCTGCAAGAGCCACCATTAGTACTTAAAAGCTAGAGGAATTTTTTCCAATTCTATTTTCCTCTAAAAGATCTAAAGTAGGGGATTTGTTGTCTGCTGGAGAAATGTTTTTTTTCTGTTTTACTTTGTAGACTTGAAAGTCATATATTTCTCTGCATAATAACCATTGTTATATATGGGATTAGGTCTGAAGTTCTCTTAGCTCAGAGCCTTGCTTTAGTAGATGCTTAGTAGAAAGTACCTGTGTAGATGGATAGATGGATCACTGAATGAGTGAATGATTGAGTAGATGGATGATTAGGTGGTGGGAAAATGGATAAATGAAAGAATGAATAACTTCAGGTCCCTGGAAGACTTGTGTCCCAATGAGCACTTAGAGTAAGGGTCCCCAAACGCCAAATTCAGGTCTCATCCATCTTTCAGGGAATTTAGGAGGTGGTGACTAAGTCTGAGAACTCAGCCATCTTGTATACCATAATTTCTAGAGAAATGTCTTTTAACTTCCTAGATAATTTACAAACAGCACTATAAAACACAGACTGTTTCTAAATTAGCCAACATCTGAATAGATGAGGGAGAAGAAAGAGCTAAGCAGCAATCTACTAAGATACAGATGGGGAAACTTACCTAGTGAGCCATGCATCTTGTTGCCTCTCCTTCTTGTAGCACATTTATTCACAGCACTAGTGGAAAGAGCCATGAAAACATCATTTCCTTAACCTAGGGAGAGTTAATTTGTTCTCTGCAAGCCCATTTCTTCATCTATTAAATGGGGATAATTGTACTTGCCAAATTGCCTGACAGGGTTGTTGGAAGGCTCGGAATCGAGAAGAAATGATGTATGTGAAAGACTTTGTAAACTGACAAGCACCATGCAAATGTAAGGTATTGCTATGATCGTTATTGTTATTGTTGTTGTTCCAGATCTTTGATGAAGAGTACAATGTCTGGTTCCTAGACTGGGGTGGCGCCCTCGTGGCCATGAAACACACACCTCTGCCAGTCAGGCATCTGTGGTAAGGACAGCTCCCTACCCTATTAATGAGAAATGTTTTAGTGGAATGGTTTGGGACAAGTTATTCTGCATGATTTTGTGTCCCTTTACCCATTTCCCCATTCATTCATTCATCCATCCATCCATTTAATATACATTATATCATCTAACTCTTAGTTAGCAGCAATAGGCCAGATAATTTAGATGGGAAGTATGATGAATAGAGTCGGGTAGGAATGGATGCTGAGACAAAGAAAAAAAAGGCAGAATGGAGCTCTGAGTTCAAACAGACAAGATTAAGGATCTAAAATATGGGAGATAGAAGTTGCTTCATAAAGAAGGTTAGGTGCATGTAGCAGAGACTAAGTTCAGTATGTCTGTGAGTTTGAGATGTCCGTGAGTATTCAAGCAGAGATGACCAGTAGTTGTCAGATATATTCATCTGAAAGTCAGGAGAGAGGTCCAGGCTGACACTCTAGATTTAGTGCCATTTAGCCATTAGGAGGCAATTAAAGCCACAGCTCGATGCCTCAGGAGAGGGAAGTGGCTACAACAAGGAGAAACCCTGGACTCCTGTGGAACACCGGTGAACACATCATGCAGAGCAGAAAAGTAAATTATGGAACAGACTAAGGAGAAATAACTGAAAAGATAAAAACCCAGGAGAAATGTTTTCATAGATGCTGAAGGAAGAGGTGAAGAATAGTACCAAATTCTATAATTAGATTAAGTCAGTTATGGAGTGGAAAACACTCTAGAATTAGGGAATATAAAATGTCATTGGTGAGCTTTGTCAGAGTGGATTAAAAAGAAATGGGGTTGAGAATTAGATTGCAATAGATGTATGAATGAATAAATGATAAGCAATAGGGTAAAGTAGAGACAGTTTAAATAATTCTTCTCAAGAAAGTAGATTATGGAATGAAGCTGAATGTATATGTACAAGACCCTCTAGTGAGGCCAAAGAGCTGAGTTAGGATATATTATTATTATGATTATTATAATGATGATGTTACTATTGTTTTTGTGTTTGGCAGAGCTTAGATAAGTCTCATATGTGTTTATGTCCTGAAGGGAAAGAATTTCAAGCTTCAGATTTAGCTAAGTGAAATTTTGAGAGTGAATATTTGGTGGTAGACAATACATTATCTAGAGTACACTTGGGGTTGGATTAGCCATGGTCTGGAGGATGGACCTTGGCTTAACTATCAGGCCTACATTTTGTGGAATAGGAGTTTTTAGAGTAAGAGTAAATCATCGCCTTTCCATCAGACATCAAAGCAATGCCTGTTAAAGGATGTTGGTTGTATGCGTTGCTGGAATCCTGAAGGAGAATGGAGTCCTGCCTGATATGTAAGGAGATTTTGTACAGCAGGTGGCATGGAAGCTGATTCTTGAAAAAATTATGCCAGGGGTAGGAAGAATGATGGGAGGCAAGCCAAGGAAAGAGACAATTCTGACCAAAGCTAAGAATTCAGGAAATGTAGGGTATGTTCAGATGACTGTATTTGATTGGAATCAAGAACATGAGTAAGTAACCGTGGGTAAGACTCAGAAGAACTTAAATGTCAGTTTAAGGGGTCAGGTTGAGCCTGTAAAGAATTCCTTCTACTCTGAAGACTGATCTCTGTTGGAAGAGAAGAGAGCTCTCTGTTGAAGGCTGAGTAGGACTTACACTCTCAGAGAGAGCAGTTTGGCCCTTAAAACAAGTTTATTTTTTAACCAAGAAAAGCAGTCCCTATCATGATATTCTAAGAACCTCCATCTAAATCTCAATAAAAAAATTAATAAATGCTCTGCAGACAGACATAGCTGGGCAGATTGCTTTCACTTAAGTCATAGAAGGAAGTGGCAATGCCATCTTACACTTGACCATCGACCCTCTGCTATTTCTCCTTCATTATGATAGGAATGTAGTATTTACTTAATGGTTGATTTTTAGAACCTTTAGCAAAAAGTTTTCTTGTTTTAAAGAAGAAAGGAGTTTGTCATTATTATTTTTTGGTGATAGAAGTGGAGAGTATATCTGGCACGGAAGGAGTATATGGAGCAAAGGGTCTAGAGAGAGTTTTGGCTCTGGTAGATCTTAGAATCTGACCATTCAGTCTGTTCTGCAGTAGTTTTTCTCCAGGGACCTGATTACTTCCAAAAGGAGCACTTGTCTGGGAATGTCTGAAGGGAAAACATCAAAATTGGGAAAATAATTAAATGTTCACTCAGGGATATGTAGGTAGGATCAAATCATTTCTTTCAAAGTTATTAGTGCAAAGTTTGAGCTTTCCTTTGTTCTATGACATATTTCTTGTTGATAAAAATATTTATAGAGCTCAGAAAAAATAAGCTGTATTCCCACTGAATTTTCTCTTACGGTAATGATAATACTATCCTGCATTTGTTCACCTACTTAAACTTACACAGTATTAAAAATAATTTTTCAAACTGGACTTTTAAAGTAGTATTTTTTCCATATAAAAATGTTGACACTCATTTGTCATAAATG
The DNA here is from genome assembly GCA_004027375.1 of Macroglossus sobrinus. Classification (NCBI taxonomy): domain Eukaryota; kingdom Metazoa; phylum Chordata; class Mammalia; order Chiroptera; family Pteropodidae; genus Macroglossus; species Macroglossus sobrinus. Next base: position 28,899 of record PVKZ01000978.1, on the reverse strand, counting down.
CAACAAATGTTTACCTCAACTTGGACATTGCTCACGATTTTTGCTCACTTTCTTATCTATGAATGCCTTTCTGAAATAATGCCTACAGTGGTTAAATGCCCACTATTAAGTGTGTTAAAAAACAACAACCACAAATAACTCATTCAGGAATTTTCCTCTGCACTTCTGTTTCAAAGGCTAAGTGACTATTTTATAAGGGCTTGGCCATACCATTATCATCCGTGTTTCCTTAAGAAATTCTTAACTGATTTCATCTCCTGCTTATAAATTGCAAGCTTGTGAAACTCACTTTCTTCATTTCTAGTATCTTCTAATTAAGTCACAACCTTCAAGATAAACACATAGCTCATTTTAAGTGAAAAAAAGATTAATCAGTTCATTCTTATTTTCTACTGAATGTCTCAGAAAGACATTATTTTGTATACAGATGTATATATATTTGCATAAGAAAAAGACATCAACCTACCCATTCTCACCCAAGGGTATAGTGGCTCTCAGATTTAAATAATAACTGCATTGCCTTTCAGAGAAAAACAGGAGTCATAATTGAAAAGCTGGGGAATCTTTAGCTAGGCTAACAAGGCATGCTATTTTCTATAAATTAAAATTATAGGGAAGTAGATACGCATGAAGACAAAACAGCATACTAATGAATACATTTATTTGTGACCTTGTACATTTGGATGCATAGAGATTAGAACCTAAGTGCTATTTCAGGTAAGCTTTCCATCCAGTATTACCTTTGTACCTTAGAAACATTAGAGTGAAATGAACAATGGAGCCCCATGGAATGGAGTACTCTAATGAAACCTCACAATAGACAGAGCTAGTAATCGGCAGGTAGACCAGGGTCCTACTGTTTGCTTAGCCCTGATAAGCTTTCAGTGTCTCCTTTCCATGGGATGTTCTTGAAACATTACCTGGCCTTTTTTGTTCCTTTGTCCTTCTATAAATGGTTGTGAGCACTAGTTTTTTGTTCAGAGAAACAGTCACATAAAAACAATAGTTCCAGCCAATACATTCCTCTGAGAAGTAAAAGTGCATGTGTTACTCTGAAGAACTTCCAGGTGGCTAAAATGCCATCACCTCCTGCATTGCAATAAAATAAAGTGGAGCAATACATCTTACCAGAGGGAGGGACATTGATTCTCAATGACCATTATAACTATTTCTGTACTAGAGACTTCTGGGGAGGGCTCTGGTTGTTCTTAGAAGATTCTGTTCCTTGCAGTAGACCTCATCTCTGTATCATAGTCTACATGTAGTCTACTTTCACACCTAGTGTAGCAGATACCTCTGTGATATCTAAAGGGTTACTCTGGTTATTCACCAGAATACCACAGTGCTGACCAAAGTTGCAAATACCTAAGACAAAGAGTTCTCATCTTGTATAATGGCTTTTGTTTGTTAGAAGATTGTTTCTGTGCTGAGCAATAATAATTTCTGTCAGTCAGTTTTCGTTTTACTTGCTAGATTTGCATGGAATGTTTGTTCCAGAATTGCATGTGATTTTTAGAGCTTTGGAAAGAAACATAACTGGAAAATACTTTAAGAGATTTATTTGTCTAGCCTTTATAAGTTCTGGAGAAGGGTCAGATAGGCAACTCAAGACAGATTCTATGCATTTGTTCATTTACTCCCCACCTATTCATTGAGCATATACTATTCATCCAGAGTTAATATAGAGGTTGAGAGGTATCAGTGAACAAGACAAAATACTTGTGAGCTTACATTCTTATACACAAATATTTGACAATGATCTTTAGAAGAATTATGAGAATGGAATCTTTTCTCTCTTATTTTATCTATATTGTAATTGATATTTTCATGCATCTAACTGTATTCTCTCAGATTTTATTCACAGACATTGCCTCTTTTCAGTAGTCATTAAATCACATTGTGGTTTTGGTTTAACTATTTAGAAGCTTTCTTACTAAAACAAATTAAAAGGCAACAGTAATTAATTCAGTTCTATGCTTCTTTCCCCTAAGCTATTTTCAATTCTTATAACCTCTTTCTAGAACAATCTATTTTTTTACCTTTAATCACACTGTCAGTTTTCTACAATGAATGAAATTGAACATGATATATAGGATCTCATAGAAGAGTAATTTTTTTATACATGTTATCTAGAACACATACTAGGCTCAGTGGCTTAATTATCTCCCACATTAGTGCTATTGCTGAGAAATATTTACTTTGTGATTGACAGTAACCTCAGGTTTTGTGGGGGGTTTTTTGCTGTTTTTTTTTTTTTTAGCTTGAGCTTATAATTAGTTATTATTTTCTTTTCTCTTGCTGTGGAGCTTTTTTGTTCTTTTTTTTTTTAATTAAGCATCATGCTTTAATTTGGTGCTACCTTATAAGTGACTCTTCAGTCTACATTCTGAGGTTTGATCACTCCTCAGAAATTCAGATTGATCTATTCAAAGGTCTCCTTGACAGTGTCATGACATGGAAGTCCAAAAATATCTAAACCTTGATATGGACCAAACGGAAACAAACAAAAATCTTTGTTTCTCCTGTTCTTTTCATTTTTCTACCTCAGTCTCTTAACCCCAAAATTCATGTTTTTCATAATATTTTTCTTTTGTCCAAGCACTCTACATATATTTCATCTCCAATTCTATTGACTTCCCTTCTAAAAATACTCTAAATCTTTCCACCTCTTTCTATTTCTACTAATATAATCTTTATCCAAGCCCCTTCTCTTACTTGGTCACTTACAATCACCACACATCCGTCCAGTTTATCTCCTTGCACCCATTTTGGGCCCTGGCAATTTTTTCACCACAGAGAAATACAGTTATATTTTAAAGTTTAAATCAAATAATATTTTTTTCCATTTCAAGTGAAAAAATATTCTTTCTAGCCTGGCCTAGGTGTACTTTCTTGATTCCATTTCCTTCTACTAATTTTCTTTCCCACCAAACTACAACCACAGACCGTCTTTCTGTTCTTCCCATACAGCAACGTTATTTCACATTAAATCTGCCTTCTGGAATAGGTCTCACCCTCATCTTTGCACAGCCAGTACCTTACTATCTTTCAGATCTTAGTATAAATGTCACTTCTTCAGAGAAGACTTTTTAAAACTTCCAATAAAAAGTAGTTATTCAGTCATTATTGCATTACTCTATTTTTTCTTCATGACATTTACTTCTTATTCATGTCTTTGTATCCATTTATCTGCATGTTGTTTGTCTTTTCAAACTAGAGTATAAGTTCTGTTGAAGCTAGAGACTTTTTTTTCTTGTTCACTGTTATATCCCTAGATCGGAGGCTACTGCCAGATCAAGCGTATAGTAGCCATCAAGAAGTATTTGATAAATAAATTTTATTTTATTTTGATTTTGTCATCCTGTCTTACTACTATTTGGAAGCCAATTGTAACTTTACTCGTATTTTTCTGAGTATTGGCAATCCTACCAATTTCAATTTCACCTGGGAACCTAATAAGGAATTCCCAATTCCTTTGTCTTGGTCATTAATGAGATATTGAACTGAGGAGGAAAAGGTGAATCTCGTGGGGATACCATTCAATATAGTTACTTCAAAACATTTCAAACCTCCTAGTCATCAAAAAGAATCGCTCTCACAAATGGCAGGCTATCCAGACCCAAATTTTCGATAATCAAAATATTAAATTTTCTAATGTTGTATATTATTTGAAATTTTTAATGAGGTTTTTTGTTTTGTTTTGTTTTAATACTTACGTCAGCCTGGGATAATCGAATGTTAGGAATGACTTATCTCAGAAAGTCACCTCAATGGTGTAGTTCTGGGATTCCAAATGGTACATTGACTCACATTGGCTCTGGAGACTTGACCTCTTGCTTATGCTTATCTTATGTCATCTTTGTACTTGGTTATTGGATATGCTAGCTTTCACATCTGGATGTTGGCATTTCTCATTTTTCCTACTGATCCCATTCTTTCCTCTAACCCATGCTTCTGCTTTTTCCATATGAATTCACTTTATACATCAGGGCTTTTATTTTCCACAATTTCTCTCTCCATCTTGGTCTTAGTTTTTCTCTGGAGCTTTTCATTTTGGAGCTAGAAAGCTGTGATGATCCCTTTGGGTCTACTGTGAGGTGACTTATTTTCACGTATAACATAAAGATGACAGTCCTCTGCCCTGTTATTAAGGGCAGTGGTATGAAGGCTCCTTCTTTTCTGGGATGCTGGTGACACTGATGACAGTTTGTTGTGCTAGTTCTAATAACTGACCTTCATGAATAAGAAAATTTGGAGAATGAGACAAGAACAGAGGCCTTCAACTCACTTAGACTTGTTTCTATTGAGACAATAACCAACTTATCCAAAGTCACCAAAAAAACCCCAAGATATTAAACAAACGTTTTCTTACCTCCTGGACTTGCCACACACAGAGTTACAATTTAGTGGGCATGGAACACTCTGAAAGAACTGTGATTGATTTAAGAACCAAGAGGGTGCATGGCAAAAATACGGTAGTCTACTTTCAATCACATTTTTGTTTTCACTTTTGTAATGAGAACTTCATTCCAAGAAAAGCAGTTTAGAGCTACCCAACTTTCTCTGAGTCAGCTGAGAAGATTATTGGACTATGAAAACAACAAGGCTGAAATGACCAATTTTTTAAAAGTCAAGACATTATTGCTAACTACTCTCATCATGTTGTGCATTAGATGTCCAACACTCATTCATCTTTTATAACTAAAACTTTATACCCTTTGTCCAACATTTCCTCCTTTCTCCCTTTTGCCCCCCACTCCCTCCTGAAACCAGATCAACTGCAGTGATCTTTTCACACATGTACATGTAACAAAACATCAATGTACACATATATCAGAACATTAAGTTATATACTTGAAATATGCATGACTTTTATATGTCAAAGTTATCTCAATAAAGTTTTTTTTTTTTTTAAGTTAAGGCAAACATTGATAATTTAGAGACCTGTAAAAACTTTTATGGCTGTCTGCTTTTTATTTCTGGATATAAATTCAGGTCCACAATAAATATAAAAGTTGTCTGAGAGACTAGTTATTCTACCTGGGTAAAGAGATTGACTTTATAATTCTCTTTAATCAACATACTGGGGAAGAGAGGACAAGATAGTAAGAGAGAGAGAGAAATGTGTGGAGAGGCTGAGCGATTCAAAGAAGTAAATAAATAGAGAATGGATTGATTAGGTTGACTAGTAATGGGGAGAGAGACTCTCACATTTAGTTCATGGATGCCAATATAAACCACACTTGAAAAAAAATGATTGGGTGAATTAGAAGCGTACCTTACATTATTCCTTATTTTTTCATTAATTTATTCATTTAACATTTTTATAGTACTATGTGCCAAGTTTTCTCCTAAGTACTAAGAATAAAAAAATGAATGTTGTGGTTTTTGACCTCAAAAAGCTCACAGTTCAGTGGAAACGTCAGACTTTTTTTTTTTTTAATATAATATATATGTAATGTCAGGAAAGAAGCACTATAATAACAATATGTAGGTGATGTTAAGTGGTCATTCAATAAGCATGACATACATGCCTCCCCCACCCCCACCCCGAACTCCCAAGATTATAATGTTGAATTGAGACATTCAAGAGTCACTCAACACTACTATAGGAGAAGGCCTGGATGTTATAGGAAAATAGAGTTTCTACAATTTTAAACTCAGAGAATTCTGGTTTGTGGAGTCAGAGAAGAGTTAAGAATTAACCTGACCAAGAAAGATCCCAGAGAATTAAGCAAATGAAGCTTCCTTGTGGAAGGGGTGTCAGGAAATGGTCATTAGACTATGTTCTCTGGTTATATCAGTAGCAAACGGCTACTTGATACTATTAAGAAAAGGAGGGAAGAAGGCATTCAGAATCACCCAAGTCTCCTCCATTAGTATCATTCCTTAAAGAGTTTCTGATGCTGTATCCACAAAGGGCCAGACCTTACTGTTGGTGAAAGATTGCACAATTTTGCCCAGATATCTCAGACTCTCAATACTCATCCCTAAAAGCCTCTTAAAGTGGCATTGGGGAGGGAAAATGATCTCAACATCCATTCTGAACAAATAGGAAATTGCTTTTTTTAAGGTCTGATCTGAAAGACGTATACCTCCTCTCCCATAGGGTACACCCCACACTACTCAATTTATCTGTGTCAAAAACTCCAAGGGCTGAATTGATTGTTCTATAAATTGAACCTCGGGTTCCACTCTGAGTACTTGAAATGTGACACTCCATCCACTAAGCCCTCCTGTTTGGGTTGTTTTTCAATTCTGATATGTTGAAATATTTCTGCAGCCCTGGTACTGTCTCTGCCTGGGTCAGGAAATGCAGTTTTGATCAAATCTTATAATAATATGGGGAGATGTTGAAGATTAATGCCGATTGATAATCCGAACTGCCAGACAGTGAGATACAGAGGAGAATTTAATAACCTAAGAATGGTTACAGAAGAGTGTGGTTTCATTTTCAGCTGTCTCTTTCATGTACTTGTTTCCAACCCAGGGTGAGTTTTGACGAGGGCCACTCCTGGGACAAGTATGGTTTCACCTCAGTTCCTCTCTTTGTCGACGGGGCTCTGGTGGAGGCAGGAGTGGAGACCCAAATCATGACGTGAGTACTTCTTTGCTTTGGTCAAAAGGAGCCCAGAGACCTGGTTTCTACTTCCAAAGAGGCCAGGAGCCCTAAACCATAGTACTTCCATCTCTGGGCCAATGTTTCCTCATCTGTTAAATGTAAATATTTTTGCTTGCACCACCAATCCAACAGCCTACTGACAGGGTTAGCAAAGCTAGACTTCTAATTGAAATGTTAAGGTTTCTCATGGAATTTAAACTAGCATTATCACAATCAATATATAAAACTTCAAAAAGAAAGCTAATGTCTTTAGATGTGTTTCTCTGTTTTCAGAAGTTTAATGAGGGACTAGGGATTGGGACAGAGGGAAAAAAACAGCCAACATACTAAAAACAAGGAATATTTTAAGAGAAACTCCCAGAGTCGGTAACACACACACACACACACACACACACACACACACACACACACACACACACAGTTGTTCTTGTTCGTTCTTGTTCTACTTTGATTTGCTGTGAAAATTTTCTACACTCCTTAACAGTGCAAATAGGTTGTCAGGATATACATCTTAAAGCTAAAGCTGTAAAAAGCTCCAACATTAAAGAAAATAATAATTTGACACTGTTTTCTAAAAGTGTGTCAATTTTTTTTTACTGGGTGTTTTTATTGTTTTTAGTATATCAAATTTTAACTCCTAAAAAGTTGATTACCTGTGCATGTGCATGTGTATGTGTGCATGTGTGTATGTAGGGGAATATGGCGAATAGTTATGGTAACCCTCCAGCAGTCAACACCAACCCCCACCTCCCCTACTTCTGTAATAACAAATAGACGCTATTTGTTAAGCTGTCAAATCACTTATTAAGAGTAAACAATATTGAATGCAAGTTTAATTGTACAAGCCATAAACAATACTTAAGATATAGTATATTATTAATGTGTACAGTTTAAAGCTTCATCATTTGGTGGACACACAGTAACAATATGTAGCATAAGTATAGGTCCTAAATGTTCAAAGGCAGTATAATAATTTTTTTTTCAAAAATAGAAATTTGGTAAATATATAGATATATATATGTATGATGAATATATATGCAAGTACCAAATAAATAGACATGTAAAATTGTATATATACATAGAGAGAGAGAAAGATGAGAGAAATACAGTGAGAAATAAATCCCAAGGATTTAGGGTCTTGTCAAGACCTTTGTAAAGTTATACTATTAAAAAAAATAGTGCTACCTAATCTTTGCCAGATACTGTTCTAGATGAATAAATCAGAGAGAAATTCCTCTTCTCTTGGAGTTTGCATGTTTGCACTTTAAATAAATGTGTTATAAAAATAGCATGTTACTCAGAATACTATGCTAAGAAATTCAAAATAGTTCTAATGAATTCTAGGAAGTAAACAGAATAGTAAGGACATCGACATCATTTTTCATGAAGCTCTTTGACCATGAGATGATTTTTCCAAACCATTTCTCATCCTTCACTTAATCACTAGCTATAAAAAAAAAAAAAAAAAAAAAACAACTTTCTCATTTCTAGGACTTCTGACGTGGGCATCAAAAAGTTTAAATATTCGGTTCTAAATTCTGTAAGAAAACGTACATTCAAGAAGGTTTTGCAATCTGCCTGAATTTACCAAGCCAGAGGTGGCTGCTCATCCCATCCAAATCTGACATGGTCCTAGCATCTTGGGTAACAGTAAAAATTTACATGGTCCTAAGGTCAGGCATTCCCTGTTTCTCTATCAGAGAGACATACTGGTTCACCTTTTGTTTTGCTTTCTTCCCATCTAAGAATGTGATTTGTCCTGCATTCTCTTGTATGAGTCCTATTCGTACTCACTGCATGCTTCTCTTGGGCATCACTTCAAACAATATTACATGTACACTGATCTCTACATGGCCTGGCTTTCCCTAGCAAGTTTAAGGCCACAGTTTAAATTGGGTATTCACCTGACCTTAAATGTTAATTTTTTTTCTCAGCTTCAGATAGGTTTAGGCAGTCACATGGGTATGAGGGAAACTGACCTCAGGGTCAAACCATTTACTGCAAAGACTAGATAGCAATCCCATTTCCCTTTCCTCACTGCTCAGTGCCCTAAGAGCATGGCAGAGCTTCTGCTTCCATGTCTACCTTGTTTATCGAGATATTTCAAATGCTAGTAAATAGAAAAGGAACTAGAATAGTGCATGATTTTCTTATATGAGATTTGGGATGAGAGGTATTTGTTATTTCATGAAATTAAGATGCATTTGGGAGCAGTTGTTCACCCAAGTATACACAGTTCAGGCTACCTATTTTTAACTTTCCATTGCATTCAGAATTTCTCCAGTATGAAAATGATATATAAGTTTTGCTGTGGCTCTTCAGACAGCCAGAAAAGTAAGTTCTGGAAGGATTGTCAAGAGGCAATTTCTGTTTCCGTCCTAGATTTTAAAAGAACTTTTAAACCAAGCGGCTTGCTAAGGCTGACCAGTGCTTTCCACTCATGAAATGGCAATGACAAGGACTGAATCAGGAGTCCAAACAAAAATTTACATATTCCTTAGAGAATGTGAGGAAAGGGAGTCCATTTGGGGACAAAATGTTTAACTTTGCAACTTATTAATGATGTAGGCAATTTGAATTCTGTATCCTTTCTTTCACTGCCAACCCTGACTTTGTAGCTCAGCGATAGTCAGTGAGGAAGAAGAGCTAGCATATTCATATTAAGGTTTTACCACATCATCTCATTACCTTCATTTGATGGATTTAAATATTTAACAGTTTGTGATTGTTAATTTTAGTGTCCTTGACTGGACCACCATAAAGTGCTTAGAAATTTGGTAAAACATTATTCTGGATGTTTCTGTGAGGGCATTTTTGGATAAGATAAATGTTTAAATCAGTAGACTAGGTAAAGCAGATTGCCGTCCCTAATGTAGGTGGGCCTTGCCCAATCAGTTGAAGGCCTGACTAGAACAAAAAGGCTTACCTTACCCTTCCTCGAGCAAAAGAGACATTCTGCTCCCTAGCTGCTTTTGACCTGGAACATGGCTTTTTCTTGCTTTTGGACTTCAACTGAAACATTCTCTTTTCCTGAGTCTGAAGCCCGCTAGCTTGCAGACTGGCACTACACCATTGGCTGCCTTGGGTGTCCAGCTTGCTAACTTACCATGAAGATTTTCAGACTTTGTGTGTGTATCCTATTTATTCTGTTTCTCTGGAGAGCCCTAATAAACAGTTTAGTTTATTCATTCAAAAACATTCAATAAACTTCTAATATGTTTCAGATGTCTTGAGAAGTATTAAAGAGATAAATACATTACTTTTTACCTTTATGGTGCTCTCAGGCCAATGTGTTGGGGAAAGTGGTGATACTCTAATCATCCAGGAACCCTAGTTATATAATCAGGATATGAGTAGAGGGAAGTGAAGACTTCACACGTACAAAAGTTGGCCATTGGGTTAGTCTGGAAGTTTTCATAGAACTTCACCAGCAGAAAACTGATTAATAGATAATAAAACAAATGCTTGAAGAAAGCACAAATTTTTAATAGTTTTGTTGAGCATTCTAGGCTCAGTGCCTGAATGGGATATTGGCACATAGGTGGATGTCAATAATTACTTTTTGAAAGAATCAGTTATTTCAAGGCAAATGGCAGAACACAAACAAGAAAGAACCATGAAAGAGCATGACTCAGTGTTAAGGGTTTGAGACTGTGCAGGGTCTCAGGTTATATTTAAAAATTTGACCTGTATCTAGACTATATTCTTGACATTGAAAATGTGATAACACCACTCTTCTTCTAAAAACCCATGGAGGGCTTTCCATTGCCTTCAGTATAAAGTTCAATTTCACTTAATGGCCTGCAAATATCTACACTGACCATTTGCCTGGGACCTCATTTTTGGCTTCCACGCTCTTACCACCTTCTTTTGATCCACTGGTGCCTTCCTGATCCGGGATCTTTGTCTGTATATTTGCCTGGAATATGCTTGCCTCCTCCCCTGCCCTCCCACACACACATAGAAAACCCAATTTCTAAATATCTTTCAGGTCTCAGCTTAAGTATCAGTTCTTCTAGTGTATCTTCCTTTAGCCCATCATATTCTATATGCTGTCCTAGCCCTATATTTGTTTCTTTTCATGACACTTTAGGCAATAAATATTAGTGAAAATGGTATTGTTTCTTTAGTAGCTTCCCCTTCCACATTTATCCACCCTTAAGACAGACAGACACACGTGTGTTTGCATAAACACGCACATGCACTTGACTTTAAGTTTTCAAGAGGGAGGATCTTTGTGTATCTTGTTCTTTGAGTGCTGTATGTTTTTCAGTTTTGTGCTAGCCCTGAGGATTTAACAGTATATATGTATTGAATGAATGAATGAATGAATGAGTGACTAAGTAAATAAATTAACCAGTGAATCATACCTAATAATCTTACCAGTGTTGTGATCATGGTGAGTTCTCTAGCCCATGGCTCTAGCATTTTAGGAAGTTGATTACAGATCCCTAGAAATTCTGAAGTGCTATGGTCAGAATCCAGTAGTTGTAAGGTATGGTGCTGGAGGCTGAGTAGGAATCAGAGCTGTCTGTGTACAGAGGTTTGTATAGGGGGTTGATAAAGCAGGTGGGTGGAATGGTCTGTGGGCACAAATGGGCAGGTAGAGAATGAGGACCCTTCTGCGAATAATTTCTGATTTCCTCTATCTTCCCCAAGAATCTGTCCAGTTTCTACTTCTCCCAAAGCCCAGAGCTCAGGAGCATGGAATCTTGCATAGCTGTGGCTCTGCAGGGGTACTGATGTGGGAGAAACAGTCACAACTTACAGGCACGGGGAGTGCTTGCTCTTATTGCTCCTTTTTCTGCTGTCTTTTCAAATATTATTTCAGCATCTCCCTGGTAACCTTGACAGCAACCATCTAGTCTAGCCTAATTCACAGTGAAATGTGACCATTCTTATTACTTAGGGCGGAGGATAGGGCTAGATTATTGACAAGCTGGAGGGCCCATTGCCATCTCAGGCAGTAGCTCTCCAGCTGATAAGAAGCCTGTGGCGGTTAGAGCACTTGGGTTTCTGTCGTCCACTCTTTCTTGAAAGGTTTGCCCCCAGATTAGCACTTGAAGGAGAGCTCTGTTTTGCTTGGCTCACAATTGGAATCAGATGGAAGAACACAGTTTTCCTGTATCCTCAAAGCTACATTTGGAAGTTTTTATTTTTATTTTTTTGATATGAAATGTTTGAACTTATTGGCTGTGATTTAGCTGATCTTTTACAGAGGCCTGGGAGAATGTAACAGCCTCCCCGAGGTGGACAGGAGAGGTGGGGGTGTGCAGAAAGAGTAGCTACAAAGCTTTGTGGCTATGCAAAGAGGAAGGAGGGGGGCATTCTGGGTGGGGAACCAGTGTGAGCAAACACGGAACAGTAGGAGTATGCCTGGCCTGTAGAGGGGAGAGTGACAAGGAACACAAAAGCAGAATGTATGCCTGCATAGGGGCTTTTGGATTAAACTGGGATATACTGGAGGCTGACACTGATATAGCGATAAAAAAAGGCGTATTTTAACTAATGGATGCTTATATGAGATAGGGTGGTGATTTAAAGTGTGTTTTGGAGATCAACACTCCAGGGACAGTGCTTAGGTTGCCACTTACCATACATGTGACCTTAAATGCTTTACTTACCCTCCCTTTTAGCTCATTTCCTTTCCTGGATGTAAGAATTAAGTGAAATAACCTCCAATGAGGGACATTAGAGATGTTTGTTATCTTTAGTCTAATGATCAAGAAATGGGCCACCTGCAGGGAAGAACTTTGGCCAACTGGAGCCGAGGTTAGCAAACTTTTTTGTAAAGATTTTTGACTTTGCTGGTCACAGGGTCTTTGTTGCAACTACTTGGCTCTCCCATCTAGTGTGAAAGTAGCCAGAGACCATACATGATGGATGGACATCAGTTTCACTTATGAAAACTGGATTTGAATTTCATATAATTTTCACATGTCATAATATACTGTTCTCCATTCATCCCTCTTCCCTCTCCCACAATCATTTAAAATATAAAAACTATGATTAGATTTTGTGCCGTCCAAAGCAGGTAATGTCCAGATTTGTCTAATGAATAAGAGTGTACATGGGGCTTAATCCACTGTGTATATGTCATCAAAATGTCATCAGAATTTTTGACACAGTTTCTACAAATTCCCCTTACCTATAAACTACTTTTCCAGTTGTACCCTCTTATGAAGTATTGAAAAGAAAAATCATCTGAAATGGCTTAGAAGCCTCATTTCTGATCCAGATCATATAGACAAGTCACACCTCTTTCAAGAAGCCCTGCACAAGTCATCCAGCTCTTTCTCATTTCTTTTCAATAAATTCCTATCTGAAGCCTGGGGGTTTGGCTCGCAGGTATATTTAGTTTGGTTTGCACTTTTTTTTAATGGAGCCATTATTTGCCAAGTTAGAAACATCTGGCAGCGTTAAGCCCAAATACCCATAGTTCAGCAGCAGTCTGCTAGAATGGCATGGTGGCTGCCCACTTTTGACTGGACATGCAACTTCTTGCCCCATCTCTTACCCAAAGTACATGCATCTTCTCCTGTTGCTTCAGCTCACTCATTGTTTGTTTAAGTTGCCCTCCCTGCCCCTGTAAGATTTTGAAGTTGTGATACCCAATATAAATTCTGTACCCACAATTTCATACCTATATTGTTTTCTTACAGTCTTTTTTGGAAAATTTTAAAAAATACAGTTAAGTGCACAAAATAATGTCACAAGCACCTGTGTACCAACTACCTGGAATTAATAAATATTAATGTGTTACCACTTTGATTTTAGATTTTAAAAATAGATAGACAGGTATCCCAAGGAAAGTTGGTTTTCTCAGTATTGCCCATTTTCAGACATTTTCCTGATTTTCTCCACAGATCTATGACTGCCATGAATTTGATACATATTCTGCTAGTACATGAGTTGATATATTTAGTATATATTTAATTATTCATAGAAATATAGGTGATATTGCTTTAAGTGTTTTTAAAATGTATAATTTATCTAAATGCTATCATTCTCCTATGTGTGTCTGTCACTCAATATTATTCATCTTGGCATATACTCATCTGGTCCAGAAACTTTTAATGCTACATGGCATTCTGTCATATGAATATGTACAATTTATTTCTCTATTCTACTATCGATGGACGTTTAGGTTGTTTCTGGTTTTGCATTATTACAAACAGTATTGTCCTACCTTTGTACATACCTCCAAGTACATACATAGAAGTTCTCTGAAATACATGCCTACAAGTGGACTGGCATGATGAATTGGCATTGTCACCTTTATTTTGCTCCTTTTTCAAATTGTTTTACATATTGCTCATCGTTGCAGTTAGAGTGTAGGTCTTTTTGAGTCTGTAAAATTCATGAGGTTTGCAAATGTCTTATTCATCATCTCCTACAGCACTGAACACGAGGTTTGTGCGTAACTGGTGCTTAGCAGACATATGGTGAGTGAAAAATACTATTGGACTGGACCTCAAATTATTTAAGGGAAAGGGGTAAATTTTATGCTTTTTCTGACATTTTTAGCTCTTAGTTCAGGATTTGAAAAAAGTAGGAGACTAAGAAATATGATGACATAGAAAAACCAGATGTTCCTCATTCTACTGCTCTCTTACAGCTCTTTTAATTACCATATACTTCCTCCTTTCTTAAACCCATCTCTCCCCCTTGTTTTTATCTCTTAGATTCTCCTTCATCACCCAACTCCTAACTCATCTTTCAAAGATTCACAGACCATAATTTCTAACCTACTGTTATGAACTTTAAGCTTTCAAACACATTGAAGAAGCATATTAAGCTTTGAGAAAAGAGTCAAAGTTGTTTGGACATAGAATGATTTCTTTAAATTCATTTTTAAAAATCAGCTTGCTTCTTTTTTTGCCTTTTCAGTTCCAATGCCTTTTAGTTTCTTAATCTTCCCTCCACCAACCTTCTGTCCACATACTTATTTGCAAGCCATTTAATCCCTGCCTCTGTCCACCATCCCATTGATTGTCGTATCATGTAAATAACAGGCTCCACTTGGAGGGTTCCTTTCTGTTCATCTCCTTCTTATTTCTATTAAGGTCTAGTTCATGTCCCAATTTCACTCAATACTGTATCCCTGGAGCTGCTGACCTCTTTTACCACTCATCCCATCTACACTCTAATGGGAAAACAATCAGGCGGCATGGATGCACACTGATAGCCTGGGATGTGGCCTGGATTTCTGGAGCCCGACAATTGCTGGCTGCTGATGGCTGACCTGCTCAGAACACTACTCTTTCTGCTTTTATTTGAAATCTGTCCTTAGCAGTTTCCTCTGTGGAAGCAGAGAGAAGGACTAATGGGGGGCAGGAGGCAAGAAGAGGCATAAGGAGCTTAGACCTTTCAGAGAGAACTAAACTTTTATAAAAATATCTATAAAAGAGGTCCAGTCAGGAGTCTACATGTGTCAAGTTTCTATTACAAGGACATTTATTCTATTTTTATTCAGCAATATGTATTGAGTGCCCACTACAAGGCAGGTGCTGTTCTAAGAGTTCTTACAGCTGGGCTAGGGTATAAACAATTAAAGTCTCTGCTGTGGAACATTTACGTTCTAAAGCTTCTCCCACAACTTAGAGAAGAAAGGTCAGGTTTGTATGAGGTTTACTTCAGTTCTAGTGTTCTTGGAATCTAGTCTACAATCCAGTTTTGAGGTTTGAATGATGGTGATGGTAGAGAGGGCTGGAGGGCATAGAGGAAAGAGGAGAATGAGGGGAGAAGGAGGAAAGAAAAAGGGGAAAGAAGAAGAAGAAAGAAAAAGAAAGAAAAGAAATGAAAGGAAAAGAGTGGGAGAGAGAGAAGATATTATCATAAATCCAAGATTTTCTCTAAGTTCCAAAGATTCTAACCCTGACTATGGCTTCAGATTATTGTTTATCTCTTCATCTGAGAAAGAACAGCATTGTCAATGAATGAAAAGGAAAGTCACAGATATTAAAGAGGGTGACCTCCAGTGGGGTTTTAAATTTTCTCACATATAGATTCTCATAGTGTTCAAAACTTTATAATGAGAATGTGTTATTTTTATAATAAGTAAATAGAAATCATTTATCAAAGTATACATTAAAAAAGTATCTCCCAGACAATGAAAAAGAGGGACTGCATTTGAGTGCATGTGGAGATTGTATGGGTCACATCTTCTCTATCTTTGAGGTTGTGACCCAAAGGAAGGGAGAGTCTTAACTAACTCCCATTACTTTTCAGCTCTAACTAGTTCTTTGAGTAAATTAATACTAAACCATTTCAAATAAACAGATAACTAGAACCAAATCAAAGACAAGAATGAAAAATTAGGCCCACTTGTAGAATGAAAATTCAGAAAATTGCTAGATAGTGGCTCCCGATGAAGCAGTGCTCTAAAAAATTTTTTAAGGTCATCTGGTTAATTTATGCTGCATTTGTAAGTTATTGTGTATTTTAAAAATTAATGAAAGATTTAATTATAGCAGGGTTGCCTGTGACCTTTTGTGAAATGACTTCATCATAAATCTGCAGGCATTTCAGAACTGTTTTCCAGGTTTATAATAATTTGCTCTCAAATTAACGACATCCAGCCAGAGAAAGGAATCGAGGCTGGGTAAAAGGATTGAGTTGGGATTTGCCGTTTCCTAGCAATGGCTAATTTTGAGTCCTGGACGGAGGTGGCGGAGAAAATGGTGTGTGACTCACCGGAACCCACAGAAGATTTAACTGTTTACTTACAGGAATGAAAAATAAATCCAATGTGTCAATGGGGGAAATTGCACATAGCCAGACTAGGTCATTGAAAAGTATTTGATTTGGGGCACATTTATTTTCATGTCAATGTGGAAGTGACACCTGGACCAATGAGAGAATTCTTCTTCTGCCCTGACACTTGAAGGAGTTCTCCTTTATTCATAAATTGAAGGTCTGTACCTGTCCTCCAGCTTGCTGGCCATCAATGAAGCCAAACTTAGACTTCATCCCCCTCATATCTATGACCTTCATCTACCTTAAGGGCTCAATGAGAACAGCTATGCTGTCCCTGGAGGGGAGCAGTCTCATTTTTTAAACTACCAAGTGATACATCCTTATGTGTGTCATTCTAATAATTTATTTGATCCAATAGAGTGAGGGGAAAGACTATTCAGAGGAATGACACATCTCAGCACATCAAAGAAAATCTTCTCTCTTGGAAGAAACTGGTGGTTTCATCCATGATTCAATAATGGTAGGCTAGAATTCAAAAACCCACAGCACCCTTTAGATACTGGAGTCTGAAAAAAAAGCCAGCAAAATGTAGAAAGTGGATTAAAGCCCTACCTAGTTAACTATAGCCCTTGTTGTGGTCACTTATCTACTCTGCATTTCTCCATCAGTTACTCACAATACTGTTGTCTTTTATTGTGCACCGTGACTCAACCTGAAGGCTGCAAAGGTTTCCCATGGAAAGCGTTTATAAAGAGTTAGGTTTTGGAAGGACTGGGAGAGAGAGTTGAGCTTTGGGAGAATTGGTTCTTGTTCTTTGTATTCTTGAGCAGGCCACTACCTTAACCGGGCCTTGGTTTTGCCAGCAAGCATGTGAAAAGTTTAATCCAAAAGTTCATCCCTGAAGACCCTCCCAGTGTAAAGACTTTATAACTCATTTTTCTTCTCTTCATGTCCCAGGGACTCCCAACAACAGGTCAAGTCAATTAAGATTGTCATAGTTCACGTTTGAGTATATAATACCCCAAATAGTAGATGCTTTAGACACTGAGACAAATAGGGCCATAATTGGGACTCTCTAGATACATCTTTGCAGATTTTTTTTGTAGTATATTTCATGGAAATATAAAAGCATAAGGCATAATCTCTGTCCATAAAATTCTCAGGCATCCAATAAAAGACATGAAGTCAATTATTATTATTAAGTACTATTATATAAAAATATTCAGTTTTAAATTAGTTTAAATTTATACTACATATTGTAACTATGTACAACACATTTAAACTTCAGAACTCTGTTAGGTGCTGTTTGCACATGAGGAAACTGAAGTCTAATTATTATGTGTAAGAAACTTTCCACAGGTCCAGGGTTGGGGCTCACATCTCTTCTATCTGATACCAACAACTTTGTGTTCGAGCACTTCATTCTACTGGCTCTCAGGCAGTAAATACAGTTCAAGCACTTGCGGTGTGTAAGGATTAGCTTATAGAAATTAAAATTAAAATCTAGCAAACAGGGTAAGATACTTATATACATATTCTATGACTTTTGATACCTAATGGTACTAATCAAAATACAGAAAAAAATGCTACAAAAATTTTGAGGAAAGAGGTATTTTTTCCCAAGAAAGGAAAAGAATTTAGGAGGAGGAAAGGTCACGGAGAGCATAATAGAAAAGTTAGCATTTGAATTGAGACTAAAAAGAACAAATCAAGAAAATAGAATAATCTCAAAATCATTAGAGTGTTATTTTCACATAATGCAAAAACCTACAAACAAAACACAAGGAGAAATGGAAGATTTGTATTATTTTAAGATAATATTTTTAAAAACTTCATGTAGAAACTACTAGACTAAGCAGTAAAAAGTTGGATTTTGGATATGAAAAATATTTTTAATTTTACTTAGAAGACCTTTATAAAACCCCCCTCTCAGCAAATACTTTTTTAAAGCAAACATTTTGTATATATTTTTTTAAATTGACCATATACTTGGCCACATGCAAGCTGGCTTATTTCAAAGAGCTTATATTATTGAGATCATGTTGTCACTAAACATTACAATTAGATAATTTTAAAATGAAATGATAAGGAAAATAAATTAAAGAAAAACATATGTTTGGAAATAAAAACTGGGTGATTTGAGATATTTTTGTTTCTTAAAGATGAAATCAAAATCATCACTGTGAAATATTTAGAATTAAAAAGCTTACCCTTTCTTTCTTCCCCCTCCCAAGAATTACTGCCTATATTTTACTTGAGACTTGCAAAATGGGTAGGAGTCAGACAAGATAAGATGTGGGGAAAGGCATTTAAAGCAGAGGAAAAGCAAACACTAGGAAATCATGCTTCTTTTAGTGAAACAAAATGGAATTCTGTTTGAGCACAAGTAAAAAAGATAAGTAGCAGGAGTTAATACTACATAGGTAGATAGAGGCCAATGCAGGAGTCTTTTGAGTCAAAATAAAAGTTCTCAGCATGATTCATGACTAAATCTTGTAAGAGTTCAAGGATAAGAGTAGCTACCTTAGGAGTTTTCTACATAAAAATTGAAGTTTCAGAAATGAATAGAATTGCCAAGGTCAAGGGTAGGGACAGAGAAGAAAGAGGGTTAAGTTATGAGAGTCAGAGATGGGAAGTGGAAGATGAGGAAGCAAAACTTTAGACTTGGGATACTTAAGGACTGCTTCTAAAGGGAAGTATCATTTAAGGAAGAGCTTGAAATGGGATCTGGGCAGGCAGAGAAATAAGGAGAATGTTTTTAGTGAAGAGCATGGCCAAAACAAAGTGTAAATCAGGAATGTGTGTGTGAGTGCCAGTGACTCAATTAAAGATTCTACAGCTATTATCATTAGTGCATGTGCATGTGTACACACATGCAAGTATCTATGTAGTGTAGGCATTTGTACAAAGGGCAATAGACTAATTTGGCTAGAACAAAGAAGAACGAAGGAAGAAAAGTTTGGAAAGTTATGTGAGGTTCAGATCAGGGATGAAATGCTAGTTCTAGGAACGTAGGCTGTATTTTGGTACCATAGTTTTTAAATAGGCACATAGTGTCATTGGAATAATGCTTTAAGACAGCCATCTGAGGTTGGAGGTCTCTGGAAGCAGGTGTCATGAAGATATTGATATTTGGATATGGATATTTGGTGTGGACAAATGAAAACAGTGAGGAGGCAAGAGGTATTGAGAGCGTGGATTACAGTCTTCAACAGTAGGAAGTGTGGCCAGCAACATCTTTGGCTGCACATGAATGCCAACTTGAATCCCAGCTCAACCTTGATCTTGATCATAGCCTTAGAGCTCAGTTTCTTCATCTGCTTTTTCTGTGCCTCTGATTCTCAGGATATTGTATAGAAGATTCAGAGTGATAATCACTGTGGAATATTTAGCAGAGTCCCTGGCATTCGATAAACATGCTGTCAGTGGTAGCTTCTATTTATTATTTATTATTATTATTATTATTATTATTATTATTACATCATGGAAACAGAACTCAACTGGAGTTGGTGAATGTAATTTTGTAGACTTGTAATGAAAAAGATTGTCAGGCTGGAGGTTAAGAGAGAGCATCGAGATGAGGGCTGAGTCTGCTGATGCAAAGGTTTCTAACCTGAAGATTGAAAGTCCAATTGAGTCAATAACAGAAAGAAGAAAGTCAGAAAGGAAATGACAGAGTCAGCTTTGGCCTTGGTCTGTTTCTTAAGATATTTTTCAGGCAGATAAAGATGGGAGAGTTGGCAGTTAGAAGACCTCAAGATGTGGGTCCCAGAGTTACAGAGGAAGATAAGGGAAAGGAAGTACGCACGAAGCAGGTCGATGACAGCTCAGTGTTATCTAAGCTGAGTTTAATCAGCTGTTTTTCCACAAAAGTCAGTCTGCACTGAAGGCCCCCTCATCTAACTCACCAAGCACTGTTTGATCTTTCTTCTGTACTTTCTAGTGGCTTCCTACTCATAAATTCTCATCCTTTTCTTCTCTGAAGTGTTGTGGTCCACCACTCTCTCCTTGAAATTCCTCTCAGGTTTTATAACTATGTATAAAAATTGGAATAATTGGAGATGGAAAAAAGATGCAGGCCACCAAGCAGGAGAGAATCAGCTGACCCAGAGGTGCTTTCTGGTAAAGAGAAAAACATCTTTATAGAGTTTACTCCTCTAATTGCATTTAGTGTGGCATTGTTTCCACCTAAATTATAGCAATTATATACCAAGATCTCCCTTTGAAATCACTTAGTTAATGAGTAGGTAACCCTCTTTGTGTATGGAATTCTAATGAAGTCTTTTATTTTTGTGAATTACCACCCTCCCTCCAATTAATCACTGTTCTCCCCACAAGGCTTACTCAGGTCTGGATGGTGGATTAGAGAAGGTTTATTATTTAGGGCCCTAGCAGATCACAGTTGTTTGTGAAAATTCTAGCATAGTCCCAGATAACCAGGGGCAGTAAAGCTGCTGCTATTTTTTTCTCCTGAGAGTGTTTTCATCCTTCTAAACCTCAAAGGACACACCACTCAGCCATGTTCTTTGGCCCAAATAAAGGGCAGATAAAGCTATTACCCCAATTTTTGAAGAAGTGAATGATTTGATAGATTAATTCTATCTATTAATCAACCCAGGACTATTTATTGAGTATCTGTTATATGAATGAAGTGCCAGTGGAGACAAAGATCAATGACTCTAGATAAATCCTTTGTGTATGGGGTCACCAGGAGATAGATAGCTTATACACTTGGAGGTAGACATGGGGATTGAAAGAAAATAAACACTTGGAAATTGTCTTTAAAGGGCTACATTCCATCTAGACTATTTCTGCATCCCATCTTTTGAGGATATATGTCAGTGATTAAAAATCACCTTCTGTAAGAAAGCTTGAGAGGTGAAGTGATTGATTCAAGGTCACCTAGCTAATTTAGTGGCAGATGAGGAGTAGGAAGAGACAAGTCAACTATTTCTTTGTCTAGTACTATTGCTGTCATGCCCAGACCACCTTTATTTTAGAAGCTAAACTATAACACAAGAGCTATAAATGTGACCAAAGTCACATTTATGGCATATACATTTAGCAGTAGAAAAATTTTTAAAAAGAGATGGTCTCTTAGGTTTGTGGTACCCCAGAAGAAGGTGATTGTTGAGTGGAGCCAGAAACTTTCATAAAAAAATCTGAGTGGCAAGATAAAAAGAAAAAGAAAACCAGAAGTAATAAATTTTAATTGATTTTTTTTCTAAAAATCCATATAGTGAGAAATGACTTAGAGAATTCATTTATTTTGCCCCGTGGTTGGGAGCAACTTTTTCAGGGGAACAAAAGTATAGGCTACCTATTTCAAGACAGTCATCTGTATTTATGTATGAGGTAACTACTTTCTCCAATGCTCTGTAGAAGATACACATGCATGTGCACGCATGCACACACGCACACACGCACAGCCCCTGCATTTGAGGTTAGGATGTAACTCAAAGAAAAGGGTTTTTGAGCAGGACCTTGGGTATAATTCTGTGGGGTTCCAGAAGTAAGAATGATGGTGATGGTGTTGTCCATTGAGATTCTCAATATTTTCACATACATCAACTCACATCTTAAGGGTTGGACTATGCTGGTAAAACTATACTTTGAGTTAAAAAGTGGGGCTAGAAATGCATTTCTGAAGAAGGAGGTCAGAATAGTTTATCTTGGTAATTGCAAAGAAATAAGACTGTGGATGATGACAATGGATTTGGCCATGCTAGGAATTAGCTTTTTTTTTTGCCAAAGACTTAAAAGTGAAGCCACCATCTAGAATTGCCTTATTCCATTGACACTTGAAAATCAGTTGGACTTTTTTTTTGTCAAGCAACTACTGTTGAAAGCTTCGATAGAGTACAAAGAAGTATAAGACTCCTTTTCAGCTTCTGGAGCTTTCTAATTGATTGATAAAAATTTAACAAACAATACAAGCAGATGAAGAAATTCTGGCTGAGTGATCTAGAGCAGTGTTTCTCCAGGGGTGGTCCTGGCACCAACAGCATCAGCATCACCTGGGGATTTATTAGAATAGTAAGTAATTAGGCACCTAAAACATACTATTCAGGAAGTTCAGGGGTGGGACAACTTAGGTTTAATAAACCTTCTGGGTGATTCTGATGCAGACAGTGGAGACACTCTGGTCTAGAGATAACAGGACCATTTGAACTTCTGAGGAAAGAGAGCTCATTGTTGCTGGAATAGTTACAGAAGACTTTCTGAAAGAAGTAGCACCTGATTTGGGAATCACATTATCCTTTTTTAGGATGTTCAATGTCTTTGGTTCCTCTGCCCTACCCATCTCTTGAGTTTTCATACTTAATTAACATATGAACCACTTCATTTTCCCAAAAGATACTACAAGTGAGATGAGTATACTGTGCCTATTTTATTGGTGATAAGCTTCTTAACTTTAGAGGAACACTTCCAATGGATGAGAAACTTTTATCTGGAAAATTGATTTTTAAAAATTATTAATTAAAAGCAGTCTTGGCTTTCTCTTTTTTTCAATACAGAACCAAGTGGACCTTATCAGTATTTATTACCCCAAAGTGATGGACATGGTTTCTGATGATGCTCACCCTTATTTCTCTGCTGGGTGCTTGCTTCCACAGATCCTATTGTGAATTTTAATCTCTGTCTAAGGGTAGTTATAAAAAGGAATGAGAAATGCTTGAATTTGTTAGCTCTTATTTTATCTTCTGCTTAGTCTGCTGTGTTTCTGCCATTTCCTCAGATTCCATGAGCTATAATAGAAGAAAAATGAGTGAATGAAATATTGAAGAGAATCAGGGAAGCCAGATCTATGCAAAAGAGAGACCCTGTGTCAGAGTCAATTATGCCACATATGAGGGGGCCCACAATGGACTTTTTCCCCAGGACTGGAGAGGTGGGGAGTACATTAATGTTTGAAGCTTGTTAAGAGGTTTTATCCCACTGATTTTAGTTGGGGTCTGATTAAAAAATGAGCCAAGCTCATAATCCTAACATTAGATGTTTAAAATTTTCATCTTGCATATGGAAGTGACCACATGGGAGAGAAGACTCACACATACCTAAGTGAAAATATTAATGTCTCAATTTACAGTTTTTGGAAAAACTTGGTATACACAGTGTATGAAAATCTTGGATAGAAGCCCAAGAAATATAGATGAAAGGAATGTACATGCCAAGAGTGCAGAAGAGAAGAATCTGAATTTGTCCACATGTCCTAACTGGGACCCTTTTTGCATTTAGTCCTGAAATGAGTGCTCTCTGAGATCATAAACAGATATCCCAAAGAGTTGGGAAGACCAACAACATAGACATTCTCAGATGCTTAAGTGTATTAGGCCATAAATTCCCCTCAACAACAGCCCTGGGAAATGGTTAAGCCTGAACTTGAAGTTCTGTGCTTACTAACTCTTGAGCATTCTTTTTCTCTACAGGCAGCTTGGTTTATTAGAAAGATCTCTCACATTTTAAAAACTTTATTATTTTTAACTCAGCAGATCTTCCTACATTGCCCACTTACTGGTCCCCCTTTTCTTTCCCCTTCCTAGATTATCTCCAGGTTAACCAGCCATAGTTTTTATATTGCTTCTTGGATAAATGGATGAAAAGTAATTCCAATTTATATCACCATCTTTATTAATTTCCTGTGACTACTATAATAAATCACAAACAGTTGAGTGGCTAAAAGAACAAAAATATATTCTTGCAGAGTTCTGGAGGCCAGAGTCCAAGATCAAAATGTCATCAGCGCTACACTCCCTCTCATGCACTAAAGGAGAATTTATTCTATATTTATTCCATCTTCTGGTGGCTCCAGGTATTCCTTGGCTTGTGGCCTCATAAATCCAATCTTCGCTTCTGTCTTCTCATGGCCGTCTCCTCTCTTCATTGCCTCTGTGTGTGCATGGCCTTCTACTGTCTTCTTTATATCTCTTATAAAGATATTGTCATTGGATTTAGGGCTCACCCTGATAATCTAGGATGATTTCATCTGGAGGTCCTTAACTTACTTACAGATCAAAGACTTTTTTCTAAATAAGGTTTCATTCCTTGGTTACAGGAGATGGAGCATGGTCATATCTCCTTGGTGAGCCACTATTATTCCAGTATACCATCTTAACCACTCTCTTTTCTGGTGATGCTTAAACTTTGGGAACTATAAACCCCTTTGAAAATCTGATAAAATATATGTAATTTTTCCATAGATAAATATACTTGCCAATAAATGCATATTTTAATTTAAAATTTCAGGAGATTCAAAGTTCACTGCCACCACCAAAGCCTATACATGTTTTGTATATTGAAATACTTAGTTTATATCATTCTTAAATGGTGACATCTTAAAACAAATGCAATTTTTTTGTGTGATTTAGTTAATATAAAGTAGACCTAAATATTGCCTCTTTGTTTTAGATAATATACCAAATTCTGTACTAATTAATGCATTCTAAGATAACCTTAAATATTTTTGGTCTCTCTGAAGTGTATACTATATTAACCACAGTGTATATGTAAATTCTTCAGCTGCTATTATTTATTATTGTTATTGTTATTATTATTTTAATTATTATTATTTAACCTGAGCTTCACCAAGCCTCATTTCTTTTACCCAATACTTATTTAGTTCCTGTTTTGTCACATGCTTTTAAATGCAGCCTGTCTCTCATTCTGTCAAGAACTTTTGGTTCCTGATTCTGCCATCAAGTATATTGACTGTTTCTTCTAGCTTTGTGTCATCAGAAAATGTGATTTCCAATGATGACCATTATTTTCATGTCTTCAAGTCATTAATAAAAATGATGAACAAGAAAGAGCAGACAGCAGAACCTTGCAGCTGACTACTCACACCCTCCTTCCTGGTTGATTTTAATGTCTTAATTAGGTACTGTTCAGCCACATACTTTTACTAGTGCCTGGCTCATATTTTTTCATCTTTTCCTCAAGACTGCCTTGGCAAAACATGTCAGAATCCTTCCTGATTGGTAAATCATGTGCCTCATATTTCCCTCTTCTGTCTGCCTAGTATTCTTTTCATAGAAAGGATGGGATTAATCTGACATAATATGTTTAGTAATCCATGAAATAACTGTAAACTATTTGGAGTAGGCAGAAGTGTTTGGTTCAGCATCACTTGTGTCCTTCTGCCCAAAGTACTCCAATCAAGGAAGACTTACTAGAGAGGTGACATTTGGATGTGGTAGGATTTGGATAGGCTAAATAGAAAGAGAAGACATTCATCAGGGTCTTCTCCCATTTTTTTCTTGATGAACTTTCAACTTAACTCTGTTCTCTTCAAACAAATATACATTTTTTTTTTAAATTAGAGATAACAGTTTTGTTAAAGATTTAAATGGACTTACTTATGACATCTCCATGAAATGAACCAAAGCTAAAACATAGAAATATCTTAGTGGGAACCTTGCGTGAATATATTGGATTTGCAGACCACTGGATCTAGTAAGAATGAAAGAGAACAGAGAGAACCAAGGGACACACTTACATTCATTCTGCTCTACACAATCCAAGATATTCAGCCCTGTGGCTTCTCACGCATTAGCTGGTGATTCAATCTCTCCTTCACAGTCTGTTTAAACTTTTTTTATATAAAGCTCTAAAAAGTTATATTTAATGTTTAACCAATAGAACATGAAGAGTCATTTCCTGAGTCAATTCTATTTCTTTCTTCATTTTACAATCGTATTCAGCTTTCACCCCTGCCAAATCATCCACATCTTTCAGGTGGCAGAAGAAAATGTCTCTGGAAGAGAGTTAGTCTCTTGATGTCACCACAGAGTATCTAAACCTAGAGAGAGGAGAATCCAGGTCTAAGAATGTGATTAAGTCTTAATGAAATGGAAGCCATCCAATTCCTTGAAAGACTTCAATTGATTTACGTTCCCAGCATGATGGGTTTCCTCTTTACGTCCACTGTGATAGATGTCTTGCATTGTAATTACAAGACATGCTTCCCAAGTTCACTATGGATGATCAATCTATTTTTCTAGAAATGATTGATTACTCATATTTATAGGGCTATCAACTGTTGGGTTTTGAAAAGGTCAGTATTGATTATCTAAGTCATGCAGATGGCATGCTTTTTTACTATACATAAATATGAATTTCTTTGATGAGACACCTGTGATTTTTCAGGAAAGAGGAAAGGAGGATTGTATTCGTGTGACTTAAGCAATGGGAATTTCAACTAAAACACATTTAGATTCAGTCAGAATTTTGGAACTGGCAGGGTCATGCTTTTGATTAGTTAGCCTTCCACCACATACATATACAATCTCCTTTACAGATGAGGAAACTGAGTCCCTGTCAATGCACATCAGTAAATAAAATACTAGTATATATAATTAAAGAGAAACAAGGACCTATATCAGAATATGAGCAACAGCTCTATTTGGGTGGAGGAATTAAGAATATTGGGTGATTTTTTTTCTTTCTCCATACCTGCCTATATTTTAAACCCTTCCTCTAAAGCACATATATTACCTTTGTAATAAAAAAAAATTGTTTTAAAGCCACTGTAAATGCCATGCCAACAGTCTGGGGTGATGTAGACAGTGGACTTTGTCCTCAATGGCCTTCAAAGAACTTACTTTGGAAGAACCAGTAAAGTCCAGGCTGTAATTCAGTCCTCCATCCTCCCAGTCTTTGTGCACTAGTGACTAACTATTAGGCTTTCTTTGCTTGTCTTTTCCATCCCTCCCCTAAACACAGAGTTTTTGGCCACTTCAGCCTCCGCTCTGAATGGCAGTTGGTGAAGGTGGATTACAAATCTATCTTCAGCCGACTCTGTACCAAAGAAGACTATCAGACCTGGCACCTGCTCAATCAGGTATACCACATGATGGGTGGCTGCTAGCTTCTAGGAGGAGGAGCCACCACGAATCCTGTTAGTCATATCTGGGCCTTCCTATTTGGAGGAGGAAGGTCTTGGGCCATCTGAGGGTAATGGTGGATTTGGGGGGAGGATTGAATCCCACACACCTAGGTCCAGTAGAAGTAGATGGCATTTGAAACCATTTTGCACCCTAGTATCCTGATCTCAGGAGTGAGGAGAAGTGAGGAGAAGAGGTGACCGTGATAACCTGGGAATTTAACTCTATCCCTGGAGAAATAAGCCCAGACAGCTAGGACTCTCCAGTGGTTCTATCATTTTACTTTCCCATGGGGAGGGTGAGAACATTACTTAGGCCAGCCTGAAGTAAGGGCCCTGAAAACACTGGGAACAGGACCACTGAGAAAGGGTGAGGGCTAGGGGTTAGGGCCTCTAGCAATGGCAGATATTTATTGATACTCAGTATAGACAGACTTCTGTGTTCTTCAGAACCACTGAGTCCTTGTAATTTGTATCAATTTTTTGCCCTTTTCTAGAAATAAAGACTTGGTCATGGTCATTTATGATTGAGAGGGAACTTTGGGGTTAACTTCAGTTTTACTCTGAAGATGATATGAAAAATATGCCAGATATGGAATCGTTTCCACTAGAATTTCTGCTGAAGCCATTTGGGCAATTGCCTGGTGGTGTGAGGATGATCGGAATCCTTGCATTCCCTATGGAGATGGGAAAGAAACAGAATGATGTAGACATCACTAGCCAAGCTGGGTGGAGGGGTGGTGATGGGCCAGCCTCCCATAGTGTTCCTTGAGTATGGTCATAAAGAGTAGGCTTTTTATCCTCGAAACTCCTACATGGTTGCTGGATATGAGCTTGCTACATAGAGGGACCAAAAGAAAATAAAAAGCCTAATGCTTTTAGCTGGTTTATTTCAACTTCTTGTGTTTTTCTACCTCTCTCACTATGGAATTTTTTTTTTTTAAGGGGGAGCCTTGCGTCATGGGAGAAAGGAAAATATTCAAGAAACGCAAACCAGGAGCTCAGTGTGCCCTGGGCCGAGATTCCTCAGGCACAGTGGTCTCAGAACCCTGTATCTGTGCTGACTGGGATTTTGAGTGGTAAGTCCCTTGGCACCTCATTGTCAATTGTAACTAGACATTTACCTTTTTGGGGGATGAGGATGAAGATGGAATTAGGAAAGGAGCTACTGGCCTTTGGGCCCTTTTGCCCCAGTTTCTAGACCAGATGTGAAGTCTGCATTCCTGTAGGACAGACAGGAAGAGGCATCTTCACAGGGAAGATCTCTATTCAGTCCAAAGGGACTTCTTATCTCAGTTAGCAACTCTATTAGAGAATACCAGAGAGGTTGGGCTGGGCACTGACCCCCTTAGACAAAAACCTCCAGACAAGTTTATTCAAATCGTGTACTTTTCCATTGGAATTCTCATCATCATTCCTTTCTTTTCTTTTTTCTTTTCTTTTCTTTTCTTTTCTTTTCTTTTCTTTTCTTTTCTTTTTTTTTCTTTTCTTTCTTTCTTCCTTCCTTCCTTCCTTCCTTCCTTCCTTCCTTCCTTCCTTCCTTCCTTCCTTCCTTCCTTCCTTCTTTTTCTTTCTTTTCTTTCTTTCTTTCTTTCTTTCTTTCTTTCTTTCTTTCTTTCTTTCTTTCTTTCTTTCTTTCTTTCTTTCTTTCTTTCTCCTTCCTTCCTTCCTTCCTTCCTTCCTTCCTTCCTTCCTT